>OZ026492.1:42225047-42657547 GCA_964019985.1 Aurelia sp. 4 Dawson et al 2005 | reverse complement strand
CGGCAAGGAGCTTTTTACCAAGATGCATTGCGCTCTAATTACGAATCCTTAACGATTCTATAGGAATTCGATTAAAGAACGCAGTGCATCTTGGTAAAAAGTTCCTCGCCGCCATCTTTAGCGCAATCGTCTATTAAGGCTTAATACCTGGTTAAAGTGACTAACATCAACTGAACTTTTTTTCCGTTCAACTACTGCAAAAGTTTTTGTTTAGCTCAAATTTGATTTTCAGACTGTTTGAAAACTACAGCATGCATGCAAAAGACTCTGGGTAACAATAGACTTTTTGCCATTTCATCCCTCGTTTCCCTGCGTTCTTTGATTTGCTGATATCACTTGGTAAATAGGGACCCATGATATTACTCTTAAAAAGAGGGCCCACTTTTTCAAAATGGTTTCAACTAGCGGTAGTTCTTGTACACTCAACAAAATTGCTTTAAATTCTGGTCTAAAGAGCTTGAACATTGAAAAGGAAACTTTAAGTGCAAAGACTGATGCTTTCCTGTGCCACTAATCGCAATATGCATACCTTTCAGGCAATAATCTTCCTCTGTGAAAACAAAATAGATCCATCGCAGCTGAGAGAACTCTAGGCCTCATCAACTGCTATTTTTATGCAACAACAACAACAACTGTCTAAGTAGTGCCTCCTGATTGTTTAGAAACTGAATTCTAGCAATTTGATTGCTGAATACTGATTCATTCTACCCGGCCTAAGCTGGGCCCTCCTAAGAGTGAGATTAGGGTTCCCTATTGACTAAGTGATATGAGCAAGTCAAATTGATTTTATTTTGATTTGAGTTGATTTATATGTTTTACCCATGGTAGCCCCTCAGTTAGAATAACTGATTTACAGGGGGCCATGCTAAAAGACAGGGAGAGTGGCCGAGTGGCTTATACAGTCTTCGTCAGATGACTGAAGTAAAGCTCGATTGAGTTAAGTCAAACTCCGGATGGGTGACCTCGGAGGCCCGTCTTCACAATTCACCTCGTTGTCCTTCGGAGGGGACGTTAACTCGGGGTCCCATGCCTGGATGCGGTATGCACAGTAGGTCTAAATTAGCTTTCAGTAGCTAGAAATCCTGACAAGCCCACTCAAAACAAAGTGAAAACAAACAAAACAAACAAAAAAGAATGCAGGGAAACAAGGGACGAACAGGCATAGGTCTAGGGTGACAATTGCTCTTTTCCGTGTGCCACAGCACAAAATTATAACAACTGATTTGTGATTGTGTTGAAATGACAACAGTTGTGTTCAATTGTGGAATTGCTACAAAACTCATTTGATAAGTTATTGATCTCTTTCTATTTACAGCTACAATCAATTGCGATCTGGGCAGAGCTCTTCATCCTACACGCTGGAGATGAAGAAAATATTCTCACTCCACCAAATCCAGATGTAAAATGTCAACATGGAAGTTATCAACGTGAATGCAAAGATTTTGAAGTGCCGTTATCCAAAAGCAAGACTGAAGATTTAGTCAAACCAATGTTATGCCCAACTGAAGCTGATTTAAAATTTAAGATGACAAGATTCTCCATCGAAAGTGTCAATTTGTTTTTCGTGGAAACAGAATGTGCCTGTAATATCAAGGTTTGTATAAGTCCAAATTATGTGAAGGCAGGAACACCGCAAAACAACGCAAAAGGAATGACGACTATTCTTTAGTTTAACTATTGCTTATATACTGTATATAAGAGCAGATATTTCGAATTGACATGTAAGGTTCTTCAGAGCTAAACTAACGGAATTATCAATGTACTAATGATTTGAATTTGGTAAACTGTAACGTGATTGGCGGAGGTGTGCTGCATCGCAAAGGTGAATGTGGGCTTATGTGAGGCGTACGTAGGTGGTGATGCCAACATGACAATGTTGAGGAAAGAAGCTATGTGGTTATGGTTATTTCATATCATGTAGTGGCAAGAGAAATAGTGATAGATAGAAAATATTTTGAATGAATAAGTAGTAGATACATATTTTGTGATTATTAGTTATTAGTTGCCATTGAATGATATTATGTTACCGGTCAGTGTTACCGATTCATGCCGTTCCGTGTGAAAATGTTACCCAAACCAATTAAATCTTGTTCTTTCGCTCTTCTCACGCCCTCTCGTTTCCTGTTTATTCGTAGCAGTGGCAGTACTTGTAGGTCACTAACAGAGTGTCCGGATCTACAGAAGTGTTCTGTAGCCCCTGATTTGTCGGGTTTTTTTATATAAAAGTTTGGTTTCACAAGAATCAACAACAAAAAATCGTGTCGAGAAAGAGAGAGCTTTGACTGATATATTTATTTTCCAAAATGCTGCAAGAGTACCCTCACAATGTTTCCAAGAAATTGGTAATTCATACCGACTACACATTTTTAGCCGCTTATAAGAAACAGTAGACTTGATTTTCCAAAATTTAAAAGCTAATTTTCGCTCTTTTGAAACTGTGCTGGCATCGTGTGAATGTAGTTTGAAACGTTTGTTTCTTTCCACAACAGGTTTCGCCTGTACGAGCTTCAAACTGTACATCACATACAAACAAAACATCACAAGGAGGCAGTTTCTTTTTGAATGATTTAATCATCAAGCAGTTCGTTCAAGATTTATCTCCACCGGAAGAAGTCGACCAATTGGATGGAACAGGGCGGTTGCAATCTGTGTATCCACACTCAGTTAATTGGCTGGAAGTTGCCGTGGCAACATTTGGACCAATCACTGCCGATTTTGCAACGCACAGTCAAGATCTGACAATTTTCAATGAACAGCAAAGATTTTTGAGGAAACATGACTTATTGTTAAAACGACTTTGGTTCCTATGGAAGCCAGAGAATCTAGGAAGTAAAATTGCGTCAGACCGGTCACGTTCAGTAATCTGTGGCTGCGTAGGAGGATGTCGTTTCTTTGGCAACAATGTAAATGGTGTCAGGTTTTTCACAGTGCAGGTGCTCGATGCAGGAGAAATGCGATTTGCAAGATATGGTAGTGAGAGTATCTGGGGTGGAGCCAATGAGAGGCAAGGCATTGAAGAGAGGCTGAAGTATAAGAGTGGAGGTCTGTCATCGCAAAGTCTTGGTGAAAGTTTGTTGAGATTGAGAAAGCAATCTGAAATCTTGAATCGCAAGGCAACAGGAGTCATAAAATCCAATAAAGGTTTAGTTTTTAATTTTGCTTTCGTTGATACTTTTTATGCTCTTGATCTGAATGTTGTTGAGGTGAAAAGTACGTAAAATTCTGCTATTTATCAAGAAATTTGTGTGTTTAGGAGTTATTGATGTTTGAAAATCGGATGCTTTGCGTCATGTTTTTGGTGTTACCCTAAGTAAATAACATAACATTTCATAAATCAGATTTCACCGGAGGAAATTGGTGCAAGCGGTTTACATGGATTTTATGATTTCGGAGAAGCAAAATAACTGATGGCCACATACCATAGTCTGCAGCAATTTTGTTACCAATATACATTTCTAGCAACAATAAGTATGTTTTTCTTCTTAGTTTTCACGAGATCTAATCTATTACTACTTGATTCACTTTTGAAAAGCTAAGAAACTGTGCTTCATTCGTTTTTTCGATCGGTTTGTTTGATTTCAACAGTGATGGAGAATATTGAATCCCATGGTTTTGAGGAAACCCGTAATTTTGATTTTTTTGCTTCTTAAATCAGCAACTACCTGTCAGATGTACGCAAACGATGTCTCATGATCTCTTTTATTGAAAAAATTCAAAAGCAATAATATCGGATTTATGGCTCTGCACACGGCGCACGTGGGTTACAGGACACCCTGTATGAAGGTTTTTATTTGATCAAATTTTACAATACAAAGTACTTATCTAACGCTTCTTACAAACCACTGTACTTTACTACAAGGACGAATGCCATCATAGTCAGCATCAACTATGATGCCACGGAGAGCATAAATCCGTGGCAACTCCGCAGCCTTAACATAGAAAATAAAATAGAAAAAGACAAAAAAGAACTGAAAAAAGGAGCTTTAAGTAATCTCAAATTAGACGCCATAAATCGTTCGAAAAGAAGCAATGAAATTTGCTCCCTTGTGGTAAGTTTGCGTTGCCCTTCCACGGGTAAAGCCTGGTATTCATTAAGTCGTCATTCATTGCTGATCATCACCAATGCTGTAAGACAATGATTGGCGATGAATTATGATTTAATGAAATGCAGGCTTAACGTCTAATTTAAGATAGAATAATTGCAAATAATTACAAGAAACCACTAAGAAAGAAATATGTATGAAATATTTATGTTTTTATTATAGAATCTGACAGTATTGGTATATGGTCATCAATGAGTGGTTCAATGAGACAAAATGAATTGAATAGAGATAGTATGACATCACGCATTCCAATTGATCGATCAAGGTCACAAGAGATCGGTAGTTCAACTAGATCGCAAAGACAAAGGACAGACAGTGAAGGAACATTTTATTCTTGTGAAAGTGAAATCATGTCATTCACGTAAGTGTTACATTTTTCAGTTCCATAAATCCTAGATTAAACTATCACCTTCGAGTATCCCTCCTCCCCGCGAATAAGCCCCCATCTCAGAACTAATTTTGACAAGTAAGTCCCACCTTAAGTAAGCCCCCCATAAACAAGAGAAAATTTTATACAACAATTTTATACAACAAAGGATTCAGGTCTTATAAAGGAAAATTGCTTTGACCATCTCAAGAATTCATTTTATATTTTCAACGCAACTGATCATAATGTTTTGCTATCTCTGTTTACTTTGCTTTGATTGAGTGCACTTAGAATTGTGATATCTATTCTTCAGATGGGCAAATCATTTTGCCTTTTCGCAAACCTGAATATTTTTTGTTTTACAGAGTTTGCCCTCTCTGTCCACATAGGGGTACTTGAATTTCATATAGGGTTGATTTTACGGTACACACATTTATACATTATTTGTCTTGGTATCATATTTATGGTTGCAAGCAAGCAAGCCAGCAAGCAAGCAATCAGTTTTATTTATTTACGCAGGCCAGGTATATGGGTAGCCCTTCAGCTGATGTGGGCCCGCGGCAGTACGGCTTTTCCTCCCAGAGTTGGCTCTGAGTACTCATTAACCGGCCTCGGAAGGATGGACAACAAAGTTGGCTGTTGACTTGTGGTTTGTAATGTCAGCGACGGGATTCGAAGCCATAAGGGTAGGCCCCACAGGATACGAAACACTGCCTCTCAACCTTTCGACCACACCACCATGCTATAATTCAATGTTACGTTTGTTCCAAATCATTTTCTCTGAGTCCAGTTAAAAACTGACGTGCTTTTCCACCTTATCCATGCCTTCTGACAGCTAGAATGGCGATATTTCAATGCACATCTGCCTTATTAATTTAATGAGCTCCTCTTAAATACGCCCCCCCCCCTTCGAAAAAGAACCCACTTGAAAAATAGTTGCAAGGGCCTTATTCAAGGATTTGCAGTCAGTTATTTCACTTTTTATTCAGAAATGAAAGGTCGCAGGACATGACAGACGCAGCTAACAAGAAACGAAGAATCACTGTTAACGAATCAAACATATCACTGCGATCAGGCTCATCAATTGAATCATTTATTTCTGCTGTTTCATCGAAAGAGGACTTGGTATCATTTGACGTCACAGACGCTCCTCCACATAGCACAAAGCCACTGATTTCGCCAGCTCTAGCGTCACTGTATGGAGAGCATTTAAGGAAGACCACATGCACAAATTGGAAGCTTGGAACATCTGAAGATTTAAATCGAAGATGCAGCTTAATGACAAATTTGAAGGTTACTTTTTGGATTCTTGTCCAATCTTAGGACCATTTAATCCACCCTTCCGTTTTACTTGGTTGCTATTTGTCTTCTTAAAAGATATTAGTTTTGTCCAACCATTCTTGTCCTTCAGGTGCCATGCCGTATATCTTGTGCGATCATGGACTTCCACTGCTTTCCATCTCGGCAGCTGTTCATTAGTTCGCAGCTTCTGCCTGTTGTAGCAAATTTCCAATCTTGTCCAGCTGTTTTCTTCTTTGTCTCCCTCTGTCCCCGGTGCTGTCGATTCTTCCTGTTGTTATCAATTCTTCCACATTTCCCTTCCTAATTATATGCGCGACAAAAAACTTCATTCGTTGTTCACTGATCCCCTTTTATAGCTCTTCTCTGTGTTCATTAAGTTTGGGCACAAATACTAAAGAACTCTCATTCTGCCAACTGTTATCACCTGACTGAAAGTAGGTACTTATTTCAATGTTTGCTAGCGTTCCTCTATATTCATGCTTCCTTCTTTACTTGCAGGCTATCTGTCTACCAGTTCGCACATCAACAGCTTCTATCATACCAAATTTCCAGTATGAAGGAAAAGGTCGACTGCCATTTGTTATCATCAAGCGATCATCAAGCAATGCGCAAAACTCAAGCATACAAGCTGATGCGGAGGAGGATCCAGATGATTCTGTCTTTGCTCAAGCAGTTAACAGAAATTCTAAAACAAGGTATATCATTTTCGTTGTTGATCTAAACAGGGAAATTATAGTCGTTTGGGAAAAGGTCTTTAAACAAGGTGAAGGCGAAGGCGAAGTTGCGTTTTACAGCGCCAAGTACTCGGATCGCAGAAATAGAGCCCAGGGGGTACTCCCTAACTTTCAATACTGGGGGTCCATGCCAGTATTTCCTTGCTGACCCCCAAATATTGAGCCTAACGTTTTAGGGACCCCAAATATTGAGTCCAATATTTTGGAGACCCGCACCAAAGTCCACGATTCTTCCTTTTTTCAGACATGTGGACCCTAAATATTGAATTTTTGCCTATGTTGTAATTCACAGACCCCAAATATTGGCATGGACCTCCCCGTATTGGAAGTTATGAAGTACCCCCCTGGGAAATAGAGTAGACGTAATCGAGTCCGCGATCCCTTGTCATGACGCTCAAGTGGTGGGGTCCTACCGGGTATCGAACCCGCTCCGCCTGACTGTTCTGGCTGGAAAGTCAGAGGATTACTCCACTGCGCCACAACACCTTCAACAAATGATTTGCGGCACACTGAATTTGACCGTAGCCTTACATGTGGACGTATCGTAATATACCCATAAATGCAGCATTTGATTAGACTGATAACATGATTCCTTCCATTTATTCAACATCCTCAATCTAAGGTTTCTATTTTCACTCAAACAAGAAGAACTCAGTCACGACTAGTGAAGAAACACAGAACGTCGTCTAACCAAACGTTGAAAGAAAAATAGAATGAGGAAGCTGTCAGATCCTGCAAGACAAACAACGAATTAACCTGAAACACTGAAATGAAACAAATAAGTCAGTAGCTGCAGTAAAGAGCAACGTTGAATAATAGAATATGTCTTTCAGTCAAACTTAAAATTGATGAATGTAAGTCTTGCTAACATTAGATTTCGTTTGTCGTTTGATGCTTCTTAAAAATATGCGGCTCGAGGTTGCTTTGGCTCTTAGGCCAAAGTCAATTTGCATCAGTTATCTCTTTGTCACAGCATGTAATAAGGAAGCATTAACCGATCAAATTAATAGTGGGTGATGCAGAATGGAAGAGCAGTGGTCACGAAAATTCACCTAAGCTCTTGTTTGTTTATGAAATTAATGAGGACTGTTACTTGATTTGCAGGTTAAAACTATCTAATATGTCCCACTGTCTGATAAATCCCGCCAGTACCAAATATCAATATTTTTTTCTTAACTTTGTCATTTAATCATAAACTTTGTTAGTTGCTGTTTATTCACAATGTATCATTGGTAAGCGAGTGTTTTTTCTTTTTCAGCATTACCCTGCAAAATGTGAATGGAGAACACACGATAATGAACATCAAAATTCACAAAAGTATTGATATTGTTGTAACGCCAGTCCTCCTTCAAACCATGGAGAGGTACATAGCAATATAGAATGAATCAATGAATCGCTTCGACTTCTAGATAGTGTAGCAATTAAATCTAAAGATCACTTTTTTATATAACCATGTTTGAGCATGTTTGCATAGGTTTTCTTTTGAAACACTACCTCTGAATCATTTTTTCTCTTCTTTTAATAAAGTTTTTGTTTACATTCGCTAGTAGAATTTTGTGAAATGTTTTTATCCACATATTGCAATTATGGGTATATAGCCATACTTCAGTTAAAATAAAAACAGTTCAAAAAATTGTCCTGTGAAGATTAACAGTTAACTTTTATAAATCTTTGCTTTGCTTCCTTCGACTTTAGGCGCAGTGCATTTTATGAAAATCTTTGCTTTATTTTTACCTTTGATCATAGTCACAAATTGATGACAGACTTAGTAAAATCTTCCAAACGAGTAGAACTTCTATTTTTTACGACAGAAAATATCGCTTTGCAGTAGATATTGAATTTAAAGTGAGTGGCAATTGATTGTGTAAAATTTCGGCCGATCAGAAAATTCAACTGGCTTGAAACTCGCCTTAATACAGGACTGAGGCTTTTCATGTGGATTTTGTCAACCTCGATCTTTCTTCTTTGATCTTCCCTTACTAATTTTCTCTACTTCCCTTTCCTGTAGGTATATTCAGTCATTAAAGTCGCAAGAAAGAATTCAGCATCCAGCTTATATCCTAGATTCACTTCATTTGAGTTGCATATCATCATCAAAAGACAAGCATAACGAAAATCATGCGTTAAAAGTTCTTGAGATGCCAAATGATGCCGATAATCCCATTGCTTGCAAAAAATCAATCTTGATGAATCTATTTCCCAAAAGCAGCTCTTCCATTTCATTGAATATTCCACAAACGAACTTCATCGCATTGCAAGTCTCTGCAGAACCATTTTGCGTTTCGGAGCAATCTTCTTTATCGGGACAATGCGGAAGTAAATACTCAAATGATTTTGGATTTCCAAGAAGTACGTGTACAGTTGCTATAGCAGCATCTGTAGCTGAATTGAAGCTAAGTTACGCATCGCAAGATGAGCACAAAGCCTTAAAAGATCTCACAGTGTCATTGCTTCGACGTCATTCTGTTTTCAAGTCCAAAAACAACCAGTTGCTACTCAAAGAGATACATGATTTGACTGATAGCAGTGACGGGGGTTTGACTGGGAGTATTGATAATATTGATGTCCAACTTCAAAGGCTTGATTGTGAAACCCTGGCTGACGATTCTTCTTTTATAACAGCTGTGCCGAATGCGAAAACAATGGTGCCGTTTTTGGTTTATCGAGGAGATGACGTTGATGTTGATGATCTCAGTTGGTTGGAACAGAAGTTAGGAGAACCAGTTGGAAAGATTATGCTTGAATGTGGCGTTAAAAAGATCAAAATCAATGCATTATTTGATGAGAAACTCAATCAAACATCGACACGAAAACGTAGAAACACGATATTCTCGCCAGGGAAACGGACACGAAGTAGATCCGAAGCTGCACAATCAGAGAAACAGCAAGCAACTCAACCTGATGTCAAAGTTACTGTACAAGATGAAGAACAGAAATCTGAAGATAAGACTATACGAAAAGATACCGTAGAAAAGACGAAAGAAACAATGGCTGAAGGTTTAATGAATGTAGACGATGACACTGATGGGCTCATAGCATCAGATGACAGTCCATCAGCCTCATGTCCATTGCTGAAAGATGAGCAAACCTCGTTTCAGCATGTAGTGCTTGAAATTCATGAAAGTGATTCTGAGAAGGCAAGTGATAAATCTCATGGATCTCGAACAAGCAAGAAAACGGAGAAGGTCGCGAAAAAGGGGGTGTTGCCCGAAGAGGGGTTTTCATCCTTGTTACAGATCGGAAGTGCTAGTTTCACTGATGTCAATCAGAAAGTGAGCGATTCAATCGAGTATGCATTAACAACAAAAACACAAGCAGAAATGAAAATTCGGTCTGTATGGTTCAATTTAGCACATCCAACAAGACTGAAAGTTTTGCAAGAAGGAAATGATCACTGTGTAAATTTAGTGACAAGTATTGTTCCTTCTATTTGTTGCTGGATTCCTGTTTACGTTGATCTACTTAGATCTTCAGATGTCACAATTAATTGTTATAAAAGGCATCGATACAGCTTGCTTGCTTACGTCATGGGACAAGCATTGCCTGATAAAGGAAGATTGCTGATCAAGGTATTTGCTGATTTCTTGTTTTGTTACGGTGTTTACCGTTAGTTTTCATAGTCTCACCATATCACGATAGACATAGTTTTCACACATAGACGGTAGTATTATGAATATGGGTTGTCGCTATTTCACCTTGAGTATTGAGTGGTAGCTGGATATTTTGTGCAGCAACTTCAATGAATCAATTTTGTTTTCGTGCTCCAAATTTTTTTGCAGTAATCCGCGTATAAGATTCTAGTGTGTTGAGAACCTACAGGCTGAAGTTGTCACGTTAGACAACCATTTATAATGACCAGTCCATTTGCATTCATTGTTCAAGAGCCCAAGCTGACTTTCAAAATTGTCGACTCTTATACGCCGTAGTTCACTGTAGCATGGAAAGGCAGCATGCCTTCTGTAACGCTAGATGAGAATAGTAGTTTTACAAGTTATTCAAGTAAAATGATTGCAGCGACGAACTTTTTGAGGTTATCAACGGTCAGTTTTGGTGCATCTGTTTTATTGACATTTTATTGGTTTTCATTAACTGAAAGCTTAGGACCTTATTTTACTTAAAGGGAAAGGTTATGACTTTAACAGGGCTGTAAGAAGAAACATCATAAACTTCAAGGCGCGACAGTTCAAGGACACTTTTCCATTAAGATAAAGATGCATTTCCTGAAATAAAAAGGGCGCATTGTCATTATCATTTTTGCATCTCTGGACTTTATCTATTGAAGACCAATGGAACATCAAGTTGTGTGTTAACGGCTAAGTTTTCAAGGTACTAATTAAGATTGAAGACAGCAGTTGCAGCAGATTATTTCTCATTGCAATGTTCCATTTTAGCACAATATCAATTCCATGGGAACTGAACTGGCAACGTTTCTTCAAGAAGAACATTCGAGTCAATTGATTTATGTTCTCAGAAGGCAAATGACTGGATCGAGAATGCAGAAGATCGAGACAGCACTTGACGACAAATCGAATTTCCCAAAGACAGATGTTCTAGAAAAAGGTAAGACTGCACAATGTCCATGTTTGAGGAATTCTTCAAATCAACTCCCCCACCCGCCAACGAAAGCTGCTTGTTGACTTAACAACCCATTCCCATCAACTAATTGTTTAATCTTTGAGATCTTTTATTGCGTCATTTTGAGGCCTTACTTTGCCTTCCTCTGATGCTGGCTTTGATGGATTGTGGAAGTTTTTGAAGAGCTGTGAAGAGTTTTAATGAAGTTTGGTCCTAGTTTGTCTGAAAGCCAATAATGATGTCCTTGAAGCTTGCATATCAAGAAATAAATTTACAAGGCATATGATATTTTTGCATGATTTGAAACCACAAGCTGCAGAACAGGTCGTGCCCACATTAACACGAGAACCATTCTTACATCATGATAAGATTTCTAAAACTACAGTATTTGAAAGACTGTAAATTTCTCTAAAATAGCGAGAGTGTCTGCAAGTCTGCAAGGCCTGTACTGTATTAGCCAGGTTGGAGACAATTGCTTGAAAAATGCATCTTCATTATAAGAACCGAACGAAGTCCTATTGAACCTGCCAAAATATGTCAATGGAAAGTTCCGTAGGCACTGTGGTGTTTGAAAGATGGACAAAGATTAAAAACGTTAATTTTGGAATGCAGGCACCATGGTGCGCTCCTTAACGTAGGTATTTGTATAAGGTCCAAGGCATAAGATTTGGTTTCGATTAGTAAGTTGATCATTGCCTCACTTATTTCTGATAGGAATTCATGCATTAGCTCGTCAATGGAATGCAGTAATCATTGGTTCAACAAGAACTGACATGCTGTTTAAATCAGATCGTCGAAAACATGTGGTTGGAAGAGGAGTACTGCCGAGAAAGGACTTAGCTATCTTGATGCGAGGTCGAAGTGTCATAGATGATGACCTCATATTACAAAAGCGAGGCTCGATGATATCTAAAAAGTCATCAATCAAAGATAGTAAGTCTACTGCTTTAAAATCACGAGGGAAATCAGTTGAAGTCACTGCCGAGCCAAGTGCTTCCACGTCAGGTAAAGTTTTTCTTTGTGATTCGACCAGGGATGATCTACCTACGCTTTTTCTTGGCACCTTATGCACTAACCGCGAAGCTCTTTTTAGGACCCTCTCTATCAAGTTCCTCCCTATCGTAAGCTAAAATTTTAAGAAAGCCCCCTCCTTCTCTATTGAGTCAAGCATATTAAATGCCAGAGATTACAAATGATTTTCCTGCTAAGCAAGTTTGCTTGTCTCAGATATTGATGGATTCAATGTCGCCGAGATTTTTGTCGTTTTCTCTTGTTTGGTGAAGGGCGTTTGGGTACAATTCCTTCATCAAGGCCTCGGCAACGTTAAAGTAATGAAGATATATAGCAGCTGCACCCCCTCCTTTATTTCTATTAAAATTGTTTTTGATGATGTAACTATTAGTTGAAATGTAAGTCGCATTGATAGTGAGGACCCGGTGACTGGCACAATTTAATGTAATTGTAGTTTTGTAGTCTCAAATATATTGTTGTTGTTTTTAATTGATAAAAAAGTTTTCATTTGATTCAATATGATTGGGATGAAACCTTTATTGAACTTTTCGATTGACTCGTAAGATTACATGTTGATTCTATCAACTATGCTGCTAGATTTTTGAACCTGTGTTAAAAGGTTGGTTTGAAATTCTCTGACATATTTCATTGAATTGAATGAATCGAAGCTTTTAATATTCAGCTATAGTTTTACCGTTGGACTCTTCGTAAATCTTGAATTTTTCGAAATTAAAGCGTATTCCATTTTTCTGCCCATTTGAAGATGTGAAGTCATTACATTTCTAATCATAAACCAGAAGAGGAACAAACCTTTGCTTAATAGCACATTGTAAACATCCATGAACGATTGTTTTCATGGAAATGATTCCGTGTCTCATGAAACAGCTCAGAAATTACCATGGTTTTTATGTTTTTTTGAAAATTTGCTATTGAATTCTGAACAAATAGTAGAGCAATCTAGTTCTAAAGATATTGAAGATTTCAATTAAGTCTAACGATAGAAATATAGCGAGATTGCTGAATTTTCTTTTGATGTCATTCAATACAAGGAAATAAGTCATAGAGCCTATGCCATCCTTGAAAAAGAGATCTTAAACTCCTTCCTCAATTTCAAAGGTGTCAAAAAAGAAGCAAAGAAGCAGACAGATGAAAGAAAACAGAGCCCTCGATCTTCACCTGATTCAGCGAGAAGTCTTTTAGGGAAACAATCCTCCGACGGATCGACATCAAGTAGGATAGATTTTGTGAAAGAAACAGACAAAAAGGAAGAGTTGAATTTGTATGATTGGCTCTCTGCTACGAATTCACCGAGACAAACATCGGATGCACACAATGAAGTTTTTCAAGCTGCCTCTAAGATCAATACAGTAGCCTCTGAAGATCTATCGTGTAAGTTGTTATTGACCAAAGTTGACCAGATAAAAGTGTCCGGAATTACGATGACTGAACACTTATTTTTGCTGCCATTTATACACACTTGATTAGATCAGAGGAAAGAAGATTGTTACCGTAAAAGCTCTATTAAGCCCACCTCTCTAATAAGTCCCTCCCCTCGTTGTCAAAATTTGAAATAAGCCCCCTCTATTAAGGCCCCCTCACTTATGCAAAGTTCTAGAATTTACCAAACATCTCCATTTACTTAGCGACACAACGTTGGATGTTAATTTTGATGTGGTTTGGGATAAAAACTGTGTTGAATTTATGCATTTGAGTCGTAAAATTGTATGTTGATTCCGCAAAATATAGGATAAAGAACTGGAGAGCTACCAAATATATCCTTGTCACTTGATTTTGTGAATAATGACTTTGTGAATAAGCCCCCCTCTAGAAGGTCCAAGATCAAATAAGCCCCCCCCCTGGGGCTTAACAGAGCCTTTACGATATTTGCTGTGAAGCAGCATAATATTCATTCTCAAAAGCTTCGCAATCGATTGTGTCTGTCAGTTTGTTTATATGTTTATTTTTAACAATTTGCAGACGTAATTGTAACATAGGCATTAGTGCATGCACAGTGCAGAAAGTGCAGTAAATATCATTATCCTATTGCTGCGAGGCAAAACAGCGATATTTGTATGGTCAGCTGACTTTATGAAAATGACAATATACGAACGACTTTATCACGCAGATATAGCCGTTTTAGAGTGTTATGATTTCCAGACTTCGGAGGATTATTACACGGAGCCATTGACTTGAACTAGTTGCCATTGATCACGATCGTAAACATCTTGACAAAATGGTTTTTGTCAGTAAACCCAATGCGCAGCATTCTCTGACTATTGCTATTGCTACTATCGAACTTAAAGACCCTGTGCTCCCCAAGATCCTTTGCATGCGCACAAACTTGCAAAACATCACATTTACTGTAAACAACGCCCTAGACGACAATCAGAATATGGGGAAGTGAATAGCTCCCAGGAGAAAAGTTTCCCTAATCCTGCAATTACTTTTGACAATGTCTTTTGTTTGAGTTCAAAGCGATGACCTCGTAACGTTCATTTGAAAGTTGAAACGATAATGCACAGCCGTGCGATTGCTAGGCCATAATCTTTTTTCATACAGTATGAAATGTATTGTCAGACCAGAAAGGATCATGGGGAGCACAGGGTCTTTAAGGTAGATTTCAGTTGGCTCAAAGATTCTGTGTGGGGGGGGATGCATTACTATTAACTTTGTCCTTTGAAATATTATAGAGAAAAAAAAGCTTGCTAAGTTTGTTGTTCACATTTCATCGAAGTTCCATCAGTACGATTTCATGTGGTGATTTGTAGACTTACGAATAACCTAAGTTTATTTCCAATGATCTTGTTTTTTTAGCCCAAGTCTTTTGAGAGATGCTCTAGCGACCTGAAACATTAAGCTAGAACTGAAAACAGTATTACAGGGTTTATTCATGGACAAAGATTTAGATGCAACGAAAGTTAATATAAGTTTGCTCAGCTGCCTTCAATTTTTTTTACATTTCATCCACCTTAATTAAAGCCAATATGGGTTTTTTTCTATTTTGTAGCGTCAAAACAACAAACAGGAGAAGGAAATGCAGACATGTTTCGAGCATTGTCTCCAATGGTTAGTGTCCCTACAAGTGGAATGCAGCTTGAAAATGCCAATGAAATCTTCAAATGTTTATTTGATGCTGTGGGTCTAAAACCAACTGACGCTCGCATGTTTCCCAAGCAGGACACATATTCAGGGAATTTCGGCATGCAGAATCTAACAGTTCACATTGTGAGTTCTGAAGAAAATGCGGACGAATCACAAGATGAAGTAACGAGGCCAGCAAATCCAAAAACTACATGGATATTTGGAAATGCTCCGACAGCTTTATTACTGGAGAATTTACACGTAACAGGGCATGGTCTAGTGATTTCTGGAACAGAGCATGCAAAATTGCAACAGATAATCCCACAGGATGTCAAACTTGATTTGAGCTTTGGCCATGTAACTCAAGTAGTAAACATTGCGCTCATCAGACTTATCATGCAGATTTCTGAGACAATTGATGTTGTCAAAGAGGAGAATAAATTTGCACAGAAAATCAAGTCATTGGAGCTTGTGAGTTCAAGAGCTGGAATGGCTAGTGAAAAAAGTACCCTGCGGGAGTATAATGAGAATCATAAAGGATGGAGAACGATGCAAAATGTCTTGCAACTGTATACTAATGATGAAGCATTGCTATCTAGTCAGAAATCTGGTGAAGAAAGTAGTCCTGAAATTCGTAAGTAACTTAGCTTTGTTTGCGTGATCTAATGGTCTATTAAACTAAACCAAAAATCGCGTTTGAAAGGCCAGTACTCCATGGATATCAAGACACTCAGACGATGGTATTTATGATATGTTTTTGATGATGGACTTATTCAAATCAATTTTAAAATTTACCTTACAGAAATCGGCCCTCTGTTGTGAAATTATGTGCAATTTTCTCGAGAAATCCCCGTCAAGAATCCGTCAAAACACGCTAAAACCGAGCAAATTTCCCAATATGTCCTTCTTACAGTAATGACTTCAACATGTTTCAGCGCGTATTATCCCCTTATGAAGGTGAAATCAACCGAATTGATGTTGCTATGCGGCCAGTATGACAGTTTCATCCTACAAAAAGGGATAATACGTCCTAACGTACTTACATACCATTGCTGTAAAGCAAAAAAGTTGATCGTGATATAGGCATGTTTTGAAGGTTTCTTGAGGGCGTTTTCTTGAGGAAAGCCCTCATTTTTACGGAACAGAGTGGACGATTTAAGGCAAATGATGTTAAGATTTATTTGAGTATGTCTTTTATTGAATCGTATCATTTCCTTCATATCGAAGGAGCAGAGGCTTTTCAAGTGGGCACTGAATTTTTTAGTCATCATATCCTGATTGGTCACTTTTTATAATTTCTCCTTTTTTGTACGTAGCTTGCAACAATATGTAAATTCTCTCTCGCACGGTACGATATTGTTAAGTGGTATGCTTGAGATAGAAGCTTCCTTCGGGATACATGAAGAAAACCGCGAAAGAAAACCGCTCAAATTGTACAATGATTCCCTAGATGCAGAAATGAGTAAACATTCTTCTTATGTAATAAGGCTAAAATTAAATAGCGCTAAGTTCTGTTAAGCCTGTAACACGATGGAAGTTTATAGTTGAGGTCTCTTAAAGATTAATAACACTGTGAGTTTTAGCATTTAAGGCTGGTTTTCATATGTCGTATTTCATCGCATTTCATCACATTTCATCGCATTTCATGGCAATTTGTGGGATGTCGATAATTGCGATTGTCAAATTATATGAAAATCGAGATTCGTAATTCATCTGACTTCCTCCTATTTCATCGCAGAAAACAAAATTTTATGATTCGCTAGGATCAGTTGCGACGAATTGCGATGAATTAGGATGAATTAAGATACCTTTTTTGGTTGGTTTTCATATATCGGAAGCAATCCTAATTGATCGTAGACCCGGAATTCCGATGAAATGCGATGAATTACGATGAAATGCGATGAATTACGATGAAATGCGATGATTTACGATGAAATGCGACGTATGAAAACCAGCCTTTAGTAGAGTGGCTACATCAGTAGATCTTTGTTTCAAATCAATTCTGTTATGACTGTGTGTTGCCGACTTTAGGATCGTCTACCAAAGACGCGAGAGATGTTCGAATTGATTTGAGCGGAGCGTCCTCAAGTGCAAAGACATCAGAGCAGGAAAACAGAAGATCAGCAGGAATGCAGACATCTTGGATTGATGTGTTTTCAACCGTTGGAACTGTGCGTTTGGCCAAAATACGTTTCTTTGCTTATATTGGTGGAATGGACCTTGAAACTGAGCTGACAAATCTCAATGGATTATTTACAAAGACAAATCATCATTTGCAACAAAACTGGCAAAGTCGTTTCTTTCCAAGGAAAGGTAAATTATGACAATTCATGAATCACACAATTTACATGGTTAGCATGTATTCACATAGGAATCATCCAACCGTAAATTCGTCATCTCTTTCCTTCTGCATATTTCCCTATATTCTCTGTCTTCTCTCCTTTCCAATTCCTTTCTTTCTCTCTGGTCTAAAATGAATTCGTTATTTCGTTTATTATTCCATCTATGCATCCTTTCGACCGTACGCCTTTTGATAATTCATTCGTTTCTTATTTTGTTACAGAGCATGCGCCAGGATCTTAGCATTTCTAGCAATAGATATTTTGAATGGGAGATATGTGCTGGTATATCCGTAAGTTGCATATCAAGGTTTCAGGGGAAGCTAGAAAAGTATTCAAGATATTGACAGTGGCGGAGATTTTGCCAAATATTTTAGTTGTGAAACTATTTTGTCAGGAAAAAACATGTTTATTTCTATCTCTTTCAAACAAAAGATCTTTGTTCTAGCCAACATTGGGGCTGATAGCACCCCTTCGCCTCAAGTGTCCGCCACTGCTTGTTGAGGCCATCTGTGAGACATTATTAGATATCCCTGGTTCCTAATCCAACTTAGGCGAAGACACCGAGGGCAAGTTAAACTGTCTTAACAAAGGATAGTATGCTCAATGAACAGTATTGGATATTCGATGATGTGGCATTATTTAAACCATTTAAACTCATCATATGTATGATCATTTGTTGTAGTAAATGCAAAGCTTGCTGAAACAAGTTCAACATCATTATCTATACATCTTGATGCTGCAAAGTTGATACTGACTGAATCACTTAATGCATCAAATCAGTAAGTTATAATGATTGAGCTTATTCTTACTTAACAAGTATCTTAACAACTATTTTGCCATTCACCTCTCATTTACTCAAAATGAAAGATATGAGTATACAAAGATCAAGTTATTGGAAAATGAAATTTGCTCTGCGTCTATTAGTAGCTACGGTAGCCTTGGCTTACGCTTTTTGATTTCTCACGGACTTCTTATGAAAATATATAAATTCAAGAAGGCGACAGGATTTTCAGACCAGTCATTTATATCTGATTTACATTGGTATCATATCTACTGGTGAAAACGCGTAATTAAATGTTTATTTCATTATTTTTTTAGTTCTTTCTGTTCAGTTGATCTTCATACCAGAAAACTCCCCGTGAGGGTGACAGATGTTGAAATTAGAAATTGACTTGATGATAATCGAAATAATTTTTAGTGCTGTTTCCAAAACTAAAGAGAAACTAATCACCTCTTATAAATTGTGTCAGAGAAAGAGTTGAAATGTGAAAGTAAACTTTAGTTCATTCCAGTAGTTTATGAAATAGTACAAATTTTGCAAAATAAAAGTTAGAGTAAAATTTTCATCTTATTTGTATTAAATGATTGATTGTTCGTCACCGATCACCTTAGCCATATAGTTTTAGTTTTGAGCATTGATTGAGCAATATACTAATAATCTTAATCATAAATTCTTATTTGATAAACACAGGCAACAAAAGAGTCAACCGAGGTCTCCTCTCCTTCTTAATACGTATACGTGAGTACCAAAATATGACGATGTTTTCTTAGTTGACCTCATAGCTTTAGATAATCTAACAGCTTTAAAATGGTCTAGATCATATTGATACTGTATTTTTTGTTTACAAGTTTGCTTTGCTGCTAAATTGCTTCACTGAAGATGGTAGATAGATCTATTGATTAAATTTAAAGACATTTTTGATACATATGGTGATGCTCATAGCAGCATAGATTCCAAACCTTGAAAACTGTCGGTGTAAAGTTTTATGACGTGTTTCTTTAAACCGGACGGCTTGAAAGAAACGCTAGCTATTTTGGAATAAAAGTAGTTTGCGATTTTCTGGAATCTTTGATATTTTAAGAATTAGAATGTTTTTCTTCTTTTTTTAAAATTCAAGAGAAGTTTTGAATGAAATTTAAATCCGCAAAATTTTTTACTGTTCAAGTTTGCGATTTAGACATTTTGACTGTCTTTTCAAGAAATATTTAAGACTACTAAACAGTTCAACGGTAGAAAAATAGCCAGAGTGTTTTTCTAGCCATTCGGTGGAACGAAATATATCTTGGAATTTACACCAATCATTTCTTAAAGATTTGGAACACTGTTTACAATTTTGCTTTGCTGCCATTTGTTTTGCTGCTAATTGTTATTGCTGAAGATATTAAAGTAACCTGTTGGTTCAAAATATTTTGACAGCTAACTAGTTGGATATTTGAAGAAAAAGGTGTGAGTGAGTTTATGATTGAGGGAGTAAGATGTCACTTTGTGGAACTATTGTATTTAATGACGCTTGTTGAAATCAAAAGTATTATTTCAAAAAATTGTCTTATAGCTACAGATATTTGCGGTGCTTATATTTTATATTTTCGATACTTCGGGTGTTAATCAGAGTTTGGTGCATTCCAATCCACCAGAAACTGTATTATCAAATGTGGCATCTTTTTCTGGCACCATCCATGCTTTTTGACTTAGGAAAAGAGGCACATAAATTCCCAAGTTATTTAAAGTGCTATTAGCATTTAGAATACATAAAACAGATCTGAACTCTAAGGTTTTCTTTCTTTTCGATAGGACGATTGCTACAGTACGTCTCAACAAGTCACATGCTCTATTTTCGTCGAAACCATTATCAGAAACGAAAGTAGCGAAACGAACATACGTCGTAATTGGTGCTATCAATGTTGATGTTCCTCAACATCCTGGGATTTTACGAACCATTACGACAAGATTTACGAAACGATTAGAAAAGCACTTTAATGAAATTGACAATTATCGAAAGTCGAAGAAGTAAGTATTTTGATTAACGCTGGTCGCTGGGGACCTAGATGAGGAATGGGGTTTGTAGTGTAGGCATCTTGTTTTATCAAGTAAATATAAACACATGAAACACATACAACTACTGTGCCACTCATTACAGGAAAAAACACGAAGTCAGCGAGTTCCCAAAATGAGTGACACTTACAGTTAATCAAGGAATTAAAAGCTAAAGAAATATTGCAATAGAAAGAAAAATTGAATGAAGAGCCTGATCGCTGAGAAGTATTGAGACTGCTTGATGAAATGGTCGATCGGCCGCCAGCCCAACATCTCTTTCCAATGGTGAAAACAACCAAGTTGTTTGATTGCAGGGCAACTATATTGATAGTAATGGTAGCAAAACAGGAAATATACAGGGTGTACCAAAAATATTTGCCCCGTTTGTATTGCAACTGTGGCGGAACTGTAGCTATGATTGTCTAGGTTTTTATACCGTTAAGTAGGTCTGGCTTGAACTTAGAGTTTGGGACCTTGTTTAAGCCAATCTAACCAGTGGTTGCTGATTTATGGGAGAGGAAAGGTAAAATAAGTGGGTGCTTCAAAAACAGCACTTTTGTTGTTCTCTAGTAATGTAAAAAAAAATGGATATAAAAAATATTCCTTCCAGCGTTGTATTGAGATCTTTCAGCATTTTTAAGGGTTTAATAGTGTTGTTTATATATATAAGACATAAGACAACACTGTCAACCCTTTGCAAATGCGGAGAAAATCTGGAGATGACTTAAGAACCCTTTCTTTCAAACATCACTTGATTTTGAGATTGCTTGAGAAAATAGAAAGGCCGTGCCGTTTTTGAATTTATGAAAAAGAATGAATTGATACCAACATAACAATCTTTGTACACATTACCTACAAATATGTAAGTATACAATAATGTCAGATATCGATCGAATTTTTCTGAAAAAGAATCAGAATCGACCATTTGAGATTTAGAAAAAGGTTCTAAGGAGAGCAATATTTTCTGGTAAATGGCTGTCACACTGCTTGCATTAACTCAACAGTCAAAAGATTAGATATGTACTCATAAAACTGTACACATGATTCAACTGTACACATGCTTCAACTGTACACATGAATCAACTGTACACGTGCTTCAACCGTTACATGCTTCAACTGTACACATGCTTCAACTGCACACATGATTCAACTGTACACATGATTCAACTGTACACATGATTCAACTGTACACATGATTCAACTGTACACATGCTTCAACCGTTACATGCTTCAACTGTACACATGCTTGAACTGTACACATGATTCAACTGTACACATGCTTCAACCGTTACATGCTTCAACTGTACACATGCTTCAACTGTACACATGATTCAACTGTACACAGGACTCAACTGTACACATGATTCAACCGTTACATGCTTCAACTGTACACATGCTTGAACTGTACACATGATTCAACTGTACACATGCTTCAACCGTTACATGCTTCAACTGTACACATGCTTCAACTGTACACATGATTCAACTGTACACATGCTTCAACCGTTACATGGTTCAACTGTACACATGATTCAACTGTACACATGATTCAACTGTACACATGATTCAACTGTACACATGATTCAACTGTACACATGCTTCAACCGTTACATGCTTCAACTGTACACATGCTTGAACTGTACACATGATTCAACTGTACACATGCTTCAACCGTTACATGCTTCAACTGTACACATGCTTCAACTGTACACATGATTCAACTGTATACATGATTCAACTGTACACATGATTCAACTGTACACATGACTCAACTGTACACATGATTCAACTGTACACATGATTCAACTGTAGACATGATTCAACTGTACACATGATTCAACTGTACACATGCTTCAACCGTTACATGCTTCAACTGTACACATGCTTCAACTGTACACATGATTCAACTGTACACATGCTTCAACCGTTACATGCTTCAACTGTACACATGCTTCAACTGTACACATGCTTCAACTGTACAGATGTTTCAACTGTACACATGATTCAACCGTTACATGCTTCAACTGTACACATGCTTGAACTGTACACATGATTCAACTGTACACATGCTTCAACCGTTACATGCTTCAACTGTACACATGCTTCAACTGTACACATGATTCAACTGTGTACATGATTCAACTGTACACATGACTCAACTGTACACATGACTCAACTGTACACATGATTCAACTGTACACATGATTCAACTGTAGACATGATTCAACTGTACACATGATTCAACTGTACACATGCTTCAACCGTTACATGCTTCAACTGTACACATGCTTCAACTGTACACATGATTCAACTGTACACATGCTTCAACCGTTACGTGCTTCAACTGTACACATGCTTCAACTGTACACATGATTCAACTGTACACATGCTTCAACCGTTACATGCTTCAACTGTACACATGCTTCAACTGTACACATGATTCAACTGTACACATGATTCAAGTGTGCCCATGATTCAACTGTACACATGATTCAATCGTACACATGCACACATGGCTTCAAATTCAAGGTGAAAAATTTGGATATTTGGAAATTTGGGCAATTTATTTCCTTGTTTCAACATGCTGCCCTCTCCAGACCCATTTTCTAAATCTCAAAATAGTCTATTTTTCAATGTGCACAATAGTGATGAAAGCTCTAATGCCACTCAATCAAACTGCGTACACAAATATGTATAAAAATAACGCTCTATCCAAGTTTTTATAGGCTGAAAGGTCTTTTTAGCACGGTCTCTTCCTATTTGATTCAGTAAGGACTTCTGTGATGATTCTTACTCTTTCGATTCTATTTACAGAGCATTAAAAGTAGAGTTTCCTGATGGAATATTCAGTGATCAAGGAAGTTTACAGGACTCAATTCTTTCAGATGAAATTACATTATCATTTAGAGGACATCTTCGCAGTGTTAACATTGGTGCTACGCTTTTGCCATCGCTTAGAGTTGAATACAAGGTATTTGAATAAACTGGATGCGCCAGAAAGTTCAGACATTTGTAAAATCGTAGTACATCGAATATTCTATGCATCCGAATGAATTGAACTTTTATTGATAGCAGAAGGACTGAAATATGTTTTGATTTTTCTCCAGTTGTAAGAGTACGGAGAATAAAGACGTATGCCTTTTTTTCCCTTGTTCCCGTGCGTTCTTGATATGCTGATATTACGTGGTCAAAATGGACCCATAACGTGACTCAGAAAAAGTGGGTCTCTCTTTGAAAATCGCCTTAATAAGCGGGAGTCCTCGTACATTCAACAAAATCGCTTCGAAATCTTTTAAAGAGCTTGAACGTTGAAAGTGAACTGTTAGTACAAAGAACAATGTTGTCTTGGCCTACTAATCGCAGAATATATACCTTTCGTGCAGTAATTTTCCTCCGTAGAAACAATACTACAGGTGAATTCGACTTCACAAATATCTCTTGTTTGCAAATTTCTTAAATTGGGCTTAAAACACTTGATCAGATCATTGAGAGACTTCTTACACCGAACAATACCAAATGTTGTTTTTACGGATATTAGATTTCATCTGCGCATTTCTTGGCAAGGCATAGCAAATCTTTGGTATTTATTGCAGAATTATGTGTGAGAGATTCTATGTGATTTTGTGGAGTTTTTTAGCTGTGTTTCAGCCAACTTCCGACAAGCAAATATTTGTAAAGTCGAACATTTTCTTTAGCGCATAGAAGCACGAAGAAAATCACAAACATACTTCAGAGTTTTGCTATCAAACAAAATTCGATTCATTAAAGTCCGTGCCGTAATCTAGGTAATCTGATTTTTCAAACACTTGAACTTTGGGAACCTAGAATATAAGTTTGGAGGAATGTTATGTGAAGGATTTGATAAGGGACAAGCCGCACATAGTTTCCGCTTTATCCGAGCCTTAACACTATTCATCGTCATTCTTAAAGATCAAACGGTGACTCCGTATAATTCTTTGGAATTAAAACATGGTATCTCAAGTTTTAAATTGAAAGTCGATGATGGGCAGATGTGTTTAACGTTTGCTCTAATTTTATCTAATTTAACTGATAAATTTATTTTTTGCCTAGGAATCGTAGATCATTCAACATTTATTTGTTTCCCCTGAGAAGTCCCAACGATGTTATTTCTTGATCAAGCTATGCGCAAGGACTGCACTTTATACAACGATATATGAATAAATTTTCAGATTGGTGAAATTTCTGGCAGTGGTCATGTTGGTTTAAAGACAAGTTATAAAGTCAGGATGCCATATCATGGAATTCATTTCGAATCCAAGGTATGCCGTTTGTTAATGTGTTTCCCAAGGGTTAACATCTTTCTGACTGTTTCACATTTTTGCTCGGGAGGAGCGATATGATTCTCATCAGTCAAAGCAAAAAATGTGTGCATTTAGCTTGCATAGAAGCAAAATAAGCGAAGGTCATTGCTAATTCTTTGGTTCGGTGAAGAAGTATAGAGAATGGCAGGTGACAAGCAAATTTCAGAAAAACATGTCATGCTGTTTTTGTGCCCTATAATGAACATTTTAAATGTCCTTCTTCTGTTATTGATTTACCAAATCACATATCTCAATTACGGTACCTATTGACTGCTTTTTGCAGATATGTCCACTCTCAGTTGCATTCATGCAGCTGTCTTCTTCTTTCTTAACTTCCTCTACTTTCTGCCTTTTGTTCCATCACCAACTAAAGACGTTTCTTTGTGGTTCTCCCCATCTCAGATAGAAGAAAGTTTATCCCTGTTGTCCCCTCTGTAATCCATGCAGTCGTCTCAAGTCAGACTCAAAGCTAATCATTGAAAATACGCAAGGAATTTACATTCTCGTTTTTCTTTTCGAGTTAAGGTTTTGATAAATATACTGTAAACTTAAGACATTAGAGGTAATAAATTGCTGAAAATGATTTGTAGTTTTAACTTGCATGGTCAGCTGTACACAGTTATATAAACTAAATTGTAACAATGGGTTGAATATTAGAACTCCTGCAATGATCCTAGATTCTGTTTATTTTGCTAGGTGAAAGATTTGCCTGTAGTGGGAATGCCTTCATCGACTGCCATTGATTTACCGCCAATCACAGTCAAAGGGGAATATATTGTTAATACAACAAACAGTGCAAGGATGGCTTATGGATTAGAAGGTTACAGAGAATTAGAACCAGAAATCGCAAGCACATTCCTTCGAGCCGTGGTTGATGTGGGTCATCTTGAGCAAAGTCTTACTACAGATCTCCTTAATCAACTCATTTTCCTGCAAAAAGGATTTATAAAGGTAGTTGTTTGTTTCTCATGTATTCATGTTTGTGCAGTGGTCATCTGAAGTTTTTGATAGTTCCCAAATTAGGACAAATTGCTTGTCATCAGTAGCGAAGTCTAGCAAAAGATCTTAATCAACTTATTTTCCTGCAAATAAATTTATCAAGGTATATTTTTCGTTTCTCATCTTTCCTTTTTGATCCTTTTCTATCAAGCGTTTACATTTTGGTAGCAATTGCTTGTTTTTCTTCGGTATTTAGCGTGACCATTTTCCCATCGCAAAATCAGACCATCAGGAGCTCTGAACTCAACGAACCCATAGCCGTTGTGGTAAAGAACGTAATCAGAATATATGCTTTTTGTGTCTCTTTTCCCTCACTTTTTTTTATCAGAAATGGGGCCTTTTCCGAGGAACCAAATACTTTGTCGTGAGGTTATGATTTTTAAATGATATCTAAACATGATTTCGATGTATCGAGTTCTGAGATTAGCTTTTACTCAGTTTGATTAGTCATTTGGGTTACTCTTGCAGTGGTTACTAGTTTCTAAACATGCTTTGTAATGTAGTGACGTGCACACTTTGTTAACTTGCTAATGATTGCCGCATCTGTTCCCATTTTAGGAAGTCAACCAAGTGATCAGTGATGTTGATGAAAATGAACCAGTGCCGCTGTGGAGGAATCTATCTAATGAAAGCTCAGAAGCAGAAGCTCCTCCGTTGTTATATTCAATACAAGTCAACTTGAAGGTATATACTTTAGATTTTCCCTCATTTCACAAAGTACATGTTCTTTATGTTGTAATTCAAGGGTTATATAGTGAAAATGGTGAAGAATAGGGACAGCATCTTCAGAGAGCGAGCATCTGCAACTCGACCAACATCATCTACGCCATACAATGCAAAACATGCTACCAAAACGGACACGACAACTACCAATACATCGGACAAACAGGAAGACGACTAAGAGACAGACTTAACGAACACCGCAGAGACATCATTAACAAAAAAACTGACAAATCCGGGGTTGCGGAACACTTCTGTAAACCCGGCCACTCTGTTAATACACAACGAACGCGAGAGCGTTTGGCGAGCCAAAGAGCAATACTTCATTGGCTTGGCTAATACTCTCACACCTAACGGCATGAACAGGACCACTGACCACTAACACAAATACTACTAGTTTGTAACTTACTACTAACAATCATAATATATGGCATATATATATATATATATCCTCTACTTATCCTATTACTTTGTATTCCATCACATCACCATTATTCTCTGTATCATCATCATGCCACTTTCCTCCTCCACATTATCATGTTTCCCACATCCACCTACATTCACCCCTGCGATGTAGCACAACTTAGCCAATCATGTTACGGTTAACCTTCATTCAAATTATTGTACAATTGTGATTACGTTAGTTTAGCTCTGAGGAAGCCTCGTATGCCGAGGCGAAATATCAGCTCTTATATACAATATATATAATCAATATTTAATCTAAATAATAGTCGTCATTTATTTTGCGTCGTATTGTGGTGTTCCTGCCTTCTAACATCGAATTAATCTTTGGCTCCTTTTTCATTTATTCAGTTAATTGCTAACTAGTTTCGGCTACACGGTTATCATCAGATTATCAGAGTAATTCAAGGACTAGGTTTCCTTAAGATATTTCTTATCATTTTATTTACGAATAAATTCTCCGCCTGTCATTATTTTTGCCTTGAAATCTTACTTAATAGCATTTAACAATTTGTTCCGGTGCTCAAAGCGAGTTTCGATTTCTGTATCAAAAGATGACATTCAGCAAATTTTGAAAGGAGAAATTTTATCATGTTGAATTTGTGTGATTTTTACTCAGCGGTGTAGATTTTAGAAAGGCTTTTCTCTATGATTTGTGGTATTAGCAGATTTAACCTGAATGAAGGTCTTCATGATTTTCAACTAACATGTACTTTCTTTTCTATAAAGGGGATCCAGATAACAGCAACAACGCCATCATCGACTGCAATCAGACTTCACACAGGAATTGTTGCTCTTGAACTCTCAAATCGATCACCTAATAAAGAGAAGAAATTGAAGATCCCAAAACGTATGTATTTGTTTATCATTTGGTTTTCAACAATATTTTGATTATTCGAGGATTTCGCTCCAAGTTGTCGTTAATTCTGAAACAAAGCCGCCTATTTATTACTGAGTGGATATTCTGTTATAGTGTCTCAGTTTAACATCATTTCGATTCGATTCGAAATTCGATTTTCTGGTATGATACAACACTCATTGTTCTTGATCTGTACATGATCTAGGCCAATCTTTTTTCTAGGCGGAAGCTACATGAAGTTGTTTGGAAGGGCTGAAGTAGATTTGATGGTTTCCCTTGGGCAATACAATCAGGTGAGAGATGGTTTATACCTGTGATCTCACCTTATCTTTTGCTAATGTGTGACATTGGAATATTGAATTGCTGGCTTCTAGCGAAATTTTTCTGAAAATTTTGTTGTTATTTTTCCGTCTTTGTACAGCCTCCAGCCCGTTCAACATGCCATTCCATGTACTAGATGATTTTGATCTTCGTATTTTAAACTGCACATAATTTTCATACTAAAATTTTGCATGTAGAACTGAATTATATTTTTCCTGAAATACTTTTCTTATATTTTTAGCTGAAATTTCTTGACAGTGACCATGACTTCGAGTCCTTTGCATATTTCAAGACAAGAATTGGCCTTACAAATACATTACAGGTATTTTTTCTTTTCCATGGCTCTTTGCTTTCCTCTCAAATCGATTCTATCTTATGGTAAGAGATCTGCTGTCCTTTTAATTGTGATAGGAGAGTAGATATTTGATGGCTGTCGTTGTGAAACTTTGCTTCAACGGTATTTTTCAACCAGCATGCTTTGGAGGTGCGATCTCGTTGTTGTTGCCATTTTCATGGGTAGCCCGTGAATAGGCCTTATCTTGGAGCTGCGGAGGAGGAAAGAGAGGAGAGGCCCTGTAGGAATGGGCTGCGTTTTAGAAATCCATCTACCCGATTTAAGGTATACATATAGCTTCTTTTGTCTTTCTTGGAATCGAGATTCTAACGTCCCAAAATGATAGATCTGAGTAGTAACTGGAATGATTTATCAACAACACAACTTTCATCACTGGTGGTATTGAGATTTAGGACAAATAACAATATCATTTTGTACCTCATATCAGGTATCTGGAATTCAAAAATATGGCAAATTCTTACGGGCTCTCTTCTTCCTTTTAGTATTATTTTTTGAAGCCTTTCGACAGGCTATTTCATGAACCATCCAACAACGAGGTGGCACACACTGTGTATATACTGCCTAACACAGATCTATTAATGTACACTTGATGTTTGCTAGTTATTCAATCTCTTTCGAGACAAGTTTGGAATCAAACAAGCCCACATTTATGAGTCAGCCTTACACGTAACACGTTACACGTAACACACACAGTGTATATGCTACCTAAAACAGATCTATTAATGTACACTTGATGTTTGCTAGTTATTCAATCTCTTTCGAGACTAGTTTGGAATAAAACAAGCCCACATTTATGAGTCAGCCTTACACGTAACACGTTACACGTAACACGTAACACGCACAGTGCATATGCTGCCTAAAACAGACCCATTAATGTACACTTGATGTTTGTTAGTTATTCAATCTCTTTCGAGACAAGTTTGGAATAAAACAAGCCCACATTTATGAGTCAGCCTTACACGTAACACGTTACACGTAACACACACAGTGTATATGCTGCCAAAACAGATCTATTAATGTACACTTGATGTTTGCTAGTTATTCAATCTCTTTCGAGACAAGTTTGGAATCAAACAAGCCCACATTTATGAGTCAGCCTTACACGTAACACGTTACACGTAACACACACAGTGTATATGCTGCCTAAAACAGATCTATTAATGTACACTTGATGTTTGCTAGTTATTCAATCTCTTTCGAGACAAGTTTGGAATCAAACAAGCCCACATTTATGAGTCAGCCTTACACGTAGCACGTTACACGTAACACACACAGTGTGTATGCTGCCTAAAACAGATCTATTAATGTACACTTGATGTTTGCTAGTTATTCAATCTCTTTCGAGACAAGTTAGGAATCAAACAAGCCCACATTTATGAGTCAGCCTTACACGTAGCACGTTACACGTAACACACACAGTGTATATGCTGCCTAAAACAGATCTATTAATGTACACTTGATGTTTGCTAGTTATTCAATCTCTTTCGAGACAAGTTAGGAATCAAACAAGCCCACATTTATGAGTCAGCCTTACACGTAACAGCAATTCATTGTACGTTAGTAATTGCCTTCTTTGTTCATTAAGGCCCCGTTTACACTATACTGGATAGCTATCGTCGCGCCGCAACTTTCGTATCGGATAGGGGTGTTGTTTACATCACACCAGAGCTTTCCGATACAAGACGCTCCACAAATCGGAGCGAAAATCACTTCGCTTGGTAGGTGATATGAAAATCACTCCGGCATTGTTTTGTCATGATGTAAGTGGTGCTATCCGATATGTTACGTTCTGCAACCACATTTCTTTCTTTGAGAACAATAACAAACAATAAAATGGAAAACAAAGAATTGAGAAACAATACTGAATTGCTTCCTCATGATGTAAACACAAGGCCTAACTGGCATGGAATTTAAGACGCAACGATAGATATCCGGTATAGTGTAAACGGTAGCTCTATCCGATAGAGGTCACTCGCAACGAGACGCGACGATAGCTATCCGGTATAGTGTAAACGGGGTCTAAGAGTGCATAAGTTGCAGAGCATTTCCCTTCCATTGTGAATTCATATAAATGCGGTAGCTCTCTGATACTGAAATGTCATGTTCTTTTCAAAGGACAAACCTATCTTCCACCATTCACAAGACAAAGAAACTGTAATAATCACAATCAACAAACCACACATCTTCCTCATGCCGATGGCTGTCGACAAAGGTATGTCTTCCCTTAGTTTTCCCGGATTTCAAATGGGCTTACTCTCGAATATATCGTATCTTGTTGTGACTTTTCGACGGAGCATTTTACAAGTTGTTTGACGGGAATACTGTGGCGTTGTGGATTCTAAAACGCCGATTTGTTGTTGCTCATTCTTTATTTGCATCGTGGCGAAGAGTTATTACACTTTATAACAAGAACTAAATTTCATTTAGGTTTATTGGTATACCTTCACTACAAAAATGCCTATGACAACTGGATGGATCAAACGACTGAGGTAAGAAACTTAAGTGAATGATTGCCCCATTCCTGAATAGATTTAAAAGCAGTGTTTTGAAGCAAATATCTCGCATCCATCTCCTCTTAGTAAGCCAGCAATCGTTTAGTCAGTTATATATATTCACTTCGATTCAGTTCAATTTGAATTTTATGTTAAGTCTGTTTATAAAAAGTCTAGTCTGTTGCGCAAAGTTACTCAAACAGACATCTTTTGTTTGTCTCTGTTTGGTGGTATTTCAACCTGGTATCTAATTTGAGACGGAGTGTAGTGTTCTTTGCTTGTTTTTTGTTGTTTTCTTTTGATCATTCATATGTGCATAGTTGTAGTTTCTGTAATGGTCAAGGGTAATCATAGTTATTTGCACCTCATGCTTTCGGGTTTGTTAAGTATTTTGTAAATAGCATAACTAGTAAATTTGTATTTAAAATTTTGTTGGAATGTAAAAAAGGAGCATTGCTGTATTTGCCATTCGTTCAGTGGCACCCATTGACTGTATTTACACCACACTTCCTCATCGAAATATCTTCCTCGTCAGATATACAATCGTGTTTTTTATATGTTCAGGCTGCAATCTACTTAGTGAAATCTCCAAATTCAACACACAATTTAAAGCAGGAAACTAACAAAGACTTCGATTCCCTTTCAGAAATTTTTCCTTACTAAATCGAGGATGAACAACGTACAGAAAGTTAGTTTTTCATTTTAGTATGCAGATTTGTGTCGTAATTCTGTCATGATTTGTAATTCGAATAGACGACATTGCTGTGCGAAATAATTATTGACTTTGGACGGCGTATTGTATATTCTATTTTAGGTACAAAAAGCAGCACAACATATCTGGGAGAGACTCCCTCAAAGGCCACAGCCAGAAAAGATCTATGGATCATTATTTCTTCAATTGAATGTGGAAAAACTTGGATTCAGCATTCCGCTTAATGATACAGCGAATCAGGTACAAAGTAAAATACTTCTCCTTGTAACCGTGTGATTCGTTATCAATTTTCCACGACTTGCGAATATTTTCTATCACTCCGACTGCTGTTCGAAAGTCGAAGGCCTAATACTAATATTTGCCATTTTAAAAACACATTTGTTTACAGAATATTGTTGCATGGGAAAAGTACTGTCGTTTTTTGCCTTCCAGAAGAAGAGTCTCGTGTTATAATGGTCTTCTTTTTTGAAATAGATTCTTCCTTGTTTTCAGACAATTGGAAATCGATCTTCATATGGTACGACTCCAGGTAAGTTCTGCTGTTTATGGTCTAAACATTTTTTATTGCTAGCAGTAACACTGGTGCTTTTTTGTGCACCATCTCTCATACCAAATCTCAAGAACATTAGATGACTTTATGGCTATAAAGCTAACCATAGAATCTATGTCATGTCAGATTTTATGGCTTTCGGACCTTTTCTTAAATTACCTTTGGCTGTATTTTGCTTTCAATTTGACTGCTGCGAATGGTACTGCCCTAGACTGATTTAGAGCTCTTTTAGCTGTAAAGTACTGTGTGATCCAAGAAAGTAAACCAAGAACACGTTTAACGCATAAAACAATACCAACAGAAATCAATGACTCAAATGTTGTTTGGTAGCTTAATGCCTCATCTGCATCATTACTTTTTTGCAATTTTTCTCGACATGTAAACACAGGCATTCGTAAAAGCCAATGAAATTCATCAAAATCATAGGATCGAGTCGATCAGTGCTAGACAATGACAAAATATTGCACATTAGCTTGGGAATAAGATTCTAATGCCACAAGGGGATTGATTATCTGGCTGCATCCATTTTCAGTTTTGTTTTCCAAGGACGATATGCTCCTTGTGTCAAAATTGCTGCAGCACTGTGGCTGTTCGAAATCTCTCCCTTCTGTTTTTGATGAATTTCGATCTGTTACTGCTGGTATTATCGAAATCCTATTTTTGCCGTTTTGCAATCCAGTTGAAAGTGGAAGAATTTTGATTACTTTTTTGTGAAGCGGATGTGACTTTTTGTACGGTCACCTGGTATATAAATGAGAATGGACTCTCTTACCCTTAAAATCAATGAGCAGACTGATTTTTCTTGTTTTAGACGCTGATTTGAATAGCTCAGCATTGGTTGTAACTGTGGAGGAGACATCCATCATGTGTTGCAGTAGTGGTTCATTTGTCAGTCAAGGCCTTTTCAGGAATTTCTGTTTGAGATTTGCAAATGATTTTGACAGCAAAGCAGAAGAATGGATTTTTGCTAAAGATGATATCATCAATACTTGTAAGAATTTTCTTGTAGAAGTTCCAAGAATTTATTACATTTTAGACGAATGTAGTTTAGACGAATGTAGTTATATTTTAGACGAATGACTATAATGCCTTTCGGTTGAGGTTCAAAGAGAAAAGCAAGAGGCGAATCCGGTGTAGTTCGATGCTTCCAGTTATATAAAGCAACCCATTTTGTTTATTGAAGTCAGTTAGATTATCATAGAGTTGTATAGACCAGGTCTGGATCATTTACTAAACATTTTATCTAATCTTCAGCTAAATAAATGTACATGCATGGGTTTTTATAGAAAGATTATTGAAAAATTGTGGGTATATAAATTAGTTTGTCGATCGAATGAATTAGGTCCTGTTGATTAACGTTTGTGGCATAGATAAAATTGAAAAAACACCTTATTTACACTGAGACTCTAGCAGCATTAGCTCTGCCTGTTTATAGCCATTTTATCTACTTTCCCACTGAAATTTTCACATATTTCTATATAGGAACATCTCATGTGGTTGGTTTGAAAACAGCTGTTGACTATTCTTTGTTATTTTTTAGGCTCGATTCCAGAGGGAACCTATTCGCTTTGTTCGAGAACAATTACTCAGTCACACGCAGGTTTGTTAAACTTCAGATTCTTTGCCTTTCTAGGCTCATTTGTTAAATTTATTTCGATATTTATATACGGTAGCACCGTCAAACACTGGCCATTTTCCAAATTTTGGGTTTGTTAATCACATAAAAATATTTGTCAGTCAAATATTGTTTTTACAGCAGAAATGTCAAAGTTGATGTGGATGTATGTTCCTTCAAGAGCTTTCAATTCGTTCCAGATCTTGATAGTAAATTTTATAGAGTCCAGAAAGACGTCAAATCTTCGTCCGGATGCCAATTTCATTAGTGCAAAATAGCTTATTTAGTGTAACGATTCAATGGTCAGTTGCCGTTGCAAAACTCACCTAACAATTTCGCATGTTTCTCAGAAAGTTGCTAAACCTTCCGCAAATATGATATTAAAATGCAAAACCTTCCTCCTGTTCACAGCCGTGGAGCCCGCACTTTTTCTTTACTGTGAAATTCAATTTTGGACAGTTCTTTAATTTTGTTCTTATATGCCCTGAAAAACTGTATTTTTCTCCTATCATGATTACTTCAAGTCCCAGAAATTCAGTTAGTTTTCTAAAGATTGCTTCCTTTGCTTTATCAGAGGCCCTTCAAATGGACAAATGGCTAATGAGTATATTTTGGAGAATGCGTGGCATTGAAATGCATTTTGATACAAATATCGGAAAATGGTTATCTTTATTAAGCAATGCATTGACAGCATTCGCAGGAGACTTCGATGTTGCCGATTTGTCATCGGTTGCTGATGCCGAAGATGATGAATCAGATCTCTTTATGGGGCAAGACAATGAAGGATATGATGATACCGATGCACCCCAAGGGGTTCATAGATATGAGAAATTGAAAGATCGCTCATTTAATGAAGATCAGTATCAATCGTTAGAAAGGCAATTATGGAGGCAAACGAAACGAGTCAGTGAGCTCAGGTATGTGAAAACTGCAATTCATGCATCTCCTTCATGATATTAAACGGAACATACTTCTGTTGATTGATCGCTTCATTTGAATTAGTGCAAATTCTTTAGACTCGGAGATCATATCAGTCAAAGGACTGATTTACGGTGGGCACTGCAGAAAACATACAGTAAGTAGTAAGTCTAAAAGTTTCAGTTTCGGTTTCAGTTTTCATTGATAAATATATCGAAGTACATATAAGAGTACAAAATACATAACCTAACTTGAAATATATATAATTAATGTACACATGTTATACAACCACAAACTAGCCTACAATGAATGAATTAAGAAATGGAAACTTTACAAGACAAGAAATTTACTTAGTTGTATCTGTCTAAGGAGGAGCTCTCTTATAGATAAACTATCAAAAGAGCCCCCACCCTTCCCGACTAACAAAGACTAAAACTGAAGAAAATATTTTTTGCTTAAAAAGGCAAAACCAGAAAAGCCTCCAATGAACAATCTGACATGCACGAAGAAAACCATTCAAATAAATTTATCGTATATACAAAACTGTCTATCATGCGAACAAATCAAAGTTAATCATAGCTAATCGGCATTCGCTGTTGACGTTGCTGATACATTTTGTGAATATTGAGTAAGTTTTGGATGATTTGAAATGAACACAAAAATCGATCCACTCCACAGTTAACGCTACAATTTATGTATACACTTGCCAATTAGAATGAAGTCGTCGAGGTTCCCTCATCCCTTCATATGATTTCCAGTGGTTAAATTCTTTTTGTGACATGCGAGCAGCCGTTGTTTTCAATGTTTGTTTTGTCTTTATCATATGTATTGTGAAGTTTTATATTTGTGTGTAATGGCCTAGGGGTAGACATATCCTTTGCACCTCGTGGTCTCGTTTCATTAGTATCGTATTGTAATTTGTAAGAAGCGAAGTTAGTAATAATGAACTACCAATTTTATTGGACTGCAGTATGTAACGATGAATCAAAGCAAGTTGAAACGTTTGGCCGCTTGTGAACTAAAAGTGCGTGGCTGATATTCAAAGCAATAATTTGATCTATCAGCCTAAGGCTGATTTTGATTTGAAAATTTAGTTTGGCAGAATCACTCATCTTTAAGAGTCAGCAATCAGAAAAATACTTGTAGTAAGGGATTAGGGATTTGCATCGGAACAAGAAATCTTTATTCGATTCCCGTTCATAATTTGCGTACCAATGAAGTAGGAATTCAATACAGCTGTCTGTTTCAGAAATAGAAGTTAAATTTCAATGGTTAGTAAAACATGGATCAGAACTGAACGCAGAGGTCAAGTCCACAGACAAACTCCTTACCAGCATTTTCCTAATTTCTAGGTCTAAAAGATGAGTGATTTTACCGAACAAATTTTCACATCTAAGTTGGCGTTTGACTGATAGATCCACGTTGTAGTTTAGCCACTACCGTTTTATTCTACACCCCCACAGGTTAACTCTCTTGAGTTATCCAGTGAAAAAATTATTTGTTATCTTCTTTTGCAGACAAGCAGACGCTCCAGCTGACCAAATCAATCGTGAAGTGAAAATCCTACAAGAAATAGAAACTGCTGTTTCTCAAGAATTCTTCAAAGATGTTAGAAAGCGATTGAGACGTCAAAGCAGAAAGCCACCAGAGAAGATGCAAACACCATCTTTGTTACGCAGATCATTGAATTATAAACACTCAACTAGTCCAAGGGCATTTTACAGGCGGCACAGCAGCGTTGACCGATACCTAGAAACAAAAGAGTTGGATTATTTGCCACGAAAACAGCAACTAAGGGATGATGACATGAAAAGGTACTCGTTGGATGGTGACACTGTTAATGGGTCATTCTTGGATATCGTTGACTTTAGAAGTCATCCTGATCTGTCAGATCATGAGCTAGAAGCAAGCTATGAGTCCCCTAAGAAGGAGAAGAAGAAAACTTTACTCAGCCCCCCTGGAGGCGCAAAAGTGACGTTCAGTGATAGTACATATGACGTCAGAAACGTGACTACGCCATCGCAGCGCCAGAGCTCATCAGGTCCAAGCATGCTTGATTTTGAGCTTGATATTGTGGTGGATATTGACAGTGGAAAATGTGTACTGCATAATGATAATGAGAGGGAAGAAAGCGAAGAACGTGGTAATATGAGGTAAATTTTAAGTTCTTTTTTGTTGAAGTGACACTTGCTTCTTCTTGCAAAATTTGGGACCAAATTCCTTCTTGCATAATGGAAGCAAATTTAGTAACTTTGAATCAGTTTTGAATTTTTTGGTAGCATTTTGGCTCTGACAAATATTGAAATAGACTTGAATCAGTTTTTTTAAGTTTTCGTCAGTTTCTTGGCTGACGTCAGTCTTGGCTGACGAATAGATTTGAATCAGTTTTTTGAACTTTTCTCAGTCTCTCACTTGATTTTATCTCTCTCTATTTACTCCTTTTCTTCTTCCACGCCCTAAGGTATTCGTATCATAGGTGTTTCCACCTTTTTAAGAGACAAAACACCAGAGAACAAATGCAAGGAGCACAATAGAAAGGCAGGAAGCACAACTTTGCCAAGGTCACAGACCCTTCACCAAAAGAGGAATGATAGCTTATGTTGGAAATATTTCTCCCTAGAAGACGAGTGCTAGGATGAAATTTTGTGAATTTTGAGTTTATGTGCCATTGCCAAATACTACATTCTTTTCTTTGGCTTTGCTGTCTTTCGCCATATGTTGGATTATCAAATACCATTGTCTATCGATAAACCTACCAGATCTCATATTTCAGCTCAAGTTATTCACTTCAACAAATATACATCTCTCATTCAAAACCTAGCTCCTGTCTTACAACATCATATTTTCATTAGTAAATGATATATTCGTTTTAATTTCAGGGATCAGCATAGCAGTGGTGATCTAAGAAAGTCTTCCGAACCAGTGTTTCCTCATCTTGGAAGTCAACCAAGAAAAGAGAGATTTTCTTTAGGGGAAGCTGGTCAGCGAAGTTATTTAAAAAGATCGCGACCAGGATTATTCAGCCAATCACAGAACACATATCCAGTGGAAGATACAGTTCTTTTGATTCCCGGAGTGAATGTGCGTGTCCATTATCAATCTAAAACCACTGCAGAACGACATTCAAAAGCGCAAAGCGGATCTTTCAGTGCAAGTGAAGCTTCCGATTATGGTGATAATTTATCGAGTTCGTCTAGTAGCCGAAAGGCTGGCTCGAAATTCGCTGGCCTTCACGCTTGGTTAAGCATACAACAATTACCAAGAGAAATGATTCTACTTCCATCCTTGCTTGATTTCGTGGAAAAAGCTCTGGCTCCTATCTCATTAGCTTTCCAAAACAGTGAGAACCCAGAAGGCATTGGATCAGAATCAGCCTCAGTATCTTCTGAAAGTGGCGGCAATGGGACTGAATCAATGTTGTCCTCCTCCACATCAGATCATTCCTCCTTCCCAGTGGATGTTGTTGTTTTCATTAATATACAGCCGTCTGATATTCGATTTAGTTGCTTGCCAATTTCGAAAGTTGAATGTCTCTTGCGAATTCCTTCATTGGATTTTGTCATCTCATCAACTTCCACACCGTATAAACAAACCAACTCAAAGCCAACCCAAACAACAACAGCAACGAAGAAGAGTAAACTACAGGGAAACCAGAAGCCTAAAGGAAGCCCATCAAGTCAACAGGATGCTCTTGAAGCAGACGTCGGGGGGTTCTGCATTACAGCTTGCCTATCACGATTTTCTTTCTGCATATTTCATCCCTATGGAAAACAATACGGAAGTACATCAGAAAGAAGTTTCTTGGAAAGTGGTTTATTTCCTGGAAGAAGAACGAAGCGTGGTCCTGTTCCACAACCGATTTCAGGAAGGAAAGATTCAATGAGTCTAAATGTTGAATTTATCAAGTTCAATCTGTTTCGGAAGCGAATTAAAGAATCTCCAAGTTCTACTACCAAAAGTCGAAAATCATCTTCTTCAGATATCTTAGATTCAAAAACTGAAGTTCAAGTTTCAAGTAAGTGAAATTTAATTCGAAAATTAAACACTCCACAGAGTAATTTCAACAGATCCAAATTATATTCAGAATAGACATGTTTACTACCTAGGAAAGAGACTGGATCAAGCGTTTCAATATAGAAAAGTCTTATTTGAAGAATAGGAAGCATCACCCCCGTTCTCAGTTGACGCAGCCATTTGTGGCTAGCAATATTTACATTGGGGACAGGGGTCATTTTTTCGTTTTTCTTCGCAGAAGTTACCAGGCGCTCGATCCAGACCTCTTTCGTGGCCAGGGAAAATTGCCGTAATGTGTGAATAAGTAGAACCATGTTGATTTATTGTTGAAGAATTTTTCAGGTCTTTTTTAGTCGCTAGGAAGAGTCATCCTCCTTATGTTGAGGGAGTTACACGATTCTGCTAATTTCAATTTCAGATTTCTGAGGCTTTTTATGGATGTTTCTCCCATGCTGACAAGGAGCACAAACTGTGGTATTTTAGCTTCATATCACAACTTTTCAATTTTTTAAATCATTGGGATGAATTCTTTGACAGAGTTACTGCTTCTAACCAGTTTCGTTATTGCGTTACTGTCAGTGGGCTAGAATTTACAGGATGAGTCAGAAAAATGTATACACTCCTTGAAACATCGTTACAAAAAACTGTTTTGAAAAATCAAAAGTCCTTTGCCTAGTGGATGATTTAGCTTTATTTTGAGATTTCATTCAAAATCCAAATTTCATTATCTTGATTTCAACGAAGAATTTCTGTCATCTAACTTCCATTGGCTTTTCATAGAACTGTAAGTGATTGGCTCATTTTGCTCAACATCTTAACAAGCAACATGATAGAATAATTTTTGTCTTTCGATCGATCGGCATTGCTGTCGATCGATTCAGAAACCTTTGAAAGGTTACGATGCTTCCACATCAAAAAGCAAAAAGTCAAAATCCACTCGATCGTAGACAAACCATTTTCAGTTGTTTTGGAGCATATTAAGAAATCGCAGTGTCGGCTATTTCCTCTTTTCAGGAGGAAATGATGCACCTAAGATCATGTGCGAAATCTTGAAAATTTAGTTCAAGCCTCAGTTAGATGATGGAATTGAAGTTTTGGAAATTAGTTGTATAGCGTATCAAATACCATTTTTCAAACAGTGAATACGTTTACTGCATCTTGCCCAGTATTAGATAACTTTCATTCTTTGCAGTTACATGTGATATTGGGTCAGCAGCATTTAACTATGACATGCGCCGGTTGAATGAGATTCTGGATGTTCCAAAAGCGTGGTATAAAAGAGATTTATATCGCAGAATGTTTCTTGGCAAATCAGGTGTTTATGCAAGGGAAACAGCTCATAAATCTCATATGACTGAAAGGTATTTGTCTGTTCAATTGAGTTTTCTGTTCAATAGATGATTCTGCTAAAGATGGTGGCGAGTATCTCTTTACCAAGATATGCTGAGTGCTAGTTACGGATCTTTCAAGGTTAACAAAGTTGAAATTTGTTGTCATGACTAAAAGGCTTTGCAAGAGTGAAGAATGTATTGAAAGTGTCAAAGTCTGCACATGGGGTGAGTGGCCAGATGGCTTAAACAGTTTTCGTCAGGTAACTGAACTTAAGCTCGGTTGAGTGAGGTCAAACTTCACATGGGTGACCTCGGAGGCCTGAAGTCACAACTCACCTCGTCGTCTTTCGTCCTTCGGAAGGGACGTTAAACTAGGGGCCCCATGCCTGGATGCGGCCTGCACGGTTGGCCTAAATTAGCTTGCAGTAGCTAGAAATTCTGACAAGCCTACTCAAAACAAATTGAAAAGCAAAAAAAAAACATGTGCGAGCTAAGAGGACAGAGTGCGTGGGGTTTTCTTTGCTCTATGCATCTCTACCTGTGACCTTAAATCTTAAATCTTAACACCAATTACGAATCATTAACACGTTCTACAGAAATTCGATTAAAGGACGTATTGCATCTCGTCTTTGCTGCCATCTTTAGTTTTATCGTTGATCATTTCCTTTTTCTGTTATTGGTCGACTTTTGTGCCTTCTTGGTTACCCTGGGCACCAGAGCCAAAAATAATAAAAAGAAAAAAATCAAGAAGGAAAGAAAGTCCTTTCTTTCTTTCTTTCTCCTTTCTTCCTTCTCTCGTTTCCTCTGACCAATTTCCTTTCATTTAAATTTTGACGCTCTGGTACCCAGGGTACCCCTTGGTAAGTCTCAGTAAAGCGAAGAGAAAAGCCTCCTTTGTAAGGAATGAATAATGGTGAACTGCGTTGCTAAACCGCCTTTTGCGACTACAAATGATACTTTGTAGGGAAGTGGATACAATAAGCATTGCTGACTGTAATGTGATAGAACTTAACTTTAGAAATTAGGAAATTCCACCTACCGTTAGTTAATCAATTATTTTCCAGTTGAACTTTTAAGAAATAAGCAGTGAAAAAGAATTTTTTCCATCATTTTGTCATGTATTATTTGCCTCACACATTGTTGGCCTAGACTTTGACATCTTTCCTTTATGCACAACCTCAAAATTTAGCTACAATCTAACAAAAACATACTTACAAAGACCATACCATTGGCAGCATGATAGGCATGTCTACCCTTCATGATCTTAACAACAAAAAACATATACTTACTGAGGGCTAGACCAACGTTTCTGTTGGTCACTCTTTAGGGGGACCAGCTTAATCAGAAAGATATAGATTGCAGAACTGCTTGAAAAACTACAACTATAGATGACACTAAGATATGAATGACGGTAGTACTTTGGTGTTCTGTGGAATGCTTTGCTGGTTTTGCAGGGGAGCTAAACCGATAAGAGATGACTCTTCGACGTTCGAAGTTGTGTAAAATCTTTCACTGATGAGGCAGACCTTTTAGTTATTCTGCAAAAGAGCCTGGATCTAGCGTTATTTCATATATGATTTGTACGGAAGGCTCGATTGAGTGGCGTTAGAACTTCTTTCACTATTGTGCACATTCGAAAATTCTTTGAAATATATCAAAGTATTTGTCGATTCGAACTCTTTTGTAGGATTGATTTAACGTCTATCGCGCAGGTTTCATGCCATGCAATACGAGTTTTTTTTTATTTATCTTATGTTTATTGCAGTGGATCAAGTCCTTCGTCATCAACGACAGGCTCCTCAAAGAGCAAGATGTTTTCATCAGTGAATAAAACGCCAACAGCATCGGATTCAGTACCTCTAAGAAAGCAAAAGAGTTTTAAAAAGACTCCAGGTAATTCCACATTGTATGATATTTTAGATCCTGTTAAAGGAAAATTACGGAGTTCGTGAAATTAATGCCAAAAGCAATCCTCCCAAGTTCTGAAGAACAATGGTTAATCTTTTCATATCTTGACATCCATAGCAGTTGTCAATTCACTGAGTATCTTGCCTAAGTTACGCCAAATCTCGTCACCACTTTGCAAATGTACACGATAGGCAGCCCCGTTATCCCCATGGTTTTATCATCTAAGTTGACATATCACCGACACAATTATGATCAGTTTTAAGGATTCCGATGCAAACTGCAGACTTTAAAGCGTTTTCACTGTTTCTTTACTCACTAGGTAGTAAGCCTATCCGAATTCTATGTATGGAGCTGTTAACTATTTTTATGCCATATATAGAGCTAAATTTCCAACACTATTCACTGTATATAAGTATCTCTATGAATTTTCGGTATCTGACTGGTCTTAGTTATTGAATCCTACGTTTTGCTCACTTCCATGTTTATTTCCAGGACATCGTCGGACGATCAGCGGTGGTTCATTCCTTGGCAATATCATGGGATCACCAACTGGACTATTTTTGCCACGTGCTTCAGCTAGTATAGGGTCACGTGCTGATTTCATGCGAAATTCAGATTCTTCAGCTTATTCACCAAGATCTAGGCAAGAAGGTAAACTGCCTCTTTTTTTTCTTGTCATATCCAGTAAAATTGCAACAGATATGCAGTACATTGCAGGTCCAATCTGCAGCGGAAAAAGATACACAGTCACATGGTTACCACTGCAGATGGGAGTGACAAATTTAAGAACATATAATTTCCAAGGAAAGTAAACAATTACCAAAAACCATTTTATTATCATCGTACTCAAAACGCTTAGCAAGGAACGCAAGCTGGTTGTGTTGCTATCACCAAATTGTGACTTCCCATTCTTTGGTTGGATGCCTGAACTCTACTATGGAGGCCTAACCTCTTTTCAAGACTCTTCGAAGACCTAGACCAAGGCAAGAGGCAAGATGGCAAACTATTTCGCGATAAGCCTTCTCAAAATCATTGTCAATTAAACGCAAACATAGGAATTTCATTTCAACTTTTCTTCCGTGGTAATTCATTCGAACAATTGCTAAATATATATTAAGCTCCTATTTATAAGGAACATTTACAAAAAGGGAAGAAAAATTCAATTTGGTCATAATTGGACTTATTAATTTTCTTCGAAAAGTGTAAAGGGAAGATGATGCATGGATACCACTGTCTAAGTCATTCCAATTCATGACCCCCCTGCAAGCAAATGATTTCTTATCATTGTTGTTTTCAATACTGTTTGTTTTCAATAGTGCTTGTTTTCAATCAAAATAACCCAAGGATCCTTGTCAGTAGTTTCAGATTCCTTTTAAAACTGTTTCTCAAATCCTCAGGGGTACGAGCATCATTCATAGATTTATAGACCATCTTTCCAGTCTCAAAAGGCGATCAGTTGTCTGATAGCAAGCCGAGTTATTAGGGGCTGTTTTTTCTTTACTTATTGTATCTTACATAATGTATCTTATGCGTGGTGAGTGTCCGCGTGGCTTATACAGTCTTCGTCAGGTCACTGAAATTAAGCTCGATTGAGTGAGGTCAGACTCCGAATAGGGGACCTCGGAAGCCTGACCTCACCACTCATCTCGCTCGTCGTCCTTCGGAAAGGATGTAAAACTAGAAGTCCCATGCCTGGATGCGGCATGCACAGTTGGCCTAAATTAGCTTTCAGTAGCTAGAAATCCTGACAAGCCCACTCAAAACAAATTGAAAGCATGTTGAAAGCAAACAAGCAAAACCTTGAATATTGTGGCATTAAATTATTGGGCTCAGTAGATTTTTCTTCTGAAATCAAATAGTTTGAGTTTCAAAAACCTAGTTCTGTCTGAGGAATGCTGTTTCGTTTACATTGCGCTAAATGGTTTATCATTCTTGCCAGTGAAGAGGATCCTTGATCAGCTGAGGCTCTACAATGGAATCTTGCAATTATTGCTTAATATAAAACAAATGTTGAGTTTAAGACTTTATTTATACAGTACACTGTACGATATCTTTATTCTCTTTGTTTCTCGTCGTAATTTCATTTTAGATCCATTCGGAAGCTTACTGACAGTTCCAAAAGAACTGGAGCATGACATAGATGAGACAGATGGTGGATCAATGACATCAAAAGGAAAACCTTTGCCAGAATGGAAAAGTCGTGTTTTGGTCACTCTCAACTTATCAAGATTAGATGTTTCCACAAATATGGGAAATGTCATGGGACAGTCTGTGTAAGTACCGAAACCTTTATTTTGTATTTCTGTAATTCTCATAAGTATATGAAGACAGATAGGGCTCGATACCTTGTAGAGCCCCACCACTTTTGCGTTAGGACAAGGGATCGCGTGCTCGATTAGTGGCTAGCTACTGCTATCATCCCAGCGCCAAGCGCTAGAACCGCAACTTCACCTTCACCCTCTATGGAAAGCCCGTCCTTTCCAAGACAACATTTTGAATAGCCCCCCCCCCCCTATTGGTGTCAGTTGGCAGAGGTTAACAAAGATTTTCCATTTATTTAGCTAAACAAGTTTTTGTATTAACTTTCGATATGGTTTGCGATAAAACTAAATTGTGTCGGATTGGTTTATTTAATTAGTAAGATTGTAAGTTGATTCCGGAAAATTAGGAGTAAAAGCAACAAAATGTATCATTTATATCAAGAAGCGGCTTAATAGAGCTTTACAGTAATAGACCTTTAGTTATTATCAAAAGAATCAGAATCGAACGGTATTTTTGCTAAATTTTGTCGAATTTTCGAATCTGCACAATACTGATAGAAGCTCTAACGCCACTCTATCGAACGTCGCGTATAAAAATGTATAAACATATTGCTCGATCCAGTCTCGTCTGCAGAATAGCTGGGAGGTCTATTGTTTCATGACCGTTCAGTGGTTCAAGATTGATTACATTTCTTTGTAGATGGAGCACTAATGATCTGCAAGCACAGAGTCAAATGCTGGTGAATAACACAGGGATCAAAACGACAAACATTTTAGTAACCGTAAGACAAGGCTCATTCGATGCACACGGGGGTATTGTTGGCGGTTATATCGATGTCAATAATATTTCTGCAACAGGTTAGATTGCATCCTTTACAGTAAATACCCGTGTAGAAGAACTAGACTGATGACGATGAGTCTCTTGTTGCCCTGTGCTCTTTGACTTGATGATGGCGCTTGAGGCAATAGAGACTCATAGTATTACTATGAAAAACTTGGCCCTATTTAGGCCCAAACTTCGCAATTCATAACGTACCAATCAGATTGCGAGATTCGGCAGAGAACAATGATGTCGAATTCTCCATTCGAATGATGCAGTTGACTAGATTTTGAACAAAGTTGCTACGGCAGGTGGCTAAAGTTTTCTCTGGTTTGTTTTGGTCTTAAAAATATGGAAAATGTAGTGTTGAAAGACTCATTTTGGACTTACCAGGTAAAGTAAACATCCTTCTTCAGATTTATACCAAGTTTTTTTAATTAAACGCCTGCTTAACGTAGTTTTTATTGTATTTTCGTTCCGAGGAGTGACCGTTGAACAGAGCTACGGCAGTCGTTCGATCCTAATTCGATCAATCGAATCATGATCGAATGAAGGAGATAGGGCCGGGTTTTTCACTGTTTCAGTATGAGTCCCTCTTGAGCAAGGTTTACCGCAGGGATACAAGGGACTCATCGTCATAAGTCTATGGAAGAACCTAGTAATTAAGAACCTTCAAACTCAAATTCTGGAATTAGGCCGAATTAGGCCCCCATTACATGAGAACCCATTTAGCCTGAAATTTGAAATTGGTTCTTGTTTGTAGAGATCAGAAAATTAGCTAAAAGCTCTAATTGATTAGTCATTGAACCTATACAAACTGATAACACCGTACGTGCATATTGCAAGGAACTCTAAAAGTGCTTTGAAAGCTCTTCATTGGATTCTATGAAAATTTCTGATTCCTCTAAAAACTTCTGTTGTGAATAAGACCTCACGAACTCGAGTGCAGTGAACTGACAGTGAATAATAGGCTTCAAGTTTCAATCTGAACAAAAGGAATTCCTGAAAGCCCTGAACGGAAAAAGAACCAATTTAAGAACCTGGCCAGCCTCACTTCCCACTAAGTACCCTAAAAGGACCTAGTAAGGCTGACTTGCAAAGCTGTAAGTTCTTATACACAGGTTTTTACTGTATTCAAAATTTGTTGTGATATCAAATTTTATTCCGAATTTTTTAATAACCCTCTCCCTATCAAGTCCCCCGCTCACTAATGCCAAATGCCAGTGGTTGCAAAGATTTTCCATTCATTAAGCTAGACAAATTTGCATGTTAATTTTGATATGGTTTAGGAACAAAAAGCTATGTCGAATTTATTTGTGTATTGCATACGTAAGGTTGTATGTTGATTCCCCAAAATATGGCGTAAAAGAACTGAAAAGTTGTCACTTTTATCCGTGGCATTTGACTTTGTGAATATGCCTCTTCTCTGTTATGCCCCTCTCAGATGGTGTCCCCGAAATTAGACAAGCCCTCTGGAGGCTTAACAGGCTTTTGCATCATCATGAGCTAGCTGCAATGTCTGTTTTTCTTTGCAGGCAAATTTGAGGAGACATTAGGCCATGAACCATCGCATCGTGCAAGCATTACAATGAAAGGAGCTGAGATGCGGTTAGATTACATGGGATCTTGTATTTTAATGGCTACAATTGCTGGATTTAGATGCGACCTTGAAGACCATTGGGTGCTACCTATGTTTAGTAGGAAAAGTTCTCAAGGTAGGGGCTCATTTCAGTACAAAATCTGCAATACTTGATACTGACAACAACACCGATGAACTTCTTTGCAACATTGCAGAGGCGATACGACAGGAAGCAAACAACCATGGCTGCTCTGCTTTCATTAGTTGAATGATATACAGAAAACTAGAAGTTATTGATGCAATGAAAGAATATATGTAATCCAGCGCTAGTTCTAGTATCTTTCCATTGCACTCACAACTTAGGTCTTCATCAGCATACAGTAGACGCTGCGTTTATTGCTTATTAGGAAGGCTAGAATGTTAAAATGGTCATACTTATGCAAGTACTCCACTGAGAAGATCTCATCGCTGCACTGTTTGTCAAAGGAAAGGCAGAGCATGGACAGAGCAACAATTATTGATTCAATTTTTAATTTTCAATGCGGATATTTACTACTTACATTAGACTGAACGATTTTAGAAATGAAAAGAGAGACGAATGCGAGGGTGTCATGGCATTGACTTGTAATAGATTTTTACTAAAATAAAAAGTGGTGGTAAAGAAACTCAAATTATTGAGAATCAAAGTTATGGTTAATTTGTTGCATTTATCGTAGACGATGAGAACCAATTCTTTGTATTATCAACTGATTCGGCTCCAACTGGCTTAGATGATCAAAGAACAGAAATCAAAGTTAATGGTGAGATGGGTTGGAATGAATTACAAATTGTGATGTCAAGATCAACTACCCCAGATCTCATTAAAATGCTTGGGAAACTTCAAGATTTTTTTAATCAACAACAAAGAAGCGGCATGCATGCATTCACAGGACATCGCCCGTTAGCATCATCATCAAGTTTACCACTTTCAAGATCGAGTCTCAGATATGGACAGAAAAGAGAGATGGATGAAAAACGAGAGGATATGGACTCGAGTTTGAAACAGGATGGTAAGGATGCATTTAGAATGATTGCTAACCTGCACTCGTATGTTTTTAAAGTCAAGTTTTCGTGCTATTTCACGAGCCAAAGTCAATCTTTTAACCCTCTTAACGTTCTTTATTCTCAGTCTTTCGTCGAATTATCATGTACCAAGGTGCTTCTTACAAAAGTTAACTCTTTACGTTTCCATTGTCGAAGCCACAATAATCTAATCATTGTCCCGAGAGCATCATATTGCTGGATTTTATTTATTGTTTGAATCTCTTTGATAAAAGTTGATTTGTATTTGGATGTGCGAGGCTGTAACAGATGACCATAATTTGTGACGTAAAAGTTGCAAAATGGCCTTGAAGGCCAGCTCGAACCATAATTTCGAACACAAAAAGCGTTTTCGTAAAATATTAGACTGAAGTCTGATAACATCTCTAAATGCAGCAAATTTATGTTCAGAATGTATGAACTGAAAAAGGTATTCTGAACTATTGTTCTTGTTTATATTAAAATTCTAGATAAACAATTTTTTGAATTAGGTTTCTCAGTCAATTGTCGAGATTCTCTTCAAAGAGGTCGCATTTCGTTTCAGGTCTGAAGTACCAACATTGGGTGGAAATATTGAATGCAATTCCTGGTTTGAAGCTAACCAACGTGCAGCATACATTAACAGACAAAAATGTAATGATTGGAGGCAGCCTCACTTTGAAATCCAACTTCGTCTCACTCACATGTTTTCATGGTTCAAATTTCCGAGCGCAAACGTGGGCATTGTTCTCGATTAATGAGCCAGTCGTGAACTTCTCATCAGAAATGCAATGTGTAGAGAAAAGTTGTCAAGTAGAAAGAGCATTCTCGAAACAAGAAATATCCGTGCGTTTAGGCCATGAAGGGATGGACAGTGGAAGAGCGTCTCATCGTGGTAAGTTTGATTTTTAACGTGTTTGTTTTATTTACGAAGAGACAAATCCTGCAATCAAAATTCTCTATTTGAAATTAAAAACAAGGGCAAGCTTTCCATCAACAATCGCCTTTACTGTTGTTTTTATTCTGTTGAAAATAAAATTATCATATAACAGCAAGCTGCAACATCATTTGCCGTCTATGGCAGAAATTGCACTGTTGAAACCTGTGCAAAGATGGCTGAGAACTTTTACTTGTTTGGACGTAACCTCTAGCAGATGAACGAATTGATCAAAAGAAGCTACAATAAAGTGTTCAAGGGTTTACCATTTCCCTTTCATGGAGCAGTTTAAGGGACAAAGCAAAAACTGCACTTGCAGCGTAAAAATTGGTAACTTTGAGTTCACCTTTCTCCTTGCAACAGATCCCAAAAGTAGACGACATCACTTGATATTTTTTGTTCTGTGTGTCTTCACCTCTTGATTTATCGTTTCAAAAAGGCTATGTATCCAAACATTTACATATGTCAGATTTCTCAATGACTTCATTTTACACAATTTCTGCTCGGTCAGTTCAAGGTCAAATTGTAATTGAGTTTTTGGAGATTTGGTTGCCCTCATCTAATTCAAGACATAGAGCTGCTGCCAACGATTGGCGCATTGGAAAGTTAAACATCTTTACGAAAAACAAAAGCAGTAATTAGCCTGAAAATTTTTGTGAATATTGACACCCTACATTTTTAATTACTAGTCACCAAATTTTGAAATACCATTTTCAGAATTCATGGCCACCGTTCGAAAAGTTTCAAGAGGAAGAAGAAATCCCCCGTCATTAGGCTCATCAGTTGTTGAATGGCTGTTGTATGTTACTTCGACCAGTGATGATGGCTCCTCCACAGACGGGGGTGATTCAAGTGGAAAGTCAGTCACACGAACACAATCAGCCAAACGCGTGTCATTTGCACCAAAGGTAAAATACGAAAATGAATCAGAGATCGTGTTTGGAATGCCTTGCTTTGTTTTGTCATTGACCAATGAACATGACCAGCCCATGACAACCAGAGTTGCTAAGTTACTGTCTCAAAATGGCGCTGCATCTATTAGTCCATGGTTATCAACTGTACCCAGTCCCCATGTCGTGGATGCAAGTTTGTTGTCAGATTTTGGTGACAGTCTCAGTGTCACTTTAGATGTCAGTTTATTCTTTTTCCTACATGACCTGATTTTGACATATATGAAAGAAAAGGATGCTGCAACTGTTGTGTCATGTAAGTATGTTTTGTTTAGTGCTTTGACGTAGACCGTTGATTCAGATATTTAGATATGTGAATAAAGGTCTTAAAATTTATTCAAACGCAGATCATGTAAAAGAAATGAAACTACTCCATCAGTACAGAATAATTGATGTGAGATTTTTCTATAAAGAAAACAGTATCTACTCGCCTTCATACTACATTTCAACGGTACTTCGACAGTGTTATTTACTGGCTTATGATTGTAAAGTGCTGGAAAGCGCTGTGTCACAAGCAACAACTCTTTTAGCCTGCTCGCAGACGTCTTGGTTACTGAGGATAAATGGCAATATTCTTCCACCCCTCCAAATCCCGAAAACCAAAGAATCTGCACACAGGCTACTACTGTTTGCCAGAATTGTGCATTGACGAACCATAACTGAAAATTTCACTAAATTTAGTAAGAAACTTCGAACACTTGTTTAAATTTGTTTGCATTTTGATGATGATGTATCGTTACACAGTTATATGCAAATCTGTGTTCTTCTCGTTAGTGCCGTGACAAGATATGGCTTACTTTTGGAAGGGCATGTACGACATTGCTATATCGAATTTTAAGTTGAATATTGTTTACGAATATGATGATGATGATGATGATGATGATGATGATGATGATGATGATGATGATGATGATGATGATGATGATGATGATGATGATGATGATTTTTTCATTTCATTTTCATTTTCAATATATTAAGGAGGGTTGCCCTTCACCCAATTGGGTGGTTTTCAGGGGGCCCTCCACATTAAAACTTACAATACAATAAATAATCGGTTAAAAACATTTAAAACTACTTACAATATATATACAAAACTAAAAAGTAAACCTTAATTTGCTAAATTAAAAGAAATTTACATAAAAACCAATAGACTGGGAAAACCTCTCCAACGATCAAGCAGCCAGGGCACCCCCCGTCCCCGCGCCCGACCCCCGCCAAACCGACAACGGAGACCCCAAGACAGATCTCCATCGCCGATCCAGCAGCGAATCAAGCACAGAGACCGCGGGCCGCGGCCAGCCACCCAACCGCAAGAAAAGTCCCCTAGTCTATTGAATGTTCTGTTTGCAGACGGCATATTCTGTTTGCAGACATTTTATATCCACATTTTGTCAGTCAGTGGTAATGTTTGTAAGAACAAGATCAGACCTTCCATGATGTAACCGTTAAAGTGAGCTGTTATAGAACACTTTCATAAACGTACTGACAGACAAACATGATTTGCTACATGATACGGGGTGTCCCAAAATAACAGCCTCCGTTTGAAAAATCACCAACATTTGATTATCTGACCAATCATTAGATTTTCTTTTCGGTCTCTTTTTGCATCCTTTCATTTAAATTTTGAGGCTCTGGTACCCTGGATAAATAGAAAACTGCTAATTTCATTAATTTTAAAGCCAATCTCGAAATCAGCTATTCCTGGGAAAATGATTTCATCTTTCACCTACTCGCTCAAAATGAGCTTCACTGTCGGCCATGTGATAAAAGTTTGGTACAAACCAGCGTACTGCTTTGAGACACCTGGTAGATGTTTGTTTGTTTTCAATTTGTTTTGAGTGGGCTTGTCAGGATTTCTAGCTACTGAAAGCTAATTTAGGCCCACTGTGCATACCGCATCCAGGCATGGGACCCCTAGTTTAACGTCCCCTCCGAAGGATGACGAGGTGAGTTGCGAGGTCAGGCCTCAGAGGTCACCCATCCGAAATATGACCTCACTCGACCAAGCTTAACTTCAGTCACCTGACGAAGACTGTACAAGCCACTCGGCCACTCACCCCGTATGTTACCACCCCGCATTAGATATTACCACAATATGGATGTAATTATGAAAATTTGTTTACCTATTTTAGCTCAAGGAGGACGATCATACAGAAGCAGTAAATCAGCCACTGAACGAGAGCAAGAAGCTTCACCAGACTCAACAGATTTAAAAAGCACTTCAGATGCCAAAGGAACCAGCCCAGTTGATCCTCAGAAAAAGAAAGCTAAATATCGACAGTTCCGGTGTAAAACATGGAAACTGGAACCTGGAATACGTTTACTTGGTTTATTAGGAACAAGAGTTGATCCCGTTAGCATTGATTGGGTTTTAGAGAAGCTGGGTTTTACACATGCCTCGCTGACTATTCCTAAATGGATTCAACGGGGTGCAATGGATCCAATGGACATCGCATTGTCACTTTTATTACGACGACTGCTTGCAGAAATGCAGGTCACTGACCAATGTGATAAAGAATAAATATATAATTATTAGATGTGTCAATTTTAGCTCAAGGAGCAACTTGGGGCCAGTTTATGTGAGGGAAAACATCTCACCTTCCAGATTCGGGTTTAACAGGCGAAATTCCACCATCCCTCAGAATCCTTCGTTTTTCCATCTTGCACTTCTGACGAACGCAGTTCCACCGATACAGTGAGATCGCATCTCAACAGAGCTGGAATCTCACCTAGGTGAGGTGAACATTTCCATATAAACAAAGCACCATTACTGTGGTGAAGTCAGCCGCTTTATTCCTTTATCATTATTGGTTAGTTCGTTCGCATCGCAAGGTAGATTTTTCTCCATTTGTCTCTCAGCCCTGGGTCTGGCAGATGAGATGTTGTCCCTCATAAATAGATAGGCCCTTAAAGAAATTGTAAACAGCTAAGGCGCCTTGGGTATTCAGGACTCAGGGACAGCGAAAAATTTATCGGCCGATGGAGTAAAAAAATCTGCTTGCCCCGTATGAAATCATTGCAAAAAATACAACTGCCCAGTCATATTTTCCTTTAAAAATGCATCTGCCCCGTATTCATGAACAACAGATGTTGTATATTTACCAGTACCACCGATGAATTAGCCAAATATCATAAGAAAGATAGTCCATCTCCATAAGAGTCTTTGTCAATGACTGATGAATCCTTCTGGCAAGAAAATAACAAGGAAATTTGGTCTCATTTATGGAAATCTTTCCATGCATTTCTCAACATGAATGATTCACAATTTTGCGCTCAAGGAGAATCATTTTTATATTTAAAACTTCATCCTATCTTGAGCTCATAAAAAGTTACCGCCCCGTTTCTAGCCCGAAGCCCGTTCATATTTGCTGAATAAAAGTGTTAACCCGGTTGTGTACTTACAAGCTCAGAAAATGTATTTGCTCCTTTACGTTTTGCTCCGGCCATGTGACAAGATAAACTTTGCACTTTCCCTTATTAATGCATAGGTATCAGGCTATGAGATTCCTATTGATCGTTTCAAGTTATTTCTGTAATGAATTTTATCAGGTATCTTACACCGGGGGGGGGGGGGGTTCTCGGCTAAATTTCGGGTAGGGGTGTGCCGCCCACAGTTTCAAAATGGGACCGTTGGCTAGACCAATTTTTGTGAAAATGATACCCTTGGCTAGACTAATTTCTCAATCAAAAGTGCCCTGAATTGGCGTTTTCTAGACAAAACTTGCCAAATTTTCTCATTCTCGGGACAAAAATTTTTTAAAGATTAGATTTTTTTGCAGAAATTACCGAATTTTTACAGTGCTTTGACCAAAATTCCCACAAAGCATACCCTTGCCTAGACTAAATTCGACTAAAATTGCCAAAAAGTATACCCTTGGCTAGACTAGAAGTCTGAAAAAGTATACCCTTGTGGGCGGCATATCCCCGGTGGGCGGTGCACGCGTCGTTGAAAACGAATTCACTGACCTCATTACTTTTTTCTGGAAATATTTCTAGCTACATCACATCAAAGTTAGGCCTACTGTGAATGCTACATCCAGTCCGTCGATGTTAATTTACTGTAACTGGGTTGTAAAAGAACTCCAATAAGGGAGATATTCGTTGTATCTTGGACCATATTTTCAGTGAACAGGATGAACAGAACAATCACCCAATTACACAAATCCAGATGGCTTTAATAATTTTTGCAGCGGATAGCTTTTCACCAATCAGCAACTCACTTTTGAATCTGGATTGTATTTGCTAGATTTTATGAATTTTTGAAAGATTTTCGTAGTGATACTTACAGTGCTCCTCCAAATTATCCGAAGGAACGATTCATATCGCTTTAGATCTACTTCGTGTCACAACAGTAGTTAAAATCAACTCCTGGTCGTGTTGACCGACTTAAGACCCGGGGGGGGGGGGTAGCTTCCACAAATGGAGCAACGGGTACATGCCGCCCATAAGGATGGGTTTAGAACCTCGAAAATCCTTAAATATACGTCTCAGAATTTAGATTTTCCACTAGAAATGGGTAGCTTGTTACTTACAACGGGAAAGTTTGTCGAGTTTAATATTGCAACATTGGATCTTTATTGTTAAAGCCAAGAAACGTGGTTGGTTGCAACTTTATCTTTATATTGTGCATTTAAAGTTACACGATACTTGATTACTGGGATGCTCAACAGGTGTTGTCTCCCAAAACTCCATAAAAATGGGTATGAAAATTGACCAAAAATCCTTAAATAAGGGTCTTCCCATAAAATACTGGGAGGCACATAGCTGTCATGCAAAGACTTGAGCTACTCCCTCGGGCATAGCGAAGGGAGGCTTGAAAACCGTTGAACACAGACTAAAATGGTTGAAAGTTTATGTTGATTTGGAAACCTAATCGTATTTATGTGGATATGATAGCCACGTGATGTAGCATAAGATGCAACAGATTTTTACAGCCTAGCAACAGCAAACTTGGTTTTCAATCAGCAGCATAACGGCAAAATTTTAAAGGTTACATTTATTGATAAGCTAAGGGTTAATTTTTATAATAATATAGCAGTGTTAAGAATTTTTGTTATTGTCGCATTTATGTATCATCACAAATGATAAGAATTGTTTATTGGACATTTTTAGTTGTAACAGTCCAAATATTCTTTCAGTTTTATTACCAAAGTATGAATTTTGTAAGGTGTGTTTTATTTCAAACATAGATGTGTGAAATTATGATGTAATATGATAATTCTTTAATCAAAATTTTTGAATTATTTTGAACCCCTTCTTCAATCTGATAGGTAGCAAAAGCATCACATTGATCCTTCTACAAGCAGAGATGATGACGTTAGGAACAATAATTCCATGACAAGAATTGATCGACAGATCATCATTTTAGCATATCAATAGAAAATAAAATTAAAAAATTTTAGGTATCAATTTCCATCATAGTCCAGATTTTTTTCCATAAGTTTTTTCACTTCAAAATCTCTACAAGATGATTATGCAAAAAATGGTGTTGGGGCAACTTTTACAAAGGTGATTGGCTTCTTTGATTGAATCCCTACACAGAATCATTAAACAATTGCAGTTTGAGGACAATTCATCTTGGTAAAAACTTCCTAACTGCCATCATTAACATAATCATCTATTGATTTTACAAATCTGGAGGTGTTTGACAGTGCAGAAACTGCATATACAGTAAAGAATTCATCCTGCATCCTGATTTTAAGGAGGTATTTGGCTACATAAGTTGTTTGAAATGATAACTCTGAACTTCTATGGCCAAAGGAAGAAAATTCTAAATGTTGCATCAGTTCATGGACTGTCAAGGAGCTAGCGGGCTGGGAATCAAAGTAATGATTCTTTTGCACATCCATGTGCAATTTCTGCTCTGTTTGAGCCTTTTGTGGATGTCAATCTAGAAATTAATTTAGTGCAAATGTAGAAAACTAATAATTCCCCTTGATTTGTTAACATTACTTTTCTACTAAAAATGAATTTCCACACAATCTAAGCATCTTGTCTCAAAAAATATCCAATAAACGTCCAAAAGGAAGTTTTTCTGGCATTTCATTTTCCTCAAAAAGGTCCCTTTCCACACTCTTTCACTGTGCTACACTATAAAAATTCAGAACTCACTGCAGATTCTATTGAAACTTGGAAATGCAGCTCTTGTGAAAGGAGTGAGCAGAATTTGCAATTAGCTCATGGATATCGCTTGCCTAATCCTTTTTGATTAGCGTCTGCTCCGCACGCTCTTCTTTGATTGCAGTCCAAATGTACCACGCAATAATGATATGAACAATGACTACTGTTCCAACTGCAGCATTCACTGATCCATTTTGATAGCCAAGGAATCCTGCCGAAGGAAATTTTTTGAATGTTTTAAGGGAAAAGAGTTTTGCCAGAAGAAACTTTCCTAAGTTGGAAAAGCACAACAGTTTAGGAATTAACTTTTGCAAATTGGCCAAAATGAGATATTTTGTTGGAATAAACCAGTGCAAAATTAATGTAATTTTTCAGGAACAAAGATTTGCCAGTAGTAGGCTGGAGGAAACTTTCATGAATTTCACATTTAAGAAAAGAAAAATTCACGCTCAAAAATGTGAACAGTGCAATAGTTTCTTAGAAGAAATACTAATGGCAAGGAAATTCGTGTTCACAGGCAAATAGATACTTAGTGTATTTATGCAAGGGTATTACGTTTACCTAATGAAGAATATTGGAAATTCAAATGATCTATTAACATTGTACATTGATACAGACCTTCAAATATGAATGACTTCATGAAAAAGTATGCAAGAATTGGTGCAATCAGCATGACACAAGTAAACACCAACAGAACTCTGAGAACTCCCATGTCTTTTTCCCTGAAACAGAAAGTGATTTATCATAAACAGTTCTGCACAAATCTAATAACGGGTCGGTTTCAACCTATATGCTTTGCACCTCTCGCACATGCTTTCTCGGTTGCGCCGTCGGTCGGTCTCCTGCTGGTTTTGGTTTGGTCAAGTTGTGTGTCGACACGTCGTCAGTCATTCGGTCGCAATTCACGATGAACTTTAAAAAAAGAAGATGCACGTTGGAAGAGTAAGCATTGTACCCAAATTTTCTGGTGCCATCTTGCCCAATTCTTTCCATTGTTCGATTTTTTATCCTTTATTTTTCAGGCTGCTGATTTATCTCTCACGCTTTGATTTTCCAAGATGTATTTTCCAAAAATCGGTCTACAATTTGTAATCCACCTCACTTTGGGTTACAGGAACGAGGCTAAATGGCCTAGCCTCAACTGAAAAGTTTCATCATCCAGAATGTTCGCAGAAAAGGTCAAGGATGGGGCTTATGAAGATCACTGACACAAGATAGAGGCAAGGCATTGCACGAGAAAGGTTCACTGATCAAATGCTGCACTCTGGAAGAGTTATTTTGAAGAACGGCACCAGGAGAGCCCGGCCTGCTTCCCTCCTGCTGCAAAATGTCAACAACAATCAGAAGAATTCGAGAGATTCCACCGTGATTTTTGGTTTTGGATGTCGTTGCTTTAGCAGTTCTTTGTATAATTCAACAGCGGTAACCAGGGTACAAATAGCTGGCTATGCTGAGAGATCCTTGAGTAAATTTGGAACCTTCAGAAGAGTGTTTATGCAAAGAGCACCATTATTGAGAAGAGGGATTGCAACTAATGCGTTGCATCGACTTGGTGTTTCAACATGCATCAGTGTTGGAGTTGTTTGTTCTAGCATTGCATTTTGTTATTCTGGGTCTAAAAGTAAGCTTATAAATTCAAACATGTCAGTTTAGATGTTTCTTGAATCCATTGTGATGCAGCAGAGAATTACAACAAACATCTTTCCAGAAATTTTACTTGTTAAGTTAAATCAAACAGTTTTTACCACAAGACATGCAAATGACTTGAAAAAGGAAAATTTTGTAATTCAAAAATTCAAAACTTTTAAACAAACTCAAATTTAAGAATTTAAACTAATGCAAGTTTAGAAAAAATTGATAGCAAGTCCATGTGATTCTTGATGTCACCAAGAAAATCCAAGAAAGACATCTTTGCAGGTATAAACATTCAGTTGAATTGTTGTACCTTGGTGAAAAATCATTTTCAGGTGCACTAATAGGAACATATTGCTTGTAATGCTGTGTAGCATCTGAAAAAATGTACGTTCTTGTTAAATGTAATTTATGATTTATTGTCTTTTAGGTAAAGCAGAAAATCTCTGCAAAGCAACTGGAAATGGAAATTTGTATGAATTAAAAAGGCGAGACTGATCTTTATTTGAGAGACTTTCTGGAGTTAACTTTTTTACTGTCAGTGCACATATTTTTAGTACAAAAATGACTGTAACTCTCAGATTGCCAAAAAATTAAGAAGCTCCAGTACTGAGAAAATATAAACTACAATATCCCGCTCCTGTCATCATGTTGTATTGTTGGCGTTAAACACAGAATAAACTCATGAAACACGGAGAGTTAAGCCATGCCGTATAAATTGAATCAGCAACTCATAAACAGGAAGACTTTCGACCAACTTTCTGCCAAGTGAGGCAGCTCATCATAAAGAGGCTATTTAATAATCATCATAATACTACAGGAAGAAACTACAGGCAAATGAAATCCTGAGTATAGTTATACATTTTTTTCTTGTTTCCTGTTTCATATTAGGAGGGAGGTGCTTGAGTACTCATCAAGCATTGGAAAAGCTTCAAAACATTTTTTTCTAATATTCACGCTGGCACAGGTAGTGAACGCAAAGATTGTTATGAAAGCTTAAAGGAACACTTATGAAACTCTACATACTCAAAATCTGATAATTTTGAGAAACTTTCAGTCCTGGCCCAAGTCTTAGTTTCTTATAACAAATATTGTACATTACTGCCCTTATGCTGGTTGACATGACACAAATTTACATTATGATGTGAATTCTTGATCCATGTGAAAGACAGTAATGACAATTCATAAGCAGGAAAATGATTTAATGTGCACATTCAATGAAATTTTGGTCAAAGGTATCAAATGTAATGGTCCTCCATAAAAAATTGTGGTCCAAGCTGCATGGTTTTGGAATGAATTTGTTTTCCTTTCAAAGGTTTATATCAGAGGGATATGATGTAAATGAAAAGCATCCCCTTGGTTGGAATGCTTTGCACGTTGCAGCTGTCAATGGCAATCCAAGGTAAGCAGTTTCTGATGTTTTCTGCAAAGTCTGAATTTAAATGCAGAGCTAAGAACTTTGTTGTTCCTTTTTATCATGCTGACATCTTCATTTTTGCAATAAAATTTGTGCTTTGCTACAGTTTGAAGAGAAATTTTTTGGGATCATTTGTGAGTTTTTGATTGATTGAACCTAACTACTGTATGATTTCATCATGTACCGGGTGTCCCAGAAAAAACGCAACAGATTTGAAAAATTCTAATGGCAACTGTTTCATACTCATTATCAAACGATTATTTTTATTGAAATCTACAATGATTAGAATGAATTTTGATATATTTTCCATTATTTTTAGGGACTTGGTTTTAAAGTTAAAATCAGCAATTTCAAAATTGCCCCTACATCAAAACCAGAGCTGCTGCATTCGCAATACTGAATTATAACGTCATATTATAAAACATGACAGTCCCAGCAATTACCAAAGACTCCTGACAAGGATGCAACACACAAATTGATTAAACATTTAACAGACACTTTCATAAAGATCTTGGTCAGGGCACAGTTACTCTTCCTAAAATGATTAGGCCCTCATCAATTAGAGTCATACTTTTAATTGGAAATTAACACTGAAAGCTCCCTTGCACCCATAGATAGCTCATGAATCAGTAAGGGATCCTTTTGTCACAGTTTCTTGATCAAATTGTGTGCTTGTCTGTAACCCTGTGAAGTTTCATGTATGCCATGCTTGCAATTTTGCAGTATAGTAGTTTGCACTAATGCAGTATAGAAGTTTGCAGCTCTGGTTTTGCCCTGACAACTAATTTAAAGTTTGTTGATTTTTAACTCTGCAACCAAGTCACCAAAAATTCTGAAAAATATATCAAAATTTAAACTAATTATTGCAGGCTTAGAGAAAAATAATCATTCAATTATTAATTTGAAACAGCTCGTGTAAGTATTTATTAAATCCATTGCATTTTTTTTGGGACACCCGGTACTTTGTGCATTCATTTGGAATTCTGTCATTCTTTCTATGGAGGCTGCAAAGCAATTACTTTTATACACCATTCAAATGTTCAAGTTAGCTGTCAAGGTATATTTTAAAAATCATTTCGAATTGATTCATGATATATTCATATCACAATGGTCCAAGGACCGAGATACGACTTTTTACTTGAGGGGGCCTTGGGTATATCGGGTGAGGAGCGAAGCGAGCCAGAACCTGGAGTGCTAATCTTTGTTCCTCAATACAGACTGATGTTACAAGCAAATCTACGTTGAGATGTACACATCCCTAAAAAACCAAAACAACTTGATTTAACCAAAGACGAGTGCAGAATTAACAGCATTATGTTTCTGGTGAGACAAGTTTGTAACCTTGTAAGTACCTGCAAAGGGCTTCCCAGACTAATGAGAGGTAGAAATTGAACGAGGTATATGCATAAGAACAAGGAGTACCTATCTGATATTCTGAAACAATAAAAAAATAAAAGGATGAAGATTTACTCCACCAACTACCGAAATTTTTGAGGGGGCCATGGCCCCCTGGACCCCCCTATATCTCGGTCCTTGCAATGGTCAGCCAAATCTGTATACTATTTTCTGGACACCCTGTAAAAGACAAACAAACAAAGAATGGGAAAGATACAGTAACTACTTCAAGCAAAGAAGGAATATTTCCTAAAAAGGGAAATTTGACCAGTTATATGTGTAAAACAACAGTTAATGACAGTTTATGATTATTAAGATCATCGAAACGGTCTTCATTACCTCACAAGAAAGCAATCTTTATTTTGATGCAGAGCAGTACAAATCCTTCTTGAAGCTGGTGCAGATCCCAATGCTTTGGATGAATTCACTACTCCGTTTAAAACTGCTGCAAGGAAGCATAAAAGAGTGATGGAAGGTGAATTTTATTCAATTTTTATTGCCTATTAGATGCATGATATTGACAGTTCAATGTACACTTTTTGTGAAGTTCCCTTGAAGAGTTTTTCATACCGTAGCTTTTGCTAAGATTTTTATGGAAATGTTCCCCAAGCATGGAGCAAGTGCAATTTATAATTATAGAAGAATGGAGGCAAGCATGGGGACATGTGCAATTTACAATGCTGGAAGATCATTGTTCTTGGGGTATGCATTGCAAAATTCTGTAGCTCTTCGATAAGACTGCCAAACACAGTTTCTAATTTTGTGTCCTTATTCAAGTAGTGGTACGAGGTGAGTGGCTGAGTGGCTTCAGCAACTTTCGTTAGGTAACTGAAGTTAAGCTCGGTCAAGTGAGGTCAAACTCCGGATGGGTGACCTTGGAGGCCTGACCTCACAACTCACCTCATAGTCCTTCGGGAGGGACGTTAAACTAGTGGCTGCATGCCTGGATGCAGCATGCAAAGTGGGCCTAAATTAGCTTTCAGTAGCTAGACATCCTGAGAAGCCCACTCAAAACAAGTTGAAAACAAAAAAAAACAAAATGTGTGGTGGAAACATGAAGCTTTTCTGTATTTCTTCAAGGTTTCATTCTCATCTTGCCATCTGGCATTTCTTGTTTTAAGATCAGCTTTGCTTTTCTTTCCTAGTTATTGTATCAAGGGAAGATGAGTTTTGTGATCGCCTCAGCAAGAATGCAGATTTTTCTGGATTTACACCACTTCACTATGCAGCACTTTCAGATGACTATGAATGCATCAAACTTCTCCTGGAGGCAGGTTAGTCTGAAAACCGTCAAAATAGAGAAAGGAGCTGCGAAGATGACTTTTTTGTAACTTATAGGTCGAATATCGTAGAGTTCAAGTGTGATGAACTTTTAAGGAGTTTTAAACTTTGCTTTTAAGTCTTAAACTTTGCAGTCATCAGTAATGATAAAATGTTGCAGTCATAGCAGGAACGCAAATACCATGAAACCTCCGTGAAGCCTCTAGGGCAACCCTCTTTAATTTCAAGACTCCAGAGGAGGGCCTAGAGACGGGGGGGGGGGGCTCTTAGAGAAAAGGGGTTTTCACATAAGTACAAATGAAGATGACACAAATGAAAGCTGTTTGGTTCTTTTCCCCACATCTTGTGAATGCACATACTGTACAGTCAGTTTTATTACGTCTTGAAGACAAATTCGATACAGTTTTTATCCCAAACCATGTCCAAGTTAGCTAGCTTGTGTCCAAGTTAGCATGCAAAGTTGTTTGGCACATGAATGGAAAAGTATTTGGAAACCTTTGGAAAGTGGCGGGGGTGGCTTTTTAAGAGTTTTGCTCAGAATGGAGAGACTTCTTAAAAGGGGGGGGGGGAGGTGCTGTATTGTTCTGTTGCGAAATCGACGCTAGAACCGAGACCTCTTAGTTATGCCCTGTATTTGGATTGTTACTCATCATGGGTTCGCTGAGAGAAGCTTGAAAACAAAGTCTGATCTCTCTATGAAAAATTCTCATGCAGGGTACAACAGGGGGCTTAACATTCATAGAGCTGCATATAGCTTTGCAATAGTGAAGATAAGGAGAACCAAAGCATTTCATCATTAATCTTTGACTCGTTTAAGTTAAGATCATCAGGACTAAGCAGTAACTGCCACTCATTACGTCCTTGAAGGTGCCGATCCAACGTTAAAAGACGGAAATGGTCATACAGCAAGTGACTATTGTGCTAGAGAAGGGAACAAAGTGTTTATCGTGTCATATGCAGATAAGGTACAGTTTCATTTAATTTGAATTAAAATATATAACATTTAGATATTCAAATGATCCAAAAATTTGCAGTTTTAGAGTTTATCGTTTTGAGATTTGTAAATGTTAGCAATAAAAGCTTGCAGTTAGGAAACATTTAGTGGCTCGATCAATCCTGGTAATCATTATTTTGTGCTAGAATGAACTGGAAATGGTTTTGGTGACAAAACCAAAATCCTTGAGTTTTACGTTACACAATGTTCTTTTTTATTTATTCTTCCTTCATTTCTAACTTGGTTTCGAGGGAATTTACGACATAAATTTCAAAATTTGTGATTCTGTATTAGTTTGTGGAGAAGAAGAAGAGAATGGAAGCCGAAGAGAGAAAGAATTATCCTTTAGAAAAGCGATTTAGAGAAGTCATAGTTGGGCAAGAAGGCGCCTTGACTGCAGTGGCATCAGGTATATTGATTCGATTTTCAAGCAGCTCCCTTGTGTCTTATAAATCATATTATCTTTAAAACTTGAAATGATGCCTTATCAGGTACTAAAAATTTCATAAGCTCGAGGTTAATGAGGATTATTTATCTTTTACTTTGGAATCAAGTTCAAAAATGATTTGGGTGATTCAGCCCTTATCCCTATTCGTGATTAATCGATAAATCACAAGCTCCTTTCTATCAACTATATAAATATAATAAAGGATTTCGAAAGAATATAGAATGCTCAAATGACTCTTGCTTTTGCTTCATCAGAAATCATATTTGTGATTAAATGTATTACCTCTCATAACCTTTTCGTGATAGTGACCGATTCGGCATCAAATGTATAGCCTTTATATTTCGTTGTTTCAAATTGGTTAACGTAGAGATTTTTATCCCATGTTTAAGCTCGTGTCATTCATTCACATTGTTATTCTCATTTTCTTGAATGTACATTTCTCATTCCTTCAAATTTTCATGCGTTTCTTTACTCGATAGCCGTTCGAAGACGTGAAAATGGTTGGTTTGACGAAGATCGGCCACTTGTATTCCTATTTCTTGGATCATCAGGAATTGGTAACAACTCTTCTCCCATCAACTTCAGTGCCTCAATGTTTAGTTTTTATTAGATTATTTCATCTTCATTAGATTATTTTGTGTTTCATGTTTATTTTATTTCATCTTCTTTCTTTTCGTTTTTTTTTCTGAAGCAGGTCTTTCGGAACGACATTCATTCGGAGGAAGGAGGGATGGCTGAAGCCAGATGTAGGCAGAGATACCAATAATGGTGCTTTTAAACGGGCAGAATCCTTGAGACCATGTCCATTAGATCATTGGAAAGTATCCCTATTGTCGAGGATTCGTTTTGACAGGGAGCAATGGATTTACCACCAATCAGAGGCATTCCTAGCATTTAAATGTATTAATTTTTGTATTTGTATAGCGTTGTCTAAAAGTAATGTTTGCATTTAAATGAGGGTGTTGCATTTTCTCTTGACAGGCAAAACAGAGTTGGCGAAGCAGCTCGCCAAGTATCTGCACAAAGATGTCCATAAGGTAAGCTAGAATTATTTCGTTCTGGTTTGGTACTTTCTCTGTTCCATTTCTTAACGACAATGTTATCTTGTAACAGGATCATAGAATGGACTTAGTTGACGTTTGATGAACATTTAAATAAGATATTGATTCCTTCTGATTTTATGTCCTTGCTATTTAACGTAATATTTCATCAGATGTACCAATTTTTAGGGATTCATTCGCTTGGACATGTCGGAGTATCAGGAAAAGCATGAGGTATTTTATCTTGTTTTAAATGCAGCTCGAATGCCATTAGTTTGCAATTATCAACTGTATTTCACATGATTTTATGATAGATCTATTATGCAGTTGCTAACATAGATTCATCACCAACCAGAATCCATCTATCCATCATTTTCTACCTTTTTGTCAGAACTCATTATTATTATTACTAGTGTACGGTGATGACCATATTTATGATTGACCGCTACGTGGGAGCATCGTACGATTGAAGCATGCTCTTGTTAGATTAATGTTGTTGCTTTTCATTCGCTGGCTATGTTCGTTTGAGATGGCGTTTTTGTTTCGTGTTGTCCTTCTTTGCCGTTATTTTAACACTTTTAACAACCAAACATTAGCACCCAAGAATATCTTCTAAACTCAGTTATCATACTTAAGTTAAGTCTGTTTAAACTAATATTCATTTTCCTTTGTTGTCCTTATTATTGTTCTGTTGACTGCCCAAGCTAGATAAACTGTGCCTTTCTTGGGTCATGTAGGATACGGCAAGTTGTATATATACTTTATAAGATTTTTGTTCTGTAAAGAAAATCGAGCTTCACTGAATTGAATGAATCAATGATTAGAAATGATACTTAGCAATGCATAGCCTCTTCAAGGTTTGTTCATTCTTGTTTTTCAGCTTATTCATTGTTTGCGTCTTAGTGTATCTTTCTTCGTTATTTTCCTTCTTAAGGTTGCAAAAATGATTGGTTCACCTCCGGGTTATATTGGACATGACCAAGGAGGGCAATTAACGAAAAAGCTCAAAGAGTGTTCAGATGCTGTTGTCTTATTTGATGAGGTAAATTTTTACTCAATGGTTCTTTCAAATTCATCCGTTCGTGAATCAAATTGGTACTTTTATCTTTGATAAATCGTATAATCTTATTTTAAAGTCAGTGTATTTAGGGAAACTGATACTTTTTTCGTCTATGTGATCCTTGGCAAAGTATATGGTTCAATAAAATTGTTGCTTTTTCCCTGTGCATGCCTACTGTGTGAGCTCAACTGCATATTCCTGTAGGCTCCTCTCTAAGATCCTATCCGGTATTCGTACTGGATCCTATAAGATCTTGTACAGGATCCTTTCTAGGATCTGAACAGGATCCTGTGACAGGAATCGGTTCTTTAAAAGCATTGCGCTATTGGTCAATTTATCGTTCATTTGCTTTTATGGCTTATTGAAAACTTTAGGCATATGGTTATATTTTGTCATTCAGTGGCAATCTTTGACATGTTGATTATTTTCAGAATCAAGGCGGTCTCTGTGTTTGATGCCGTTTTCCTTTTGTGACATCATTAAAGCTCTAAATCCTAAGCCAGAAAAGATGCAGATTTCTGCTTGCCACCATATTAAAGAACTTCACAAACTATGGTTTTCTTGAAGATTTTACTGTTTTTTCCTCTATTGATTTAGGATTTGTATTTTTCAAAGCCTTTTGTCAATCCTTTCAGTATAATGAAAAGTGCAATAATTCTGAAAATTATCCTGATGTCAAGGACTGCCAATAAAAATTCTTAAAAGGAAGACTCCAAAGTTTTGAATTAAACAAAAAGATGAATCAACCAATCATGCAAATATTTGATTCGTACAGGTTCAACCATAGTGACTATGGTTGAACTCAGCTTAAAGCTTTACTTAATTGGATTCTAAAGTACGATATTTTGTCATATTCCCAGGTTGACAAAGCCCACCCAGATGTATTGACAGTGATGCTTCAACTTTTTGATGAGGTAAATGTTTTGTCTCTTTCAACCAGCCTAATATCTGTGGTAACATGTGATAGCTTGTTGCAGCGACATATTTTGAATGAATATACTGTTACATCCTGGCTTTGTGATGGTGTTTTTGGAGGTATGGGGTACCCTGGGGCTTCTAGGGGCCTGGGGCATACTGGAGTTTCAAGTCAAACTGAGGTCACTGGAAGGAAACACAGAGATGGATTGAAAGAGATCATGGTCCGTATTTTCTACGATTGTAAGAACATCTTAAGCTGTCACAACTTCTAGACTCGTGGAAGATAAAGGACATGCCCCTTTTAGCATTATTTTCTGTTTCATACCATTTTGTCGCCTTCTGAGGTTAGGGCTTGGGGAAATTTGCCTTTACCACTTCTTGTTGGATGTGGATATAGCTATGACTTTCGCTTTTAGGGTCGCCTTACAGATGGACAAGGAAAAACAATTGAATGTAAAAATGCAATATTTGTGATGACATCAAATTTAGCGAGTGAAAGAATCGCAGAATATGGTGTGGAATTACGTAATGCCGCGAGAAAGGCAGCAGAAAGAAAACTTGATGCTGAAATTGGTTTGTTGTTACTTTCTACTCGTTTAACAAGCTTGATATTCTGACATTTGAATATTACATGAACAAGGGCAGATTTTGTAAGACAATAGCATCAGTTGCTTTTATTGACACCTAAATTCAAAGAGATTGGCGATTGCACAAAAAGGAAATTCTCTCAAGCGGAAATTCAAAACAAACGAAGGCGCAAAGTTTCTCTGAAACCCAGGCAGCTATCTCGCTTGTTGTGCATGCCAGAAATGGTTTTTTAGAGCAAACATGAGTATATACTGAAAGAAGAAGGATATATCTAGATATCTACCACGGGCATTTTACTTGTTTGGTATAGGAACCAATTTGGAGGCGATTCAATTCTCGTATTTTTTGGGTGCAATCAAAGCACTTACTTCTCAGCTTCTGAACAGCAAAAATAAAATGCCCGCGGTAGATGTTTAGATACATGTTCCTTCTTTCAATATGCGCTCGTGTTAGCTCTTAAAAACCATTTGTGGAATGCACAAAATGTGAGATAGCTACCTGGGTTTCAGAGAAACTTTGCGCCTTCGTTTGTTTTGAATTTCTGCTTGAGGGAATTTACTTTGTCTGCAATCGCAAATCTCTTTGAATTTATGTGTCAATAAATGGAACTGCTGCTATTGTCTTACAAAATCTGTCCTTGTTTATTAGATGCTGTTAGAGAGTTTACGTTCAAGCGTATTTTGTGTTGATAAGCACAAATTAGAAATGTAGAAAACAGAGGGGAGCATTTGGGGTACGTACCCCCAAGATTTTGCAGTTATGACGAAAAGTACCTCTTTGTGCTAGAAAGTGCCCCTTCAGCTGATGGAAAGTGACTTGAAATGTTTCCTCCCAAGTCGAAGATGCTGCCTACGGCCCTGCTACAAAACTGATGCCTACTTGAAAGAATTTAAAAGATAAAGTAAACTCAACTGATGCTTCGTTTTCGCTTCATCTGAAAATCTTTTCTATGTTCAAAAGATGAAGCGAAAGCGAAAAGTCGATTGAGTTTACTAAATTTTCGAAATTCTTTATTACACTTATATAATTAATGGAAAGGAGCTTATGATTTATCGTTGATACCTACTTGGATATGTTTTCTCCTTTGATAATACTTTGCTTTTAGTGTAATGTGATGATATTGTGACATTGAATTTAGAGCTGTCTTGCAAAGGAGCAAACGAGGAAATTGAATTAGGAGAAAATGGCTCTTGTAAGATTGGCTTTCTATCTGAGCGGTCCCGAATGAACCAAGCCGCGAGGCTCTTTCCTGATTCTGTTTGTTTCATGATGCATTTTCCTTTCGATTAAACGTTTCTCAACTAATAGCTCCTAATGTACGACACTGGGATATTTTATACTTCGCAGTCAAAGTCTTTGGACTTTATGCGGGTTTTCTTTGCTCATTAGGTGAAGAAAACAGGGATGAGAAAGTAACGATTTCAAGAAAATTTAAAGAGAACGTCATCTATCCTATACTCAAGGTAATACCCTATTAATTTTCTTCATCTTTGCCTGGATTGATAACATATGATCACATATTCCTGATAACATTTCCCTTGGTTCCTTCACCCATAGCTTTCGCCCCCTATCCCCAAGGTAGACCTTCATTTTCTCTGTTGATCCAAAGTCAGCTCATATGCGCATCAGATTTACTCTGAAGTTGTCCCACTCTTTATTTTATTCTGACTACAAATTTTGTTCTGTATGATTTTTTTCTCCTCAGTTTACATGTTTTATACAAGATAGATCGACGACATAAAATCTGATGTTGCTTATTTGTTCCGCTATAGGGACATTTTAGAAGAGATGAATTTCTTGGCAGAATATCGGAGATCGTTTACTTTCTGCCCTTCTCCAGGTCGGAGCTTAGGCAGTTGGTTGAAAAGGAACTACAGTACTGGCTAAAGAGAGTAAGTATTTTTCTGCTGATTTATTTTTTGTAAGAATGTTTTGGATAATAATTCTCGCTCATTTTCTAAAAGTACAAGCACAAATTACCTGGCTAAACCTGTGAAATTCTAGCACGGTACAGTTGTACTTCTTGATTCCTCTCAAACAATTTTGCTGATTAGAGAGAAGCTGTAAGGACAGTGCTTGAAATATGTGGAAAGAAAATTACCATTCTTATGTAAGACCTCTATTTGAGTTATTATTCCCTCCTCCTTTGAAGCAATGTTATACAATAACTATAAACAGTCTCTTTATCATTATATCATATATTCAATCAACACACTACATTGATTACAAAATGTTCTGTCTACCAGGCATTGAAGCGTCATGAAATGAAGTTAACATGGGACAGAGAAGTGCTTGATATTTTAGCAGATGGATATGACATTCATTATGGTGCAAGATCCATCAAACATGAGGTATTTCAACCAAAGTAGCCAGTTTATTATTCCCTTATCTGTATGTTGGATGGACGATTCCACATTGCATAGATCCGGCCATTTTTAGATGTGAAAAAGGTAGCCTTTCATTTTTTCTAAAACAGAGTATCCCTGGAAACAGCTCAAACTTATAAGGGAGTGTAATAAAGGAGGAAAGCCAGTCAAAAAGGAAGCAAAATAATTCATATTTCCTTTTGACTGAAAGCTAAGACGTTGCTTGGCAAACCCATTCATTTTTAAGCATTTTTTAACAGTTTATTTCCTTGCCCGTCGCCTTGAGATCTTATCAGATGATTTTTTGGCGACAAGTTGCTGAGAAAAATTTGCTGCAAATCATAGTTTTGTTGAAGAATGCAATTTCTGATCTTATTTAATGAATTCATTTCACTTTGAATTTTTCTTTTCTTGTAGGTCGAGAGAAGAGTTGTGAATCAGATAGCTGCTGCACATGAAAAGGATTTGATAAAACAAGGCTGTACTTTGAAGATTACTGCAGATTACAAAAACACAAATAATGTTAATTCTGATGAGTCTCTACATGGACCAAGTATTAAAATCCAGCTGGTTGAAAAGGGACAAAGTAAGGATTTGAATATTGGAGAATTTTATCAACCAGATCTCCCAGTTTTCTTTTAATCTTGCAGATTGTTGTAGTCTAAAGAGTTGCTAAATTATTCACAGAAACTGCTCTTAAATTTCTGATGTCTTGTATTCATGTAAAGCTCTGTAGCAAAATATGGTGTTTGTGATTGAATTTTATTTCAAATAAAAGAATGCAAACTGAATGGAAATGCCATTCTTTTTCTGTGTTGTCTTTGTGAGACATGTTTGAAGAAAGTCTAGTGAGGATGTTTCTCTTATTGCCTCAATCAAAAATTTATCTATGCTACAATGACCTCATTGCTATTCTTAAAAGAATCAGAATCAATGTTTTGCTCATTTTGTAGAATTTTTCAAATGGCACTCCGCGACTGTCACACGTGAAAATGTACATGGATGTAGGGGGGCACTGTGGGCACATATTCTCCCAAGATTTGCAATGAATAAAGAAGTTTCCTTTTTATTATTAGAAAAGGCCCTTTTTTCTAAAGGAAAAAGTTCCCTCAAAGTGTTGCGCCCTCAAGTTTGAGGTGCTTCCTACGTCCCTGAAAATGTATAAGAATAGCGCATATCCAGACTCATTTGTCGAAAAGCTCAAGGTCTGTTTGTACAATTAATTAAGTGGGATTTATGTCCTCAGAACTTCACTTTGAAATCAAAATAGTACAAAGATTTATTCTGAGAACTGCAAATTGACATGTTTCAAGCAAGCTTAATAGAGCTTGCTGTGACTGCTTAGTATGCAGATGTCCCATTCCAATCCAATCCAATCATCTATCTGCTAATGCAGAGTATTCTCAGAAATTATAGTATAAAGTTTAAAAATATCTTCATGGAAGCCTTTATTATTCGGCAGCTACTTAACTCAGAATACAGGCAAACAATTATTGTTCATACAAATATTGATAGATATTTTCACTTTTTTCCTTTCCTAAACTTTTTCCGCACTGTAGTGTTTAGTACAGTCTCTTTCTTCTTTGGTTCCAGTTTTGTCAGTACATTTTCATGATATTCTAAAAATCCTTTCATATCAAAAGTCCCTGATGAATCAAGAAATGATGGAGCTGAAAACAACTTCCCTTGATACTCGACGTCTTCTAAATCAACGGCTTCAAAAGTTCTGATTGCCTCTTCTAGGCCCTCTTCATTCAGTTGAATTGGAGTTACTTTTACTAAGTTTTTCACAACTTCAATTTGACCATTTATAGCAGGAGTGTTTTTATGGACGACAGTTTCATTTAATCTTTGTAATTTGAGTGCTCTGAGTGTTCGTTTTTCCCACCATGGTCTTCCAATTCCACTTCTTACCAAAGTAACTGCATGTAGCTTGTGTGCAAGTTGGCCACTTCGTGACGCCATTTTGAATGTGTTGCTTTTGCTTCTGCCTCGTTCCTGAATTCTATGCGGATCACTAACTAATCATTATCACTATCAACGATTTTGATGATTGCAATCATTGATTCTGTGATGCGCACTTGGGCAATAAAATGTAGAAATTCTCTAATTTTTCGCACCATGTTCGCACCTTCGATGCATTTCAAACTTCTTTCTTGATAGAAGAATTGATTAGGAAAAGAATAAAACTGTTTTACTGTTTCTGTGCTAAAATGACCAGAAAAAATTCTGTTTTCACATGTCATTTGCCAAATTGACGAAAACTTCATCCGAAGATGGATGATTCTGACATAGGGGCTGTAGCCCACCTAGGCATACCCCTTGAATTTATTACGGAGGTTTTGCCCCCTCGCGCTCTTGCGCCACGCCCCCCAAGCCGCATGGACTGTTGCCCAGGCCGCCTTGTTTTCCCGCACAATTTTTGTAATTAGCCAATCAGGAGGCTTGAAAGTTGGCGCGCAGCAACACAGCAATAATGCAAAGCAGGTTGAGTAAAGAAAAGCTGTATCCAACATGGTGGACAAGATTTGTTGTGGCTTGAGAAAACAAGCAAGGATTTAATCAATGAAGAAGGAATTCCTTTGATCGAAGTGTTTGCTGCTTTGTGTAAGTATTTTAGCACAGTTTGATGCAAAGTAAATTGGCTTCCGAAGCATTTCATGCGAAAAAGGACGCCGCAAATCCAAGGCCAGAAAATGGGCCTAACGAAAAATGAAATGAGAACAATTGCTTCAGTTGATGGATGTTCAGAGCGGCCCTATTACGGGAGGCATGCCTCCCTATTTTAAAACTTTCAAGTATCATTTAGTGTACAAATGGACGGACCCTCACCTAGAACAATTAATGTTTTGGTCCACTAAAAGTCCAGAGGATCATTATCACATATTCAAATTTGTTTGTTAGACCTTTTGACTTCATGACACTTTACCTGCATTTTGTTTGGCTGATGACATGGCTAAGTAAAGATAATGAATGCACAATCGGGAGTGTGTTCCCCGTGCAGACCAAACTTTACAGTCTGCTGGCTTATTCTACTTTGCAAGAAGTTTGATTTTGTTTTAATCTTGTTCTTGGCAACTAACTAAACAAGTTGTTCAGGCCAGCAAAAGTAGATATGCCCAGGGTGTCTCTGTGCAGCTTTGCGCCAAATATTTTGGAGCACAATAATTTTGTGCACCAGTGTGCATTAAAGAATAATTGATATGTATTGTTTAATGTAATCAGACATTAAATGGGAAATTGTTTTACGGCTTCTTTCTGTGCCAAAATGTGCGTAAAAAGCTAGATAAGTTCTTTCTCTGAGCCAAAGATTTTCTGAAAATAGGCATTCAGATGCACGCAGGGGTTACACAGCCACACAAAAGTTGTCCCATTTCAAAGAGAAATTTTAACTGAAAATCAACAAATAATTCAAATGCATGATTTGAAATTTTGAAGAAGATTAAACCATTACATTGATCCTCCAAATTTCTTGACGTTAAGTTGTGATTTATTATCAGATACTTCTTGTAGAGTACCTAGTACAAATATATGCACTTAGATTGACTTTGTGACCTTGTCGCTGTGACCAAGACTTATATATGGTACAGGCCTTGTGCATATCAACATGATGAGATTTCTTTACATCAGGATATAATGTAAATTTTTCTAAACGAGATATTTTGTAGCAGAAAAGCATGCAGAAAACATGTACTGAACTGTAGTATTACTAGCATTTTTGTCAATTCAAATCATGACAAAATATTTGTATTTTATTTCAGGAAGACATTATGCCTGATTTATCAGACATATCAAAACAAGAAATGAAAAAACGACACATGGGAGGATCAGCTTCCAGAAATACAACAAGAAATGACAACAATTTGAGTTTAAGAGCTGCTGCAGCGGAAGGATTGGCCCAAGAAAGACCCAGCAGACCAACTCCACAAAGTCGCCCATTACCTAATATTACTGTACGTGAAAGTATAACCTGCACATCATTCAATGAATTAAGGGCTCATCAGAAATGCTATGAATAGTAGTTGTAAAGTTTTGGGTGACCCCAACCTCATCCCCAGGGCCTTGGGGATGAGGTTGGGGTGTCCCAAAACAGTTTCCCTGTCTGATTATTTCCAGAAAAACAACCATTGTCTCATTTTGAGTGATTTAAATGGCATCCCTGGCAAGAGCCACATAATCCTTGCCCATTTTTTGCCAATTCAAAGACCTGGAAGTAATGGATTTTCACAAATTCACAGCTAGAGAAGCATTTCTAGTTACTGTATATGTCTTCCACTAAGACCCTTCATCATCTCTCTGAACTATGTTTGGTCTTATAAACCATGTTTTGTACTGAAAACAACTATGGTACTGTAGCTTCCAATTTTCTTTTTTACATTTTTTTATATTCTACAACACCTATAAGGGGACCATTATGTAAATAAGGTCAGCTTGAACCCTTTACTGCTATCATTGCCAATTAGGGGTGTTTTCCTTTTCCGTTGTCAACCTTAAAGTTTATATTGCATTGCTTTATTTCTATTCTTTTTATTTTTTGTGTAGTATCTCGTAAATGCCTTTAAATGATAAAATGTTTTCAAATGCATAGATACATTCTAGTTAATTTCATAGACTGTTATTCAAACTCACAAACACACACACACTCGCCTAAAAACCGACACAGGCGTAACACACAAATTTGAGAATGAAAAAGGCTAAAGTCCAAAACAAATGTACTAATATTCTGTTCCTCTCCTGTTTTTGATGTCTTTTTTATCTTCTTGTTTGATTTTCTTCTTTTCTCTCATTGTCTACAGTATCTTTTTACACGTTTTGCTGATTAACCTCCGCCACTCTTGCCCGTCCGTTGCAACGCCTTTCCATATGTCAAGGATCTGACCTCCTTTCATTATATCTTTCATTGTGCCTTTGAACCTCAAAAATGTATGACCAACTTTTCTTGTACCTTCAGTGAGTTCACTATATAACAGGTTTTGACTAGTCGCTCATCTGGCATGCAAACAATGTAACCAAGCCAGCAAAGTCTGTTTCTGATGAGAATGATTTCAAACTGAGCGATCTGCAAAGTTGTCCTTATCTTAGGAAGGACCTTATCATATCACCAGGACACTTTCTTTACTGCAGGATGATCTTATCATTGGAAGTGTAAAAAAGCAAATTTTGAGCTGGATGTTTGGGAATCTTATTATAAACTGTTTGTAGCCCTTTTGTGAACTTTGCAAGTGTTCTATATTTCTGGAAAATGCTGGTAGAAAATCAGTATGTACAAACATAGATGAATGAAATACTTGGATCTAAGTTTTGCGTCATATGATACAGTAGATCACTGCATGAATTTTTATTGATCAAAACACACTTACTGTATACTAGAATAACAGTTCAAAGTGGGAAATTGTTTTGAGACACCCAGCTTATCAAACAGGTAAGGGGATGTAAGACAATTCAGTGAAGTCTGTGCTTTGTCTATAAAGATTGAGAAATTTCCAATAAACTGTGGAAGTAAGTTCATACAAAGCTCAATATATGAACAGGACCTCTCTACAATATTGGAAGAGATGTAATTTATTAGAGAATTGTTTTTTATGTCACCTGATGTGCCCTATTCAATGATATAGAAGTCAGAGCTAACTACTCATGATGTTATCGTGCCAATCGGTTATATTCAAGTTTCTGAAAGGAGCAAGGATAGTGCAGTGGCCAAAGCACTTGACTACCAATTTGGAGGTTGAATGTTCAAGTCCCCACCATGCAAAACCAGTACACAGAGCAAGGAGAGTCACCAAACTCTCTGTAGTTCCAAGCAAAGGGAATCTCAATGTGTGCTCACATTAAGAGTAAGGACCAGGACAGTGCTTTGACGAGCTCAGCTTTTCAGAATCCTTGAAACTGCCTTTGAATGCTACAATAATTGATAGGGAATGCTACAATCACAGACAAACCTCAATGGAACAGATAAGTTTTGCATCAAAAGAGGCCTTTCCTACCTGTAAACTACTACCTTTGATTGATGATGACCCCCTTCCCCCATTGCAGTGTTAGTTGCTTGGAGAAGACATCCTTTGCAACTCATCTACTGTATGACATTTTCATCAGCATTCAAGGTTGCAATTGTGGCTGGGGGATCTCAACTTGAAATTTCCTCCTAAAGGTGAAGTGTCTCAAGAGTTTTGTCCACGATTGTAGGTTGTAGCATACAGTAGTTCTGAAACTATATAAAACAACTGCTACTGATATTTGCATTGATTCAATTAATCACCCCTTCCCTTATATTTCTGTATGAATATGATGTGATTTATGATTTGGAAAATGATTATTCATACTGTATATATATTGCAGGATTCAATGACCGAGCCAAGAGCAGGGAGGAACTCTTCCAAATCCAAGGGTCATGGTAAAAGTTTTGACGATACAAGTAGTGCAGCATCATCTCCTGGTGCATCACAGAGGAAACACACCCCTGCAACAATCCCAAGAACAAAGTTCACATCTGCCACTCCTTTAGAACAGAGAATTGCAATTAATAGATTGAAACAGAGGCTGGATTATGATGAAAAAGATGAGGTAATCCATTCAGTCATACTTTTTAGAATATAACAGCTGGGGTAAAAGAAGGTTTACTGGTAGCTGTTTGTGAATCCATAACTGATAGACAGGCCAGCCAATTACTCAGATAGGAAAAAATTATATGACACTAAATATATTTCAAAGTCAGATAAAAAAATTATATACTGGTTTGCTAAAAGCTTTTGATGAATAGGTTAGAAAGCAACCATCAGAAAAAATTTTTAGTTTTGAACAAGCTTGCACAAAGTTTTATCTCTGACAGCATTTTGAGAGGAGTTTTTTCAATGATTGAAACTTCAAAAGTTCCAGGAGAAGTTAAAGTCTGTCTCAAGTCACTTGGCAATTGAGAGTTGTGATAATACAAAGTCATATGCAAAACACTGCAACTGTTGTTACAATGCAGGCCTTGCACACATGTCTTCTTGCCTAGGAATCCTCAATGACATACAATTTCATAGCAATTCTTTATAATATTCTAATTTCTTTAGCATTATTGTTTAGCATAATTTATAGCCATTCAGATGGCCCAAGAATCTTTTTGATTATTTAAGGAATTTGTAAGAATCCTGGAGAATCCTTGTCATATTAATGTGCCCAAGGCCCTGGTTGGAAAACTTGCATTCACTCGCAACTATGAATTTCTGTCAAACTCGCTACTCGCAGCTACATTAACAGCTTCTTGCATGTGAGAACAAGGGATCTATTGTTGATTTTGCATCTCTCACAGCTAATTTTTTAGTCTACTCGCAGCTTGCACCTTCAAATGTGTTTCATTCCCTACTATGGGTAGGTCAAATCAGGCATGTTTTTCAATCTGGCCCAAGGCCTGTTCTGTATTCACAAGTACTGTATTTTCACATGACACCTGAACTGAGAGAGACCATAATTCTTTCTTTCTGTGAAACAGGACTCTAGCCAAAAGGACCAAAACTATGAGCAAGCAATGGTAAATAGTGATGGAGCAGCAGGGGCATCAGCTGTGTTATATGAGCAAGCAAGTGTTTCAAGTATGACAGAAAGTATCGCAGCCAGTCAGAGTGAAACATCTGACATGGTAGGTTATTCCATTTATGGCAGAAGATATTGTTTTGAAAGATTCAGAAGGAATACATGTTTTTTTTAAGAAACTAGGATCAGGCCATAGAACTAAAAGTTGCTTAATTTCACGTGAAATTTTGTCGATTTTAGTATATACTAAAAGTTTCTTAATTGGTTTCTTATTTTTCTGAATGCAGAATTAGCAATGTGGTGGCTAACACTGCGGCAGATATGTTTCTTGATATTTAAAACATCATAAAGGAATAAACAGTATTCTGTTATGTTGAAAACACAAATGTTTAGATAATATTGTTCAAGAATGAAGGTTCAATGATCTATTCGCTATAAAATCCATGCTTTTAACTTTGAAAAGTTTCTTAGTACTTCTCAGACATAGTACTAGAGTTTCTTAAAATTTTGGCCTTCTTAGTACTAGTTTCTTATAAACCAGTTTCTTATAAAAAAACGTGTATGCTAATATGTGACTATTACATTGATTTTAGATTTTCTCTTTTTGAGTTAATTTGATTTGCTATAGGTGAGGTCCATGGGACAAATGCAATTTTATTTCCACTATCCCTGTTAATGCAGTCCTGGTAATATGAAATTTTGTGGCGTGTTGCTGTTCACACGCCTTGAAAATTTTGGGCGTGCGATGGCGTGCGATCCAGAAAAGTGTCTTCTATCAATATTTAGGGCACTTAATAGCCTTCTAAATATCACATTCTGCTGCTGGAGCAGCTCGTTGATGTCAAGATAATTGATTCTTGGCACAATTAACTCCAAAGGGAGCTTGATAAAGTTATATTGGGAGCTTTTTATTTCGTTGCTAAATTGTATAGAGATTTTCTTTTCTTCTGTGTTCTTCAGTGACATTTCGTTCTGAGCAAGAGATCTCATCCTTGAAAAAGTCATTACAGAATTGTTTATGGGTTACTGATCACCTCTAAGAAAAGTGTATTGCCCCGACCCCCTGGATGAATTCACCATTATAATGATTTACAACGGCAAAGGTATCCAGGTGCCAGGACTATCTGTTTGTTTCGAGGGGGTTTCACTCCCAAAAAATCTCACACGCTTTCGGCAAAAATCCTTTTGTTTAAAGAAAAACGGCCAAAAATCCTCTTGCTCTGGAAACACTTGCATGCTTTTTTAGGAAGAGTGAAATCTTCCTTGATTTGTTTAACCATCACTTGATGATCACATGGCAAGCGTTTTTAGTTTTGTAATGCATCGGAGAACGAAAAACTATAAGAAACCTGCCAACTTTATCCTAGCAATGATCCCAGCAAGAAATCGTGCGGAAAGAACTGCAACAAGCAAGGGGGACACAATAATTCTGTCAGGGTGAATAATTGTGTCCCCGCACTCTGAAAAAAAGTTTCTAAATTTTAGATCACTGAACAAAACTCGTGATCAAGAACAGAATTTTTAATCAAAAGTACTCGGAGTTCTTTGCTCTAATCCCGTTCTTTAATCTGCTAATGACTTTATGGAATCTTTATTCATTTTGAATTGATCTTCGCACTTCATCAAACGAGACAACAGGAAGTGTGGATTGCCCAACTTCTTGACTTCTCGGGTCTGCCACTCTGTATGTTGGTCAGTTCAATGGACCAACGAAGACGACGATTAAAGAGCGCTACAAACTTTTAGAAACTTTATGGAAACACTGCCGGTAGATGGCCCATGAAGGGAAGCAAACCAAATGAACGAATCATATCATTCATCACGAACTACACCGAAACCTAAGAAAGTGCCATTAGTGAAAAGTATTGTTGCATGTGCGAAAAATCGCACGCCTTGGACAGTTCAGGCGTGTGTGGAGGCGTGCGCGTGCGATCGCACGCCTGATACTACCAGGACTGTTAATGCTTTTCAAAAGTATTTCCAAATTATCTTTGACATAAAAACTACAGAAATTTGCTTCATCAAGTTTGGAATTAGTAGCAACCTGTTGATTGTGTTACCATTTTAGTGAGGGATTCTTTTATCCATTAAGTCAATGTTTGAGTTTTCAATCCATTCCAAAATGTCTTCAAATATGATTTTTGTTTCTGTATGATTAATCTCTCAGAATTTTAATGTTTGTTTTATGTTTACACTGAATACACACTGTATGATAGATGTGTTCGTTTACCCAAGGATGAATGGTTGGATTCTTTATACCTTAGGTTGACACAACAAAGATTCTACAAAGGTTAAATCAAGTTAGGGTGAGTTTTCCCACTCCTAATTATTGTCATATTTTTTTATATAGGCTAATAAAAGAATGAAAACGATTCAGACTTGGTTTTTAAATTTTTGGTCCAATGCTACCAAACTTTTTTATTTACCATGATGCTTCATAGCAGCATAGCATGAGAATTTTATTTATTGAATTTTTAAAGCCAGCAGTGAAGAAGTGAAGAATCAGCAGCCCTTTAATTGTTGTTGAATTTGAAGGCGGAACCATAATCTACCAAGGATATTTCTTATGACATTCTTTGGTTGTTAAAGGCATTGAGTCAGGGTAAATAGCAATTCTCTGCTGGGGGTCTGTCTGCTTTCATGTGATCAGTCTGTTTTCATGTGATCAGAAGTTTCAGCTACAGGTTACAATGTTATCCAATACTTCTATCATGAAAGTTTTGCGTTTTCATATTCTTTCTGTTGATCCCCATAAAAACTCATTATTCCACTGAATCCCGTGGCCCTAAGCTTATTGTTGCCCTTTAACTGAGATAATCCTGAAACTTTTCATGCAATCTATTTGTATCTATTCTCTTGGTAGCCATTAAGGTTTTACTTTCACTATAAATCACATTCCTACCCTCACTTTATCAGTTGTCTTGTAATACAATGAGACATGGTCATCAGATCCTTTTGTTTTCTTTGTTATGCGGAATTATGCCTTGTTGACTTAAAGGAAAAGGGTGCTAATCCCCATAACCAAACGATACTTGCCAGGCTATATCATATGTGCAGTTTGAATAATAGCCAATCAGATTGGCGTAAGCTATAATCATAAGTCAGCAGTTTTTGCAAATTGGGTATAGGCGGTCTATTTACCCTGACTCAATGCCTTTAATCTTGCAAATTGTTATTGTTAATTGCATGAAGATTGTTCTTTTTTATGAACTTAACAGGATTATTTAAAACAAGCAACATCTTTGTACATGAATCTTACAACAAAAGAGTACTTGGAGGTGAGTTTTAGGTTCTCTGCGTTTTCCAAAGATTTGTTCCATGTATGCACCAATTGCCACTCTTGTTTGATTTTTGATAAACAAAGTTGATTTAATATTTTCTTTGTGTTAAAAATTTCCATATTTCTAGATTCAGTTTAATTGGTAGTCCAAATTTGAGAAGACCAGCTACATTGACATTGATCACAAGTCAAAATGTCTTCACAAAGGCTAACTATATTTTTTGAATTTTCATATTTTAGGATGGTGAAATGGATCATATTGATAAACTTGGTAAATTGATCCAGCAGTTAAGAATACAAGAACAAGGCTATGTTGATTTACTTCAAAGAACTTTAGTAAGTGACTTTTGCCTTTAAAGACAAACCTTAATGTAATGTTTGATTCAAATTGCTCCATGACATAATTGCAGGCTCTTGCAAATAACTTGCACTTGCACAGTGTCTTAACAATAAATACCTTTTATGTTTTTTTGTATGAATGCAATCTGTCTTAGAACAAGTGCAACAGAATTCAAAGACTGAGAAACAGCAATGCTTGAGAAATTCTTCAAATGAACAGTGAACACCAAGGTCATATTATTCTGACAAGGGCTCTCAAATATTTTGAGTCTGAAAATTGCTAAAAAGAATACAGATAATGATACTGGTAGAGACATATTTTGAAAGGCTTACATACTTCTAGACGGGCTATCAATCATTATGATAAACCTACCAAGCAAAATTACATGTTCAGTAAAAGTATGCACAATGTGATAAAGAGAGGTCCAAGATTTTTAAGGTGCTTGATGAATGCTTAACAGCTTTGAGCCTACAGTTGAGTCTAATAAGAATTATTGGATTCCATGGCAAAAACTTGATTTTTACATCCAAAGGATTGTTTTCTGATGCAAAGTAGCAGGGTAGAAGTATTGCCAGGCAAAACAAGATTCTCAAAATCCTAGACGACTCTCTTCACTGTTTAGATTCAAAGATCGCTTTTCAAACTTAATGTGCTCAAATGATATTTATAAATATACATGCAGTGGTTGCGATGCCACTTACTATGTTAAAACCAAAAGACATTTAATTGTTAGATGTAGAGAGCACCTAGGGATTAACAAAGCAGGTCAAAAGATAAAGTCTAACTCCTTGTCCATAGGGGACCACATTTCTAAATTTGGCCACAAAGCATCTTTTGATGACTTTGAAATTATTAGCAAAACAGACAATCATTTGACCTTCTTATTCACGAGAGTCTTTTGATAAAACGAGACACGCCCTCTTTGAACTCCCAAACGTCATCTATTCCCATGGTCTTATTCTGATTTTGCCTTATTAGGTCTTGTTTTTTATCTCACATTTTAGTACTGGTTTTTTTTCTTCTTTGTTTTGTTGTTTATTTTACCTTATTAGGTATGTCTCCCTTCCTGCATGCCGTGTTTCGTTTTAGTTTAAAAGGCCCTCATGCACATATTTTCTTTGCTGAAGATGACTCTAGCCAGAGTCGAAACGTTCTGAATTGTGTCATAATAACTAATTACTTAATTTTTTTTCAACTGGACTGTCGAACTTTCTCTAATCATGGATTGTCAAATATCTCTTTAGTGGATTTCAACTGGATTGTCAAAAATTTTTTCTTTAACGTAACTGGATTGTCAAAGTAACCGAAGCAACAAAATGTCTTTTCTTATCGTCGTCCTCATTCTTCAATTTATAACAAAGCTGCGTTTCCCAGAATCATCATCAAAACAAGATTGATATAAGGGAGAGGGGAGAAAAATTCCAGAAAAAGCATGAGAGTTAGAGGAGTCTATCACTTTAGCAAGAGATTGTATGTACCTATAATACACTTCTTTTGACCTGGTTGAACCCCTTCAGTTACTGTTTTACTGTTAATCATTTTCAATACTTTTATGATTTCTATCAATTTCAGAGCATGGATCAGTCTGCTGACATGACCCCAGCTTCCAGTGTAATGTCATTAAAACAAAATGAGGTAAGCTCAACACAATAATGGCTCTCCTGGTCTCTTATCAAAGTCTTCTATTGTGAAGTAGAGATACCAAGGAAATAGAGACTGCAGGCAGAATAGGATTAATCATTCCATGAATTCTTAATGTCAGAGTTCTCTGTTCATGGGTGAGGAGTTTCTCTTTTGGCGGGGGAAAGTGTTTTAGTTGTTTATGCCATCATCGAAAACATTTACAATTGAAACCAGATGATTTAGTCATATCATTTAGAATTATATGAAACACTTTTTGTGGCCTATGCACTTTATTTGGAAGCAAACACTTTGTTAGGGTCTGTAGTCCCTGCCTAGACTGATGAACTTGGCCAAAGCTATCACTATTAATGGTCTCCCAGATGCTCTTATTGGCTGAGATAGTATTGGTGAAAGTCTCGTTTTGATGAGCGATTACAAGTTTGCTCTATTACCTGCCATAATTACCTAACAGACTTTTTAGGTCTGTTGTTTTATTTCTTTCATTTTGAAAGTTTTTTTATTTACCAGGCTGAAGAGCCAGAAGACCAGCAACAAGAACTAAAACGATTGCAAATGCAACATGCTCTTCTGAAAAGAATCGTAGATCAGCAACAACAGGTTTGATTTATTCAATCGTCAGAATGTTGGGCAATATATTATCAAATTGTTTGTACACACTGGAAATGAATCTGATGAAAATTGTTCTGTTTATAGTATGTAGAAATTTCTCTCTGGCTCAATTAAAGAGAGGAAAATGTTGAAACAGATAAAAATTACTGATTAGTTTGCAGCAGAATTCTTGATACTTTTATGCTCCCAAAGGGATGAGATGTGCTGAAGTAGACTGTTTTATAGCTGCAGTTTATTGCTATTAATAGGCTGCCAGATGCTGTAAACAGTATGAGTGGCCTTGGTTTGATGTAGCAGTCTTGCTTTAAATAGTGATTACTTCATAATCATTCAGTGCTTAAACATTTAAAGATTTGGTCATGATCTTAGGCCTGTTTTGAAGGTGCCTTGAAGGGGCTCTGTTGAGAAATCCTTCACGTTTCATACGGAGTCACTGATTTCAATCAGGTAAATTTCAACTTGAACGTGTGCACAATCAATTGATATTTGTCAATATTGTCGCCTAAATATCTTGAGAGCAGTGGCCTCTTAAACAAGGGTTCTTTTTATTGACTTACCTATAACTATACTGGGTGAGTCAAAATGGTTTACATGTTTGGCGGGCTATGAAATAAAAACTATGAGAACGACATTCAAAACTAAGATGTTAATCTAGCAGTCAAAGGCTAACTTAGATGAGAAAATTTTTGTTCGGTAAAATGACACATCTTTAAATTCCAACACTAAGAAAAATGTCTGTAAGAAGTTTGTATGGGAATCGAGAATTCCACATTCCATCCTGGCCCATGATTTACTTGCTATTGAAATTAAAATCCTATCTCGGAAACTGACCATATAAACTTCATTACCATTTAAATCATGGACCAGAATCAAACTTGGGAATTTTCATTCCGATTACAAACTCCTTACAGGCATGTTTTCAATTGTCGGGTCTTAAAAATGCGTGATTTGACCTAGCAAATTTTCCCATCTAAGTTAGCATTTGACTGATAAATTGAATTTTAGTTTTGATTATGGGTCGAATAATTTTTATCCCGTAGCCCCCCAAATGTGTCAAATTTTTTGACTCAGCCGGTATCTTGTGAAAATTCTTTCTGTAAGCCCGTTTTGCTGCTGTTACTACGCAAAGGTGAACATTTGTCTTAAATTGATAACCATCGTTTCCCAGATCCAAGATTTAAAGAAGAAGCAGGCGTCATTAGCTGCCTTACAAGAACAAGCAGAACAGTTAATGAACGCTGCCGATGTAAGTGACTGTGCCAAAATCAAAATAGGAATCAAATGTTTCAGCCGAATTTTGCGCATGCCCCATGGCTGGAAACCACCAAAACCTCTTTTTCACGCATCAATCAGACGGCAAATAAGTGAGAAAAACAAAAGAAACGCGTGAAGATTTTTCTATATTTACCTACCTTCATAAACGCAACCGGGACCAAAACCGCTAGAAATTTCCCGAATTTTTTTGAAGAAATCTACTTCACATACGTTTGGGTATACAAGTTTGGATGCCGGTCAAAATATCTTCCGATTCCAAGGAGTTATGACGCCTCAGACTTACGACCTTTGTTTGTTTTCAGCATATTTGGGCTTCCAGCATTCTTAGTACACAATTCATTCCTAAAATGTCTTCTAAATCACCTGTGAAGCATCACCAATTCCCATACAGTCGATTCTGTGGGCTTGGGGGCCTTTTTTTGCTTCGCAGACGAGCATCTCTGACCGCTTTCTTTGGTGTCCGAAATATGGCCTAGCTCTAAAAATGTGCTTCTTCGTGTTTTAGCTCTGGAATTTCAATGTACCCACCTCTTTTCGTTTGTTTGCAGTATCCTGTAGCTCTGTATATCTACCAGACCGTGCTTGCACTCCATTTGACGATTTTCTTCCATAAGATAATGCAGTAAATAGCATCGTGAACATCAATTCCTGTCTTTCTGCGCCCAAATATTGATCTATGATCACGAAATCACAATATGCGCTGCGCGTTGTGAGGCCTGGGGAAGAGGCGGGAAGATGTCAAGATATCACGTGTCGCGTCATTCGCGTAGCGCATCTTGTGATTCGTGATTTCTTGATCACGAGATCAGAATTGCAGTTTGATTCTTATTTGTTAGTGCATATTGCAACATAAGGGATCAGCAAGGGCAAATTTTCTGAAACGCAGGATTCAGGTTTCCGAAGAGACAAAGTGATTTGCGTATCTGAGGAATAGATATAACACTTCTGAGTGCACTTATTCAATGCAAACTAAACAGAGAGAGCAAAAGTTTTTGATTAGCTACGCTGTAGGTTTAAAATCTATTATTCAGTCTGTATCTTTTGTTTTACAATATTCACCCTTGCTCGAGAGATCAAGGAAGAGAAGAAAGTATAAGGGTTAGACGAGTGGACGGCTATAAGACTTTTTATGCGGCCTAACAGTTTATATTCAGTTGATAAGATCTTGTGATTTCTCTCTTTGTTTAGGTGGAGAATGAAATGGTCATTCCAAACAACCGGAGATCTGGTGAATTAAACAACTGGGGAAATGGATCTAATCAGGAATCGTCCACGAGAGCTGCTGGACTAGGCTATGTGACCCAAGAGACTGAACCGCCTGGTGACGAAGCCATGGATAATGAGGTATTTTCTCACAACTTCAAACAGTAAACGATAATGAAAATGGAAATACAAAAAATAATCATAATGCATTTATAGAAAACTAAACCACCTTCATATAAAAAAGACAGTTGGATAGCTTGCAGATGTTTTGATTCTTCATTAGTAATGATAATGAATTTATTTGCAGTTGGTTGCTAAATATTGTCTTGTAAAAACGATAAATGACTAAAGGAAACCAACTATCTAGTAAAAAGCATACACATTGCTCTTTATGAATTTCTTACATGAGCGTCCACCTCCACTCAGTGGTATAATGGAGACAGACGGGGCCCTTACGGAGTTTTCCACTCGAGGTCTCCCAGAGCTAAAGCATTTGTAGATAGTATCATGTTTTATCATGCAGGCCTTAGTCCCTTGGTTTTCTTTATCATAGCCACAGAACCAGCTTGAAAATAGATATTGAAAGAAATTTTTGCTGTGGGCCCCTTTTTGGTCAGGGGCCCTTAGTTTTTGAACTAAGGTGCCCTAAACTGCGTTACGGTGCCTCCACTCATTAGTCCTATTTCCCATTTGAAGCTTTTTACGCTCTCACTATTTTGAACGGAATCAGTAAGATTGTTCCGCACATAGCTGCCCATAAAATAACTTAGGTTTACTCCGTATGAATTTTTGATACCTATGGTATATGCAGGAGATTTTGTGTGCTCAAATTATACGTAACGGTCTTTCTATTGAAGGTTCTAATGATAGCATCAAGTATCGAAAAACTGTTTTTCTAATATTCAACTCGATGAGATCCACCAGAAGTTGTCAAATGGGACCCAAAGGAGTGTTGACTTTTCATATTACTTTGATACAATTTTTTGTATTCAATGTAAAATTTCGGAAAAAAGACGAATTAAACGCAGAATGACGGTATCTGTTTAAGGAAACTGGCTTTGAAAAACAGTTTTAATGTGAAGGGGTCCTAGCAGATTTAACTCACCATCGAACTAATCGTCTGCTAGAATGCAAAGAAAGAGAGACTAAGACATTATTTTATTTGCAGGAAGCGGCACTATTTGATGCAGACATGATACAAAGGAAATTGGAATTAGAAAACAAATTGATGAGTTTACAAGCCAAGAAAGAGAAGATGGATGCCCTTTTGAACACCCTCAAATCATCACGTGACACACTTACAAGAAATGGTTAGTTCTACTTTATAGCTATCTCTCCAACTATTCTAAACAAGAATCTATATCGAATGTTATTATGTAGCGTAGAATTTTCGAATTTGAACAACATATGATGATAAAATCTCTAACGCCACTCAATCTAAGCTCCCTTACATGAAAATATCACTTGATCCAGACTCTTTTGTAGAATAGTTAAAAGGTCCATTGCATATCGTAAAATTTCACAGTAAGATTGTTCAACTTCCACATCGATGCAATGCACCTTTGGAAAATGTTTGATAATCCTCTATAACCAAAAACAAGTTCTTTTCATTCGCTTGCAGCTGATCTTTGATAATGGTTTATGTTTTAGCAGTGGTAAAGACTTTGTAAGCGTTGTATAAAGCTCATGGGTGTTTGGTTTCAATGTTTTAGCAAGTGCTTGCTACGGTCGCCCAATTAATTATGTTAATCCTCTGTTCAAATAATTTGTGAATGGGCGTCTCAATAAAGGCAAGGCAGCATAAATTAAGTTCTATAATTCTGGAAGCTACAGTAGCAAGCTGCTGCTCTTAGTTTCGTAGACCCTTTTGTCTTTGGATAATGAATCTATTCGTAGGCTAAGTGTTGAGTGAGCAGATTAAATTTCTCTTTGAATTTAATTATTTGAACATCGTATTTCAGCAGCAGGCCAAGGACAAACAGAAGACCAGACTAGACAGACGACGCAAGCTGAAGAAGCACCGTCAAATGAAACTGAGAGAAATGATGAACAAAGAACTGCGTTGCAACAACAACAGGACGCTGCGCAACAAGCTATGCAGCAAGTTGAAGATGTCCATGAAAAACTCAGGTGAATTATTTTAACCCCTTCACACGTCTCAATTTCCGATTATTGAAGGAGCTTTACCGCTGTGTGATGGGAATAGACCTTTTAGCTATTCTACAAAAGAATCTGGGTCGAGGGATATTTTTATACATTTTTATACATGAGGTTCGATTGAGTTGCGTTAGAGCTTCTATCAGTATTGTGCACATTCGGAAATTCTACCAAATGTAATTGAATATCGTTCGATCTAGATTCTTTTTTAGAATAGCTAAAAGGGCTATCCTCGCAAGATGAACTGTATTAAACTTCTTCTTCTGGAACTAGTCTAAGACTATTTTGGAAAATATCAACACATTCTAGTAGATTAACGATCGCACATTTTGTGTACACCTTTAATCAGTCAAGTATTCCAGAGATTGGAGTTTGCAGACCGATTTCGAGGAGGGGTTGGGGCAGGTTTTTTACCAAAATACCAAAACTGTGCTGGTCTGGCACAGCGCCCTTTATCTTCAGTAAGGTAAACTGGACTATTTGCATAAAAATGTTGATATTAGACCTTTCTGACTCTATCATTGTTTACGTTTTGATGGCACAGCCTCTTTTAACTTGTGGATCATTAATTTTCAGCTTACATTTTGGGCATATTTGCTACAAGGTTGTAGGGTGATTGACGGTGAAATTTGAAATATTTTTCCTACCAAAGGTAATCCAAGTCCAGAATCTTTAGATTTTGTAAGCTGGTGGTAAGGTACGCTTTGAGGATAAACAATAACCAGAAAGTCCTTTGAATCTTGCTTTCTGTGCAGTTATTTGGGTATAAAACATTCTGCTCTGTCTATTCTTTGTTATACTGGGGTTTTTGCCACTTGAACTTGCTTTGAATTGTTTGAAACGGGCGTTGCCATGTCTGCCAGTATTTTGGCTTTAGAGGTGCTATGCCTTATATGTTTGATGCAATTCATTCCTCTTTAATGCCGTATTCCCTTTCAGGAAATTGAAGCAGGTAAAACAACGACTGGAGGATCTTACTTCAATTGTTTCAGAATATGAGGTAACCAGTTCATTCATCGTCTTTAAACCGTAGTCACTGCAATCGAATATAACTCAGTGTTTACCAAATGATACGGTGTTTTGATGATTTTGATGAGGTCGCTTTTACTCTGTGTCTCTTCTATCCTTACTGTCTGGTGCATTGCTCTCAGGACGTTAGTAACATTATACCCGGGCCTTTAGGGAGTAAATCGCCGAATTAGGTTGTTTGCTGTCAATCATAGATACTCTCTTTCCCTAATTCTCACATTCTAACGCCTTCTAATCGCATTCTAGCACCTTAATTCCTACAACCTCTATCCTTTGGAACAACCAACTTAGCTGTTGTCTCCCCCTTCCCCAAGTTACAGCTAACTGGCTTTCAAACACTCAACAAACTCACTTGATCTTACCTCTCTCTATTAGCTCCCTTTTTTTTTCTTTAGCTAAGGTACTCATTTTATAGGTTTTTATGCCTTTCTTAACGCTAAAAAAGAGGTCGTACGTCAATCAATGATTTGAGTTGATACAGTCCTTTTTGACCGATGCTGTGATTAAGTGATTCATTTTATCCCATTTCATTGATTGTATAAATCACAAATGTAGCCGATCTTGTGACTAGATCATCATGGTTTTTGTTGTTCAGGTCCGGCGATTCTTTGATCATAATGAACTTTGTGATCGCACGGAAATTTGTGATATAATTGATTCGGTTGTTTGATAGTTATCGTTTATTTGGCGATTCATTGATCTGATTCAATCGTAGCAATCGCAAGTGCAGCCGATGTTATTGACAACCGTATCTTCACAAGGACATCAACAACAACAACCACAATTATCTCAAAACCAACCTGACAAGAGGGCACAGGTGCTGCCAACAGGTGCATACGGAGGAGCAAGGCCTAGAGATCAGCAGATGTCAAGAGAACAACAAATGTCTCTTCTTGGTAATGTTGCTGCTGGTAGAGATATGTCAGATGGAATTGGTTAGTTCCTATGAAACTCTGCATGCTTTTGTTATTTTTTCCGAATTGATGTAATTTGTCTGCTCATCTTATAATTATTTTAGACTGCAATGTCTGATTTTAAAGGCTTTGTTCAATGTTATAAGCTTTCATTTGCAAAGAGCCAAATAATCGAAAGATATCCCATTTAATTCGATTTGCACACATGCCGTGAACAGTGAAGAACCAAAGAAGCAATGCTGTGTCTGATTATTCTTTTCTCTGAGCTTTTTGTAAAAAAGTAATAGTGAGTTTTCACTACATTGAAGTCTTCTCTAATTTGATGTCACGTAAGATTTGCGATAACGTTAATTTCCGAAAGCAAAGAGCTTCGGTTGCTGTTATTCGCAAGAATTTTCGCGTGACATTTAATTTGACACCGACTATAAATTACTGCACTACGCGTTTTTCATTTATTGATATCTATTGTTTCTGCAGACAACAGAATGAGACCAACCCCACCAGGTGCAAGGTCACAAAGAACTGCAATTGACGTCACTCGAAATCCAAGTTCATCAAAGGACAACCAGATCTCTGCTAATATTGATGTTCTTGCTGCAATTGGAAAGAATCTTGTCTCTGAAGAGCAAGATGGAGACTTAACTTCCAAGATCAGGTATGCCTTTGCAAATCATTGTTGTTTTGTAAGTTGCTTGTTCCAGAGGATCTTCTTGTATCATAACCAAGACCTCTGAAGCAATCTTATTTTGAGCGTGTTGTACGATATAGATTTAAATAAAACATTCAAGAATAAAATTAATCGTACCTTGAGCAGAGTTGTTCTGAAACACGACGTTTCGAGCTAAGCCCGTTATCAAGTCAAGTCATCGAGTCGTTATCGAGTCACCTCTGAAGCAAGCCTATGACAACTGTTTCCGAGGGTAATACTAGAAAACATTAACCCGAAGCCGTCAGTACAATACCGAGCTTGCGAGGCTTCGTACAGAGGTTGAGGATTAATATTTTCGGTATTGCCCGAAGGAAACTGTTATTATATAGTTTATTACCGTATGGTCAGGGCAGGGTGCTGGCCTTTCGTTTTTAACAAAGTAAGCATGTGAGTTCAAAGCCATAATTATCGTTGGCCTAGCATGAAGCCATTGCAGACGAAGCCACTTGTTGCTTTTCGAAAGTGTTGCTCGACGTGTTCGAAGCACCAACCGAGCATTACCGAATGATAATACCCTATCATTACGTAACATTCGAACATTTTCAGGCAATTAGCTTGCATAACAGAGCTGTTTCCCTGACCAAAGGGTGATAAGGGTCATTACTGTATGACAGAAAATTTGGTCGCAATTTAAAGCGTGTTTGAAAGTTTCTTGGAGGAGCTTTCTTCAGAAATCCCATTTGGTATCAGTTCAGATATAAAATATATTTGAACATATGTACTACTGTAAAGGTGTCATTGCTTATTGGTGTAATCCTCTAACTTTGCAGCCAGTACAGTCAGGAGGACACTGTTGACTCCCATGTAGAGCCCACTACTTGAGGGTCATGACAAGGTGTCGCAGACTCGATTAGCGCTCAGCTACTTTTGTGATTTTCCTCAATAATGCACCTTTCCATACCTCCTTTTCTTATAATTTGACGAAAGAAATAGTTCTACTTGTTTCTCCGCAGTACAAGACTTCCTCAAGTCGCTCATATAAGGTGGTTTATCTGAAAGGTGGTGGTTCAGGGCGATGGTTATCTACTTTGTGATTTTTCGTCAATAATGCACCTTTCCATACCTCCTTTTCTTATAATTTGACCAAAGAAATAGTTCTACTTGTTTCTCCGCAGTACAAGACTTCCTCAAGTTGCTCATATAAGGTGGTTTATCTAAAAGGTGGTGGTTCAGGGCGATTGTTATCTACTTTGTGATTTTTCGTCAATAATGCACCTTTCCATACCTCCTTTTCTTATAATTTGACCAAAGAAATAGTTCTACTTGTTTCTCCGCAGTACAAGACTGCCTCAAGTCGCTCATATAAGGTGGTTTATCTAAAAGTTGGTGGTTCAGGGCGATGGTTATCTACTTTGTGATTTTTCGTCTATAATGCACCTTTCCATACATCCTTTTCTTATAATTTGACCAAAGAAATAGTTCTACTTGTTTCTCCGCAGTACAAGACTTCCTCAAGTCGCTCATATAAGGTGGTTTATCTGAAAGGTGGTGGTTCAGGGCGATGGTTATCTACTTTGTGATTTTTCGTCTATAATGCACCTTTCCATACATCCTTTTCTTATAATTTGACCAAAGAAATAGTTCTACTTGTTTCTCCGCAGTACAAGACTTCCTCAAGTCGCTCATATAAGGTGGTTTATCTGAAAGGTGGTGGTTCAGGGCGATGGTTATCTACTTTGTGATTTTTCGTCAATAATGCACCTTTCCATACCTCCTTTTCTTATAATTTGACCAAAGAAATAGTTCTACTTGTTTCTCCGCAGTACAAGACTTCCTCAAGTTGCTCATATAAGGTGCTTTATCTAAAAGGTGGTGGTTCAGGGTGATGGTACACTACTTTTGTGATTTTACTCAAGTAATTCAAGATTTATGGTGATTTTAATTTCTTAAAAATTTTTGATGAATTTATGCAAAAATAATCAAAATGCTGCCATTTTTAATATAAACAAGATATCAAAAAATTGCCACAGCAGATTTTGCAGGTAATCACTCAAAGTTCCTTTAATTCGTTGAATACAGTAATGTGATGCAATGTTATACCCACCTTTGTGAAAATCTAAAAGATTTGAGCCCTATTTAAGAGGTGATTTTTTTCTTCTCATCCGGCAGATATTTGCCGCGCAGCGGCAGTATGTTCTCAAAGAATAAAAACCTTACGAGATTTGTCCTTCTGAGGAAGAGTAGAAATTTTGTCTTTACGCAATCGTGAACATGTCAGAGGTGGTGTCAACAAAGTCTTCTTAAGCTGTCTCTTGGAATACGTATTTGTCTTTCAAAAGACTATGGTCTGATCTCGCTATAGTCTTGAGACGTGGATGGGGAAGCGGCATCGATTATATGTGATGTAATGCCTACAGAAATGAACTGACCGCAAGAATGAGCGGTCGTGAGACGGGTGGGGGAGGGGGGAGGGCAAATGCATCTTGTAATGTCAACAGAACCAGAAATGCCTACTATTTACTTTCTTTCCATTCCATGCTAATGCAGTTTGTTTTCACTTCCAAAAACGCGGCACTCACTAACCAGTGTTATTGCTAGTGTAACTATTTTCTAATTGAATTGAATGATATCGTTTCATCAGGCAGTTGCAAGAAGCAAGGCAAAGATTAGCATCTGTACAAAGAACGATTCAATCCATGCCGTCTCAATTTGAAACGACCCAACCCCCAACCATTTCAGTACAACAAGAAAGCACAGCTAGTGCCGAGTCCGAAAGTGAATCTGAAAGCGTATCAACTGCTGAAGATCTTTCGTGGCAAGAAGACCCAGAATTCCAAGCAAAAGTCAGGTGGGTACTTAACCTAATGATAACATCACGAACTGTTCATGAACTCGCGATTGCAAAATATGCTGTAAAATCTTTACTGTTAACTCTCGTTAATGCTGAAGTTGGCGAATTTATCAGAACTAGAGATGTCACTTCACATTTTGTTTCGATGCTTGCCGGCGTAGAGTTGTTCATAGATCCATGTTGCAGGCAAATCCTCGATTCATATGGTTTATCTTTGGTTTTTCAATTCGTATGTTTCTTGTCTTGTAGGAGGCTTCAGCAAGCAAAAGAGAAGCTCAAGCATTTGCAAGAGCTTGTCAGTTCCGTTCAACACGTAAGAAAACAACTGTTAATTTTGTACAACTACTTTGTCATTGTGTAATTTTTGCAAATAAATTCCCTGCGTTATGATTTCCATATTCTAAGAGTTTATTGTTTCTAACTCACTGTTACAATTGCGGTTTTGGTCAAGGGTCTCTTGAAAAACAGTTTATGCTTGAGGACAACCTTTCCTATTAGAATGAAATGAGAGCTGTGTATTAGAAATTGAAGCAGAAAGTAAGAAAGCCCGTGCGCACCCATCGATCTGCCATTGAGTGGATTGCTCCCAAGTACTATCATATTGATATTCAGGGATCAGTGACCTTTCAAATGCTGATTGTTTCAACTACCTTGTCTTCTTTGTTCATCGAAACAAACAATTTACAAAAACAACCGAGACTTATTATCTACGTGCATCCATAATGGGAAAGTTCCAGGGGTCTTTTCTTATTGCAAGGTGATGGAGCGGGGGGAGTCAAACACTGCATATTTTTGAAAAACCCAAAAAGACACTGAACTTGGGAAGGTTTTTGGACCCCAAAATTATACTAATTACTGGATGGTACATAAAAACTAGAGGTTTTATTGTTTTTTCTTCACTTTGTTGCAATATTTTGGACAAAGGTCCACTTAAAGCTCATCTCATAATATTTTCTCAAATTTTCTCAAAAACAACCCCCCCCCCCGCCCAAAATATCCCAATTATGTGCAGAATAGCATATTCCAACTTATACTAGACGATATTTCCAAACTTAAAAAAGTGGCTTTCCTCCTGTCATCTACCAATAAGGAGTCAAGGAAGTTCATGTTGTCAGCGAGTTCTTACCCTATATGGAACTTACCATGCCAGGTAAGCTATTCCAGCCATAACCGCAAAAGGGGATAGCCGACAAGCAAACAACTCGCCATCGAGTTGGATGCTTTAAACTATTCACCTGGTGCATGCTTTGACCTTCATCTGGGAATAAAATCCTTTTATTTGTACAGGACGGACTATCCGTGGATGAACTTGCAAATATCTCAATAAGCAGCAAAGCTGAATCTGATCATGATGGTGATGACGACCAAGAGGGAGACACAGATGATGAAGATGACGTCACAAGTGAGCAGCAATCTCAATCTGAAGCGGGAAATGGGGAGGAGGAAGAAGATGACGATGAAGAGGAGGGAGATGACGATGATGATGATGATGATAGTGTGCCTGAAGCAAGAGGAGATGATAAAGAAAGTAAACAAAGTGATGGAAGCACCCTTAATAATGTAAGCGTCTCTTGATGTCGCTTGACTGTTATATAGCTTTTGCTTGGCTATGAGTAGTTTGCTGGTTGCAAGCAAGGATGATAACTGATGTGACCAACGCTATAGGAGGAGACACTGTTCAAGGACCTTAAAATCCTAAATGTGGCATGGAGAAAAAACTATTATTTGCTATGCAATGCAATCCTCTTTGCGTTTCAGAATGATTTGAAAGAATGTCTTGCAGATGATACTACAACATCAAATTTTAATTTAGTGTCTTACTGAATAAAATCATTTCATGTTTCAGGCCGTTGTAATGTTGGATAGAGAGATCGAATATCAAGCTACGTTGAATCAACAAAGGCAGGAACTTGAAAAGCTCCTTCAAGAGAAAGAAAAATTGTTGGAAGCGCAGCGACAGTTGTCTGCAATTGCAAGAACAACATTGAATCAAACCCAAGTTGATGGCGGGAATATTTCCCAGAAGGTGTGTATTACAATCTATATTTCTCGATCTTTGCTTTTCTTTGATTTTGAAACTACATGCAATATACTGGCTGCTTCTAGTGTTTTTGTAGGAAACTGTTTTTAGTTCCAATTTCAATTTCACATATTTTAAACTCCATTACATACGATTTATATATGATTTATATACTATACTAACAAATAACAAAACGACAAGGAAATAAGGCAATATTACAGAAAATTGATACCGTGATACGGAAAATTGATACAAAATTTAATAAAATACGAAATTGATACAGAAAATTAACTGAATAACAGGATAATTAGTATGAAGGGAATTACTTAAAGAAGGAGTTCTCTCAATAGGTAAAGTAATCGAGGGGAGAATCCCCTCCCCACCAATTTTACGATGATCTGAAATGATTTTTGTCGGATTTGAATGATTCCAAACAATTGACACAATTGATTTTCATGCAATTAAATAGAAATCTTGTCGAGATTTTAATCCTGCCGAGATTTATGTATTCGTTGGTGTACAGACTGTGTGTATCATTTGCCATGTATGAAATGTTTACAAAGTTTGCTATATATACTTAAGATGAATACAACTATCCAGTATACAAGGCTAGACCCCTAATTATAGTGGCAGGGATAGCATTAAAAAGTCAAGGTGACCGTCTTTCCATAATGATCCTCTCAAATGTACTTGTAGAAAGGAAGGTCTAGGAAAAGAAGAGATGGATCTTCATGTGTTTTTGGATAAGTACGTAGCTCTGTAATACCCAATGAGAATCAGGAGAGATGATCCAATGTCAACTTAAATGTAAGTCCTGGTGAATTGTGTAGAGATCAGCTTTCATGTGAGCAAACGGTTTGCCAAAGAATTTTAGATACAAGAATGATAGAGGCGAATGTGAAAATCATGTATAATTCCCAAGTCGAATATTTAGGTTGATTTTTAGAAGATTTTCAGAGCGAATTTCTGTATTCAGTCATCGAGTGTTTGCAGCCCAAACATTGTAAAAACATTGTAAAAATCTGTATACACGCATTATATTGAATTAATCCTTATGTTAGATATATATGTATTTTTCTTTTATTTTGAAACAATTTTACTTTGTAGGAGGCTTGAATTAGCTTTTATTTTATAGCTAGCCATTATACGCCTACTTTAAATAAATAGATAATAATAATAATAATAATAATAATAATAATAATAATAATAATAATAATAATAATAATAATAATAATAATAATAATAATAATAATAATAATAATAATAATAATAATAATAATAATAATAATAGTAAAGTTGTTAAATATCAGGACTTAGCCAGAGAACTCCGCAAGATATGGAGTATGGAAGTGAAAGTCATTCCAATTGTAATTGGAGTGTTGGGAACGATACCAGCTCGGTTAAAGGACAACTTGAAGGAAATTGGAATTCCTTTAAAGGCATCGCAAATCCAGAAATCAGTGTTACTGGGAACAGCAAGAATTTTGAGGAAGGTTCTTGAAGTCTGAGGATACTTGTTGTAACTTGATATTCAAGATTGACTCCAATATATAGAAACTGTATATTGTGCGTAATTTCTATAATAATAGTAATAGCCCATTAGTGCACTTTGAGGCAAAACGTGCTTATAAACACTTGCCCTCTCTGCCTAGAGCAATTTGTTCTTAAAATTGTACTTAATCAGAATATTGTACCAAAGACAGGCATTTGCTGCTCAAAAGAAATGTCAAGAACATGCTATTAGCGCTAAAACAGTATTATTTTAATGTTTATATGCATCTACAAATAAGTAGTCTTTATATTTAGGTTATCACTGTTTCTGTGATTAGATGGCACATATTTTAAATTTCATTCAGAAACAAGAAGCATCACCAAGAGAAACTAAAAAGCAACCAGATGTCAGATTTAAACCACAACCAGATGAAAAGCTACCTGCCCCGAAAGGCAAATCAGCCGTTGACAAAACTGGAAACAGAGTTACATACAAAGATTTACAAGTGCCAAGGATCATAAAAAGGACGTCAAATTTATCAGTTGAACCACAGTATGGATCAGATTCAAGTTTTCGAATTAAGAAGAAGAAACCTGTGATACAAGCAAGTAAACGTCAAACAGGTACTCGATACTTGCGTTTTCATATGTTTATTTCTTTGATGGTTTTGTGGTTTGAACAGGACTACCATTAGATATTAACAGAGACCGATTCACTTCATTGATATCAATTCCATTGCTACACACAAATACTAATACACTTGATGACTTACGACAAGCAGACGAACTGACTTACGACAAGCAGACGAACTGACTTACGACAAGCAGACGAACTGACTTACGACAAGCAGACGAACTGACTTACAACAAGCAGACGAACTGACTTACGACAAGCAGACGAACTGACTTACGACAAGCAGACGAACTGACTTACGACAAGCAGACGAACTGACTTACGACAAGCAGACGAACTGACTTACGACAAGCAGACGAACTGACTTACGACAAGCAGACGAACTGACTTACGACAAGCAGACGAACTGACTTACAACAAGCAGACGAACTGACTTACAACAAGCAGACGAACTGACTTACGACAAGCAGACGAACTGACTTACAACAAGCAGACGAACTGACTTACGACAAGCAGACGAACTGACTTACGACAAGCAGACGAACTGACTTACGACAAGCAGACGAACTGACTTACGACAAGCAGACGAACTGACTTACGACAAGCAGACGAACTGACTTATGACAAGCAGACGAACTGACTTACGACAAGCAGACGAACTGTAACATATATATAAAGAAGAATTCAAGAACAAGGACAAGACTAGAGAATTTGTGCGAAGGAGACTTCTTAAGGAAGAGTTTCGTTGTTTTTTTCGTTTTCAATTTGTTTTGAGTGGGCTTGTCAGGATTTCTAGCTACTGAAAGCTAATTTAGGCCCACTGTGCATGCCGCATCCAGACATGGGACCCCTTGTTTAACGTCCCTTCCGAAGGAGGATGAGGTGAGTTGCGAGGTCAGGCCTCCGAGGTCACCCATCCGAAATCTGACCTCACTCGACCAAGCTTAACTTCAGTCACCTGACGAAGACTGTATAAGCCACTTGGCCACTCACCCCGTAAGAGTTCTCTCAGCTGCTTATGTAATCGAGGAGGAAACCCCATTTTCTTGGATTTGTTGATCGAGTAAGCCATTTTCTTGTCTTTGCTTCAAATCAGTTATGATGATTTATGTTATACTTTCCCGTAGCTGGTTCAAGACCAAATCCGCTCGTTATGTCAGAGCTTCGACGTCAAAGAGAAATGTTTGAACAAAACAAGAAATTGAAATTCGTGGAAAAACAAAGGCAGAAACGAGATTCTGGAGATGATGGATCTGATGGGGGAACGTACTCCATTAGAAGCGATCTTGATGAAGGTGTGGGACACAGCATGTTTAGTGCTGATGTCACAACTGCAGCCACGTGGGGTGGATCAACGGAGCAGAGTAGCTCAGAAGAAGATTCTGCGGTTGGGGAGGAGGATTTTGCTGAAGGAGAAGGCGAGGTAAATGATGATTTTGTATTAGGGATGGTGGAAATTATCTGACTTCTTTTTATTGTTTATGTGGAGGATGTAATAGACCATTTTACTTGCCAGAAAAGAAGTTTGGATCGAGCATCCAAATCTGTTAATCTTTAAGAAGGATATCATTCCTGCCAAGAGAATCTTTGAATACTCCATACACAGGTATAGTGGAGATCCACTTTCAGTGTTGTTGTTCTGTTTGGGGCTGTGCAGGTACAACTGAAATTAATCAGCTGCAAAAACTTCGGAATTGCGCTGCGAGGATCGTAACAGACAGCAGCTATGACACTCCAAGCGGCCACGTCTTGAAAGGCTTGGCTGGAAGACCATTCTGGAACTCATTCAAAATGAGTCCGAAACTTTGGACTTCAAATCCCTAAATGGGTTGGCTCCACCATACTTGTGTAACCTTTTCACAAAAAAGTCAGAGTGCTGCTCCTGTAGCCTCCGCAATACCAAAACGGACTCTGAAGGAATTAGCAAATGGACAAAAGTTTTTTTCTTTCAGAGGAGCAAAGTTGTGGAATAACTTCTCAGCTGAGTCAAAGCAGGCTTCCTCCTCAGATATCTTTAAATAGATCCCGCAGAGTAGGCGATAATAAACTCTCTGAAAAGTTTCTACGATCCGAAGCAACTTCTTGACACACCTAGCTGTTTATCAACAGAGAGTGAGAACCGTGCATTTGTTTTCCTTCCCAAGCTTTACTACATTTGGATTTTCGATCTAAACCTCTTTTCTTGCGAGTACAAGGATCTATTGTCATGTGTTTTCATCTTCTTGTTTCTACATTGGAAGATTTCTATCTACAGAGATTTTTCTTTTCTCTGTTTATTCATCAGGAGCATATGCTGTTATTTTATTATCTGAAATATTGTAAAGCCTAACAAAGGATGAATGTATCTTCCAAAATCTGCAAATGGGTTTTCGAAAGCAAGATAAATTTCCTGCTAACATTGGTTGTGAGCTCAATGTTTTCATCAATTTTGCATCTACAAACTGCATGGAAACAGAAGCCATCGTCGTTTTCAATGCTTGGATTAGTTACACTCGCCACTTATTTGCTGATCAGTGAGGCAATCGGAACTTTCACAACGAGGCTAGCACAAAAACAATATAGTAACAAAGATGTTTTTTCTGAAGGATGTTATATCTTAGCAATTTTGTTTTTGGACAATACCCCTGTTGAAAAAGTATTTATGATTTATGGAAAAATTTTACGCTAACGTTAGTAAAAATTTGAAACCTATACGCTATCTTCCAGGGACGATCGCGCTAAAGATGGTTGTCAGGAACTCTTTACCGGGGAGTTATTTAGACTTTACCAGGAACTCTTTACCTGGGAGCTATGTGTAGTTCCCTGCTCTTTACCCAGATGCATTGTGTTCTTTAATCGAATTCCTGTCGAATAGTTAAGGATTTGTAATTAGAACGCAGTGCATCTTGATGAAAAATTCCTCACAGCCATCTTTAGCGCGGTCGTCTATTGACGTATCAGTTAGTGATTCGATGTTATTGACTAATTTCACTGATTGAACTTTCTGAATGCTCGAAAATGCTGTACAACAGATATGTATCACTTTAGCGAAATGCTAGCATTCATCAGAATATTGATTAATTTGGACAATACCCCCGGTTTAAGATGCTGTGGCTTTATATTTAGATTGAAGATGAATATGAAGAGAATATGGGTCAGCCGGAAGAGGAGGAAGAAGAAGACGGGGGTGATGAAGTCGATGAAGATGATGATAACGTAGCCCCATTATTTGATTTTAAAAATAAGAGTAAACGAGCGAAGAAAGAAAAATCTGCAGCTTGGTTTAACCTTCAAGATCAGAATGAAGATAGAAGAGGAAAGAAACGAAAGTTGGATTCAAGGCGAATCGGTGAGATAATTTTCATGAGCGTAGAATTTTGATGAACGCTTCTGTATGACAACCAGCATATTCAGAAGCAAGGTTTAACATGTGGTTTGAGACCCTGGCTGAGTCAGTCTGAGAAATGGTCATTGATTTATGGGCGAGGAAAAGCAAAATATAGCATTGTGTGTTTTGATAATGTGTTGTTATAGTATCGACATTGTTTCATTGCTTTCATTGTGTTTAGTCGAGCATTTAGTTGCCAATCTTTAGTTTGTTATTGATGATTTAATTTGTTGTTTGCAGAAGGAAATCGAGGAGGATCAGTGTCGTGGTCAATGAATGTTTCACCTGAGTCATCAACAACAAGAAATAGACCAAGGCAGCAGGTTCGCTTTATCCCATGAATCATACAACTTTATGTGTCATTTGATCTTTCGATGTTCTGTTATGGTGTGCTGCTTCATTCTATATGTAACATCATAAGCTCGAAAGGCCTTAGTCTTTATTTAAAAGATGATAGGATGATTGTAAAGTCTTGCTGCTTTGCCATTATCTTCTTTCACATTTACAGTATCTTTACTTTACATACATGGGACACAATGTCTGAACCTTTTCGTTAACAACTTTGATATTCTGTTAAACAAGGTTGATAGTTTTATGCCAGTCTAATACAAGTTTACACGAGAGACAGATTGCTCTACTTGGGAAGCACATATCTATGGCAAAACTTCAAGAATTAGACCTTATTGACACTGCCCTTGTACAATCTTAATTCTCTACAGAGTTGATACAATTCAGGGGCGTTTACATTACTCTAATAGAGAATCATTCTGTAGGCAGAGGGAGCAAAAGTAATAAGGATTACCAACAACAGAGTAAATCGAATCCTTATCTGTACTCCTTTGCTGCGGATCCAAAGCAGTGCAATGTAAACTTGGTCTTATACTAAAGATGAGTGATTTTAGGGAAGATATCGATGGAGGAAACCCTACACAAAACCCATACCAAGATTTATTCCGTAAAGCCTGCCTTTCAATCTTTTAACTATCATATTTTGCTTTCTACGACAGAACCTTACCCCTGCTCATAAACTGGTGAGAAGCAGAACGTCAAGACCACGTGGCGACGAAAGTTCTATTTGGGAAGAGCAATGTCAACAATTAAGACAACAGCTTGCAAGTGGGACAGCACTGAGTACATCGCTCCTAAGGAATCAGCAGACTTTACTTTCTATGTTGCATAATCAGTCAAATGCATTCTTTAATGGCGGCAGCAGCAGCAGTGGTAAGTCTGCAACGAGTTTACAATGAAGTTTATAATCAGGAACAACGCAAAGTGACAATAGCAGCAGCGAGTATACTATGATTAATGAAAGTTCATAAGTAAGGTTTCAGTATTTTGTTCTGCCGTGCAGGACTTATCTAGGGCTGTAATCAAGAGTTAATATCGTGTACAGAAGGCAGATCTTGTTCGATGAATCTTTACATCTTTGAGGAAGTTTGTGTGAGATGTGTGGAGCCTTTGAATTTTGTCTTATATCTTAATTTGTAATTGTCAAAGATCACACTTTTGGGACATAGTTCACGTTAACACTCAGTATTTGAATTTAATGTTCATATATCTTGTACCGGGTGAGCCAGAAAAAAGTTCCACTTATAAGAATTCATAGCATCAAGAGTAAGTCACAGACTTGGATGATTCAAATTCCAGTTAAAAGCCGAAAGACCGAAGTATTTTTGTGATTTTTCTCGCTGTCCTACCAGCGCTAGAAGTATAGGTAAATTCAACTTCATAAGAATTTCGTGGTTGTGAAATGACCGCAAAAGGGCCTAAAACTTTGACCAAATTGTAAGGACTCTCCCCACACAGAACGATATGCCAGGGGCGTTGCATCTCTCTCAAGAGTTACACGGCATCAATTTAGAAACAAACACTAAAGAATTTCAGTCCCATGGCAATGAATGTACAGTGGATATCTCTCACCCATAAACAACTGTATTTTCTTTATTGATCTGTGCGAGGAGTCCTTTATCATTTGATCAACGTTTTAGGCCCTTTTTTAGTCATTTTGCAACCATGAAAATTTTGTAAAGTTCAACTTCCAAATATTTCTAGTGCTCTTGAGGCGGCGAGAAAAATTACAAAAATTCTCGATCTTTAGCATTTATTAGAATTTGAATCATTCAAATCTGTGAAATACTCTTGATGCTGTAAATTTTCAAATTGAGAACTTTTTTCTTGCTCATCCGGTACATAATACAAATGGTTAATTTAGGTGCAGCTCAAAAACTTTTATCCAGAGGTAAGTTTTGCTTTAGAAATACACAGTGTTAAGCTAACTGCACTTTGCTTTGCAAACATGTGGGATTTCCGCTTTACAGTTCTGTCAGAATGTACCTTCTTGATGCAGCACACCCTGCATATAAGAAGCTTTGTTTTTGAGACTTCTGCAACACAATGTGTATTACTATTTCCGTTTATTGTATGGAACTATTAACTTCACTTAACACGAACAGGGAAATTTGTATTTCGGTTTTAAAAGGTAGTACACCGGGCTACCCATATGAATTTGATCAAGCTTGTTTGAAATTCATTTATCGTCCATCAGTCACTCGGAACTTTCTTATGAAGGTGTAATTCATTGCGGCTCTTCTCTGCAGGTTTTCTTGGACAAACTGGTTTCCCTTCAAGCAATCGAAATTTGCAACAACCATTCGTTGCTCAAGATCCAAATCAACGTTTTCAATATATGCTTCAAGCGTTAAACAGATGCACATCACAGTTAGATCGGCAACATCAGGAAATCCAGCATTTACAAAGAGAATTCCAGGACATGATGCTAAACCCTTCTTCAAATGTCAGCCACCGTGTTTACCCCTGGGAGAATCCCTCGCCCTCTTTGAATCTCGAGAGTGGTTTTGGACAAAGCCGGGGAACTGATCCTTTCAGATCTTCTCAGAATGAATCATTTTTGAATTCAGGCCCATTCGGGAGTGGTGTAGCAAGTAATTATGGACCAAGATACAAGCCAGAACAAACTCATTCTGCCACATCTCCTCATGTTTTCACTGATGATACAACGCATCGTTTTACGCAAACAGATCTGCAACATTTCTCAATGCCATCACAAACAAAGAACTCGTATTCCTTATTTGGACAACAAAATGATCAGGCCCGGGGTAAGCCTGATTCAACTCCTGGAGATTTCTCACCGTTCAGATTTTATGATTTTAAAGATTCTGACAAAGATGAAAAGCCTGAATTTTTCCCAACTACATCAAGTAACCTCAGAGAGGATGCAAGCAACAACTACAACCCTTTGGCGTATACAGGTATGTTCTTATGGGATTTGTGTCATGATTTTAGGCATGTTTTGATGGTTTGTTGATGGGATTCGTTCGAGAAATTCCGTCATAATTTTAGAACTTAAAGGCCAGTTTCTGTTAGTTGAGTTGTAAGTTCGATTTGAATAGGTACACGTCATTTAATTGATACATTTGCCAGTCTGATCGTTTTGATACTCAGCGAGCAGTAGCCTTTCAAATAGGAATGTTGTTTACTTGCCCGGTACACGTAAGAAATGTAATGTTTTTAGTGAGGGCTGAGAATATCAAACCAGTAGGAAGCTTCGAAGCTACAGTATTTTCTTGTGAGTTTTCGTGTCTGACGTAGATGAGAAAATTATTTTTATGTGAAATCATTCCTCTTTAAAACCTAAAAATTAGAGAAATGCCTTTAGGGGATTTGTATAGGAATCGAAAACCCCACGTTCCATTCTCGTCCATGATTTATGTGGCACTAAAGTTCACATGCCAAGTTTCAGAAATAGAATTTTAATTTCAATAGCAAGTAAATTATGGATTAGAATGGAATGAAGAATCCTTGTTCCCAAACATGCCCCTTACCAACATTTGCCTAATTTCTGGGTCTAAATGATGAGGGATTTTACCAAACAAACTTTTCCCATCTAAGTTAGCCTTTGAATGATAGATTAACATCTTAATTTTAGATTTCGGCTACATGTTTTTTATTCCATAGCCCACCAAACGCGTAGACTTTTTTGACTCACCCGGTATTAAAAGAATGGACATAGAAACCCTTTTGGACTGTAGACTGTAGACTAATTGTGCATAGAATTTTTAAGCATATTTTATGATAACTGGGTGTGTCAGAGAGAGTTGTCCGCTTTTGGCAGGCCTCGGGAGTCATGCACTGCAAAGTTTTCATGGTCTGTGGCTTGGTCTTTGGCTGAGGTCCTGGCTTGGCTGAGGTCCTGAGTAGTGGCATCTGATTCTAGATCTTTGCTTGGGATTGGTTTATGAATCCTCCGGGCTAGTCGAGTGTGCGATTTGTTCGTGGGATATTGGGGGTGGATTGTTCCTTTTGGTGCACCAAGTGCAGCATAGTTGAAAAAACAAATAAACTGTAATATCTGTTTGTTGTGTCCCTAATGAGCCTGTCAGCTAAATTTTTTGACACATGATAAAGATTTGATTTGATTTGATTTGCTTTGGCTTGATTGAATGATTGATTTGATTGATTGATTGATTGATTTGATTTATTGATTTAATTGATTGATTTTCAGATACCTCCTCGGGACGAGTCAACACGACATCGGGTGCAACGAGTAGTCCACCAGATGTCATAACAACGTCGTATCCGACACCGAGCAAATCTGCTGCAGCGAAAAATCTTGCAGAAAGACAACGAGCTACGTGGCCGCCATTTTTGAAGGATCCTGATAATGTTGATACTGCGTCAGAAAGAAGTGCATCGAATTATGGGGCTGGTGCGAATGCCAGACAGGGTAAAATGGAGGAAGAAATCGAAAAAGAGGAGAAAATAGAAAGGTATTTTGGACACTGTTTCGTGTCACAGCTGTCATCTGTCATCTGGTCGCCGATTAGAGGTTCTGCAAGTGGAGAGCGGCCTATGAGAATGAAACTGTTCATACTTACACTGGTTATCAAATTCATATTCAGGATGCGTTTTCCTAAACATGTTCCATAATCTGAAAGGAAACCAAAATGACATAAAGTACATATACATACTGAGATTTCATACTGAGAAGTGGCTGTATACTGATTAAAGTAAACTGACAGCCATTATTTCATAAAAATCCTAAGCCAATTGACACTTGCCTTTCACAACAGAATGGTCCACACTTAAACGGGCAGGGTGACGTAATGTAAAGAAACTTCTTTCGAAACGACGATTTTGCAGTATTTTTGAAAGGCCATATCACAGTGATTTTCCATGACGTTTCTCGAAATGAAAGTGTTATTTTGAAGATGGACTCTTGCACTTCATAGAGAAACAAACGAAACACTCATATGTTGTACGATTGCAGAGATATTGGTGGATTTCTTGAGGTAACTTTCTTGTGGATTCACCCCATCCACCAAAATCTGTGGGGAACACAATGGTCACGTGTGGGCAACAATATAGATTCTAGAGATGACAGGTTTGTTTGCGGTTAAGTGACCCTGCCCCTTTAAGAGTTTATGTGAACTGGACCATTTCTAACTTAGAAACTTTTGTTTTTGTATTGCAGGTTGTCAATTGCAAGCAATTATTCTTTATTTGAAACAATGAGAGATTCGATCTACTCCGAAGTTGCAACTCTTATTTCAATGAATGAATCAAGGCCGCATTATCTGGTAAGAATTCTTTATTTTCTTTTTGCTTTTTCTCTCTTGTTCTGTTTATTCTTCACTTTCTTTTGAAATTTCCCATTGGAACATGAAGGAAGCTAAACACAAGAGAACCTGTTTGTGCTGTAGGTGAAGACCAGATCTATCAGGTTAAGAGCGAAATAACATGATGGTTGTCCAAAGAAGTTTCGTTGCAGCCTTGGAGAGTGGAGAGAGGAAAAATTGTTGAATTTGTGATACAGAAGTAATAATCTTTTGTATATTTGAAGGCAGAAACATTTTCAAATTGTGAATAGTTGAATGATTTTTGCCAGCCTTTCTGTTTCTCAGCTCACTTGAAGATGACATGACATACACATTTGGTACTATCAAACATTGAGCTATCGATATGGAAGTTACAGTGTCAGCAAAGTTAAAATTTAATTAAGATAAGGCCGAAACAATGACTTTGAACTGTCATATTTAATTGCATTATTTTTGCGTATTTTGTAACAGTGAATTAGTTGTTATATCAAATTTTAAATCAACAATCTTGCTATTTTTAATAGGTTGAGCTGTTCAGAGAATTGCAACTTTTGACATCTGACTATTTGAGGCAAAGAGCATTGTATGCATTACAAGACCTTGTCACGAGATTCCTAACTGAAGATTCAGAAATGAGACAATCAAATGAACCAACAGAAGAGGTATGTAGAATATATTTCTGTAAGTTCGAAGAAGCCTGCTGTCGGACGTCAATGCCTCCCGATTTTAACTTTCTTTAAAATATGCGTAATCTCTCAAAGGAAAGTTTTGCCGCAAAGACGATTATGGAAATAGTGGCAATTTTTCCACAATTGATCATATTACATATAAATGAAAAAGTTACGTGTGATTCTGCTCAGAATCTACAAGAGAATACAATGAATTTTAGGAACCAATTGTTTGTTTCAAAGACTGTAAAGATCTTCTATCATTTGTATGTAGTTGCTTTCAGTCAAGATTTATTTTCTATTGATGTCTTTTGCATTGAGAGATGAATTACCCCAATATTTTTAGTCACGAGGTGTTGAAATGTCAAATATATGCGTCAGTCATTCATTTAATGCCTCGAATAAGACCTTCAGTTTTTTTCAATATTGATGTTTCCCCCTCTTTGTTGGCCGCAGGTTTATAGAAAATGGATGGGAACTGCTGCAGTAGAACAGACCCCAAGTGAAAGTCTTGCAACTTCGGATGATGAAGATCCTGAAAGCAAGGTCTGTGACTGGGTTTACTTGTTTTTAAATGAAAAGTATACATGATGTTGCATGCAATCTTCCCAATCTTCCCTATTTTAAACTCAAATATTTCTTGGTCAACTCATCCTAGCAGAGCAATGAAAATATTGTCTAAAAGCGTAGTTATGCAGTTACTCAATGAGCTAATGAACCAAAATCTGGAGGTTTTCAAATATGAATAAACATTAGAATTGTTAAAGGGGGCTTCCTTCCTTTGCCAACTTCTTTTGTCAAATTATTCTCATTGATCAGATTTACCTCTTCGACCACCTCCAAACAGGGCTCAAAAAATGAAACAGCGTGGTAGCGGCGCAACCAGGAAGATGGCTGAAATGCTCAAATTTCCCAGGAAGGGAAAAGGGAAAAAGGGAAAAAGAGATGGAAGAAAAAGGGAGAAGAAAGGAAAGAAAGAAGGAGAGAAAGGATTCGAGATAGAATGGAGCGCTGTATAGGGAAAGAAGAAGGAATTGTGTAAGAAGAAACGAAAGTGCTTAACTTGCTACCAGGAAGGAAAAAATTCATTGACCCCGCCTCCATAGTTGAAAGGAACTTTGTTCTCTCAGTTATTTAAACGTAATCTTCTCTGTATATTTACTTTTGTGTATAGGAAGTTACTTATTGCCTTTTGTAGGCACTTGAAGCATTATCGAGGCAAATAAGAAACAACGATATGTATGATTATGCAGAAATAGCTGAAACAGGCAGTACAATGTCAACACCTACATCAACTCAAGATCCACCTTTTGCAGCTGATGGACTTGGAGATACTGTTATTAACCTTGATGAGGTAACTTGGGCTTCTCTTTAATTTAAGTCTATTGATCTTACGTGATCGTCCTTCACTTGATTTCCGGCAGTTCCCTTTGCTTTATTTTAACATTTTGTCCTTCAGGCTTACCCCTTCATTTGTTTGTCACGTAGGAATTGTAATCACGCACTTACAGTTGTTATTCGTCTCTGTATGTATATCAATATAGCCTCGTGCTTTCGTAAATTTGTATTCAGCAGATGAAGCACAATTTTGATTCGAAACATCAAACGAAAGACATGGCGTAGTCTTAAGTGATAAATTGTAGGTAGCAACACCGCAACACGACGAAGAACAGCAGCAAAAACTGAGTCGATTTATCTCGTATTTATTTGATTATATATGTTTTGCCAATATTTCGTCCTGCCATGCAGGACTTCTTCAGGGCTGTTTCCTTCGTCGTGTTGTGGTGTTACTACCTACAATTTATTCCTTATCCATCATCGCAAGCATCTGCGGATCCGAAGAGCGACGTTTATATCGTGGCCTTTTCTTTTTCGATTTATATTCTTAAGTACTTGTATTAATATTGGATTTGCCTACTGAAATCTCACTATTTGTCTGCACTGCCCCCGCTTTAATCATTTGCGAGAGAATCTCTTTATTTCAGAAACTTTGTTCAACTTGCTTCTTTACGGCAGTTCTAATATGAATATGATTGGCAACAGGATAATTATTGAAGCAACGATTGAGGACATCGAGAAAATAAAGCTGTTTAATTGAATGTGGGTGCTGGCATGCTGCCTATGTGAGGGATGGGGTTTCTTTGTCCTTCGCTTGGGTACAATCTCAGTATCTGTGGATCAGTATTGAGTAAAATTTGTATAACACAATCATGTAGCACCCCTCCTTCGCATCTTCTAGACAGTTTAGCATCAAACCATCCAAATGCTCCCATAGTGCTTTTCTTCCATCGTGATTGTGCCGTCCAGTTGCGATGTGATGGTACAAAACTGATGGAAGCTAACGATTTAAAAGGGTTAGATCCGTAACATGGTTTGTGTTTGGTGTGGAACTCTCAGTCCCTTTCTTTTATTTAACTACTTGCGTGATGTTTCTTTTTTGCTTTGCTTCGTACTATTCCTTGAATTGCCTTTTTTTGTTTTGAAGTTGTATTTGTAATATTGTAGCTGCTGTCCTTGGTGTAGGCCAGATGACCTTGTGTTTTGTTACACCAAGAGCGTTACAGTTTTAATGTATTTAGTTTGATTTTAATTTATTATGAATAGAAAAAAACTATTTGTGTGGAAATGTTGCTAACGTGAACTCGTCTCTTTTTGGATCAGTCCCAGTGGCAGACACTTAAGGGGCGAGGGGGTGCGATCGCCCCAATGTTGGCTGGAACAGAGATCTTTCGCTCAAAGACAATAGAAATGAACAATACTTTTTACTGAAACAATAGCTTCACACCCAATATTTGGTAAAGTGTCGGCCACTGATTTTTCCATTGGATTAGAAGGAGTGCAACATAGAATTTAAAAAATGATAATTGTCGCTATCTCTGCTCTTCGATTTTTGGTGAAACTACTACGCTTCCCTGTTACCACATCGATTTCTGCAGTGTTTGTTAGCCTAATTTGTACTATGTGTGCCCTAGTTGCAGAGGGGAGGACTTTTGTAATAGTTTTTCTGTAAACCTCTGTTAACTTCGACTAAAGTACAAACAAATCGAGTGTACGAGGCTAAAATGCTAGTGTTTCCTTTGGAACTTACATTTCAATTTCCTTAGGCATTGCAGAAAATGCGAACATACGAAGAAAAGATGGCTGATGCTCGTAAAAAAGCTTTGGAGCAAAGCAAAGGCGGAGCAGCATCATCTTTGGCTGTCGCTGCGCAGGTGGCTGCAAGTGATAATAGCTCAGCTTATGACGTCACAAGTGAAGCATCGTCAGACATCCAACAGCCTTCGATTGATACGCAAAAGCTTGACAGGCAAATCAAATCCATTATGATGGTATGTATTTGTCTTCTTTTCTCTTATTATTTGTATAAATTTTGCAATATTACTTTAGCTTAAGCTTGGTTCACATTAGATCTTTTAGATCTTTTGGATCGTTAGGGAAGTGCAAAAAGACCCAAAAGACAAAGGCTAAGAGTTTGATTTCTTTGTCTTCTGGGTCTTGCTGCATGACGTTAACGACCCAAATGACCCGGTAAGAATTAGTCCTTACAATACAGCTAATAAATGATTTGCAGTACCATCAAGTAGCGTAGATGTATGAAATACGTTTGGAGCATATGCTCGTTGTCATTTCAACGACAATTTCGAATGGCGTGATGACGAGTAGATTCTCAGACCGCAGTTTTAAATATATCTTCACTATGTTATTGTACTGCAGTCATATTTTGTCATATTGTCATTTGATTTTGATGGTCCCACACGTCGCGCCAAAAGGTGCCTCTTTTGATATTCATTGTATCTTGCAGAGAGCAAAACATGGTTTTCCGCCGTTCTTATATAACTTTTTCTTCGTTACAAATCTAGACCTAGCCTAAGAAAATTATTGATGCCTTCAGCAACTGTGCTATATATGAACCGTTTTGATGGGCATATTTTTGTTTGGTGAGAAATAACTTTAAACATCCGGAATAAAGTTGCCACACATTTTGAAGAATACTTATCTCTGAAGTGCTATCTTAGGATTCGCTTTGAGCATGAAAATCTTGACAAAATGTGATCAGAGAGTTTTTACTCTACTATATTCTTAAAGAGAACAATATCAGTTTTCCTTCTGGAACTAAAAAACAGGGAATGTGAATATATATCGTTACTGTCCATTCCGTACTAACACTTTCAAAACCCTTGATCGTTGTATGCATTGTGCTGGGTGCTTCTGCTGCATTTACATAGGCAATGGAAATTGTTGTAATGACATAAAATAGGCTGTTCTATTAAGGCTGTTAAGGATACGTTAAAATCGACCTTTGGTAGGGGGGAGGGGAGATTTCTTTAAATCTTTGAACCTGTTATTGTTTAGATACCATTCTTAACGATGGTCAGTGGTGATCATATTTTCATTCTTTCCTAGGAACTGATTCCATTCCTAAATGAACACATGGAGATAAAATGCACACCTTCATTCCTTGCTGAATTGAGAGAAATTATTTTGACACTTGCCAAACAAAAAGAACCTGATGCTGAAAAACAAGTAAGAAAAAATTTTCAGAAATATGAAATATGCAAGTCTTAAAATAGCTGCTAAGAGCCCCGAGAATACATAACATTCTTTCAAAAAGGGCCGCCGAGAGGGGGGCAGGAGGGGCAATTTGCCCCCGGGCCTCATAATGGAAGATTTTTAACATTTTAACTCCAGTAAATGCTCTAAAATGCCTTTTAAGCCAATCTAAAAGGCGTGATCGAAAACGTTTCTGCTTGCTTTACTCGCAAGGGTCCTCATATCACAGCTTTGTCTTGGGGCCTCCAAAAGCTCTCGGCGGTCGTCCTTGCAAAACTCTGAAGCTACAAGCTTGATAAGATATGAATATTAATTCACTTTTTGTGAACGGTGGTGTCGAATTTGCGTCTGGCTGTTTGACTTGAATCGTTTGATAATGCAAGTCTGGTTCCTGATGCTGAATTATCATAAACAAAGAGATGGCCGAAACATGACCTGACGCACGAGACTCTTTATTTTCGTGTCGTTTCACTCCAATTGACTATTATTTTGCTGGAACAACATTTTCTCATCACTTACAGGACATTGTTTGAGCAATTGTTTATATCAATATAAATCAAGCATAGGTTAAAATGTTTAAAAAGCTGCGTGTAAAATTCTATGACCAATTTCTTTCAACTGAACTGCTTCAAAGAAACTTGAACTATTTTACAGTAGATCTGCCGTTGGATTTTTCTAAAATCTTCAATATTTTCAGGTTAAGAGTGTTTTTCTTCTCTTCTAAGAATTAAAGAAAATGTTTGAAAAATCTTAAAACAGTCGTAATTTTAAACCTGTTGAAGGAAAATCAAATAATTTTCAAGAAAACAATAGTTTATAGATGCCTAAAATATGGTATCAAGCAAAAATTTTTCACTCTTCTGGTCTACAATTTAGAAATTTGATGACGTCACATCATACAATGAGCTGAATAAAAAATAGGCTGCAATTTCAGCAAATAGTCAATGTTTCTGAAAAGTCCAACGGTAGAAGCTTAGAAAAGGGGCTACAGTTTCTTTCAAGTCGTTCAAAGATAGGTCATTGAATTTTACACCCGCCTTTTTACACCGATTTAAACATTTGGAACCAATGCTTTGGGGTACTTGATTCGTGAGCCTACTGGTGCTGCATGAATTTTGTAATTTCTGCTATCATTCCGAGTGGAATATCATTCCATGACAGCCAGGGAACAGTAACCTTGCAAATGGAGATGATGTTGTTTTTATTCATCCGGTATTTTATTTTTCTAATGCAGGAATTTGGCAGAACGTTTCACAGACAATTGGAATCAGTTTTGAAAGATTCTCTAAGCAGATTTGAAAGCAGAAGTTTAAAAGAATGCGGTGAAGATATATTGATTGACATCTCAGAAATCTTATTCAACGAACTGGCTTTCTTTCGACTTATGCAAGATCTAGACAGGTATGATGATAGTTGTTGAAACTTTGCTGCGAATGATGTGTCACTAAACTTGGGTAAACGAATGTAGCTGCAATTCTAATACATCTTCAGGTCAAAGTACAGCAACGATTTTAAGTTATTTTCGGTAAATTAATAGTACAAATTTATGAATCCGTCAAAGTCCGTCATTTGAAAGTTTTCTTGCTTGTAATATGTGAATCTTTTTAATTTTATCAGGCCATCGTCAATGCAACCTGGACTGTATTGGAGAAAGGTAAACTTACGAACTTGTTTGGAAAATTATCCAACTTATTTAATCCTTTATCATCGAGTTTTCATGTTTTCATGAAACAATCTGCTGTAGAAAATTGGAAATAGGCCAGTTAATATCCTAATTTTTGCATTTATTTGGCAGAAACTTTTGCTGCAGCATGATACGGTGCTGTTGAAAATTTGGGCGCATATCAAAAAAATCAATAATGCTATCTTGCCCTTCTTAGAATTTGTTTATCGTTAAATTTCCTTTTTCAGGATTCAGAATCAAATAGATTTCTTAGTGGTGCAGTTGGCCAAGAGGAAGCAGCTGCAAAAGAAGGGTATGAATTAATTTAGAAAGTTCAGACACTATTCCAGCTGTTGAATGGCACAGAATTTCTAATTCTGTAACCTTCTTTGCATTCTTATTCATAGGGCAAATCTGTGTCAATGAAATCATTCAACGAGCAGTGAATCTACATTCTGCATGATTTTACCAATGAGGTATCTAGGAATATTAGCAAACTCGAGCCAGGTGTAGGAGAGAAGAAAACAACGTAGACACGGGAAGGTTGGGAAAAAGTCAGATTTGGAGTAGAGTCCAGAACAAGTCACAGCTCCTTCCTGTGAGCGGGAGGAAAGTTATGCCTGCTCATGTCATAGCTGAGGAAGGTTTAGAAATTTTGTAAGAAACCTATTGAACTCTTTGGTTATGAGCAGCGATTAGCGATTAGGCAGCAGCGATTGGTTTATAAGATTCTAGGATGATAAGTAACGCAAAGACGTCTAACAGAGATTTAACAAAAACTTTTTTGCGTCCGCGGTAAGTGTGACGTTTTTCTTATTGAGCACAGAAGATATTTAAAGGCCTTTTTTGTCTGACAGAAACCCTGTGTTTGATGAGGCAAGCACTTCAGTTGGTTTCCTTGTGAATACATCTGGGACAATTTTCAGCCCACCTGCGCCAAGAACAAGTTCCAGTACATTGCCTCAAAGGCGAATCTTCGAGGTATTTTTGACATTTCTTTTTCTTTTAATTTTGATATTTTGTAGATATTACTTTTCTTATGTATTAATGTTTGAAGATTCTTTCTTATACAAAGATGAGAGAAGATGAATTTACAGGTTTTCAAATATTAATGATCATGCAAACTCCGCACCTTTTCGAGTAAGATATTTTTTGCTAAAATTATTTCAAAGTAAAATTGTTATGTTACTTCTGTCTTTCAATTGTATTTGGTTATTTAAGCACAGAATATTATTTCCTTTTGATATGATGGATTAAGAATCCAAATATACGGACTATCAACGGAGTTTCCAATATTTATGGAACTTTCGAATTAAAGTGCAACAATTCAGGATCATGAATTTGGGGCGTCTTGATAAGTCAGCTTTATTTTTTCAATTATATTTCAGATTGATTTAAAACAATATTTGTTACTGTAAATACAGTACTACTCCGCACAATGACCCGTGCATTAATTCATAACTAACCTTCATATAAGATGTGTTCTTTTTCAGCGAATATTTTATTATGATGCTTTCTTGTCTATATTTTCTATCTTTCTTATCTTAGGATGCGTTAGAAATAGAAGACCTGGAGGAAAACGAGGAAGTTTGGTAAGATTGCAACGTTGGTGATTTGACTGATTCTTGATTAATCTTACTGTTTTATTTGCTCCTACGGAAGTGTAATTGATAAAGGTCTTACTACATAATCATCATTCTTCTCAGGCTCTCCTTAAGGTGCCATGCTCTTCTTAAGGTGCCATGCTCTTCTTAAGGTGCCATGCCGTAAAAGTAGGGTAATCCTGAACTTCTGCAGCTATCTATGTTGGCAACTGCCAATCACTTCGAAGTTCCTTTCCAGCTGTAACCAATCTCTGATGATGTTATGTTGCTTTCTTCTTTGTCTCCCTCTACACAGTCCACACTAATGCTTTCTCATTTTGATTTTGCCATAGCTCTGATGCAGAAGATGAAACAGAAGCAGCACGCCAGGTTCGTAACAATAATTTGCATACAAGACATTTTCAATTCTCCCGAAGTATACTTCGCCTCGTTGTCGTCGTTTATTACTGAATTACTCGTTAAGTAATATTTACTTAAACACACAAATATCTGATGGACAAAGACAACGTGAACTATGTACCTGTAAGAAACTAGTAAGAAACCCTCATTAGTCAAAATGTCGTTATTATAAGCACTGGGTCTATTTTTTTTGTTTCGTGTTAATACGTGTACTCTCCTTTCAGTCTGTCTTCGTACACTTTGAGGAGACATAATTAAAAATCATGTTTTCTTTTCAGTTTGTGAATGTGGAGTTATCTGTTAGTGAATCAAGACCTGTTGCAAGGTAAGGAAGCAAACTCACAATTGTGTGAATTTTCGTTGAAATAAAGCCAGATGCTGGATATCCGAGAACTGTCCAACATATATACATCAATCGAGTAGCAGTTATGTTATCAATCTCGCATATCGCACTGACATTTTCAGGGATAACCTTTGCCTAGCGATGCAACTGTTTTATAAGAACTCTGATACAAGAATGATATTGCATTATTGTGCTCTAAGATCCAAGCATAACGAGGTTAAAAGCACCAATCAACTCCTTTCTAGCTTCTTGTACTGCTTCCATTTTCTTTCAGCAATAGAGCATCGACATTCGCTAGTTTGAAAAAGAATCTAGTTCAAATGATATTCTGTTACATTACGCAGTTTTTCCTAATGTACACAATAAAAGTAGTAGTTCCTATACCACTCTATCGAACATTTCAAAGTGTTTTAAATGTTGCTCGACCAAGCCTCTTTTACCGAATAGCTAAAAGGTCAAGTGATAAAACTGAGGTGGGGCAAATCAATGCATTGTTACCTTCAATACTGAATGTATAACTTCAATATAACTTTTGCCATCAGCACTGGCAGTGGAGAGGAAGATGTCGAAGAAGATCAACAATCATTTCCACTACAAAATGCCGCACCAGAATCATCAGTTGGATCACAACAACAGCAGCAACAGTTGCAGCAACAACAACAACATGGTGACGTAATGAGAGAGTCGGATGAGGATGACGCAGTTGATGGAGTAGATGAGATGCCTGAAGATGAGGAAGTGCGAGGGAGCCCAATGCGAGGGAGCCCACGTGGAGCACCACAGGAGGAAGCAATGAACCGGGAGCAGGAAAGTGCATCTGAATTGGGGGAAGATGAAAGGGGGGAGGACGAGAGAGAGGAAGGGGACAGAGATCAAGAAAGTCAGGAGAATGATGCAGTTGAAGTTGATGCAGGGGCTGGAAGATCTGATGCCGATTTGAATAATGAGGTATATAACTTCGAGAATTAAATCTTTCAGTCAGAAATACTTGACCAGAATGTGTAGATAGATTTAGTTTCGTGTTGTCAATGGTTGTGCTCATTCTCATATTACAGCCCTAGGATGATGTGCCAGTTGGGATGGTCCACGTGATTTCGGCAATACAATAACGATGTATAGTAAGAAATGTGATAAAGTAAGCAACCAGACATTTGTTGTTTACATATTCGAGGTGTCGAAGCCAGTCAGACCGAAGGCCAAGGCCTAGTATTTGAGTAAATTGTTATACCTGATACCCAACGAACTTAAATAGGATACTACTGCTAACTCTACGATTTATCCATAATTCTGGTCAGTTTTTTTTATAAAGTTCATGTTGTAAGTAGCGTAGGTTGTGATGTGTTTGTAATTTTTAGTGGAATATGAAAATATTGGTTTAGGCCTATGGCTATTTAGGCTATTTAATTTTGGCTCTGCAGCAGGGAGATAGAGTAGTGTCTAGCTTAAGAATTTTTCAGTATGCACGGTCTGTGAAAAACTGACCCATGTTAGTATGGATCAATGTGAATTGTTCTCGGGCCAAAGTGTTTTGAGTCTGACTTGGATACCATGTTATGTTATGATACCATCGTCTTTCAGGATGGAGATGAAAGTGAAGTTACTGTCGATGACCTTCCAACCAAATTAACTGGCCTAACTGAGGTAATGCTGTTAATGTGTGATTTATTCATACTACAACTGACATGTTTGAAGATATGACGATAACCTATTTACTAGTCTTTCCTTTCTGTATCTTTCAATAGACATTTTAGCTATTCGTCAAAGGATTCTGGATAGAGTGATATCTTATACTTTTCTATTCAAGACGTTCGATTAGGTAAGGTTAGAGCTTCTTTTGCTGATGTGCATATCCGAAAATTCCACAAACTGAATAAATATATCGTCCGATTCAAACTCTTTCCTAGCAAAGCTTAAAGGCCTAGGAATTGCATTAAGTACAAGGTTTTTCAAGTCTATGAAAGTCAGTCTGTAAATTATGAAGTAGAAAACTTAGCAAAATATACGACTAGAAACTTGATGTAGAGAGGCTGGACGAAAATATGCTAAGATATACATTTTAACACAATTAGGCCTTTCGGGCTGGAGTCCTCGTCAGAGTGAAGCATAATTAGACAAGGGTTCTCTTTCCTAGGCTGACTTGCAAACAAGAATGGAGTCTGAACAAAGTGCAGTTGAAGGCGCTTCTGGGGTATTAGCTCATATCAGAGACGAAAATGGTAAATCTTTTTCGATGTTCTTTCATTTCTAAGAGCTCTCCTCGATTTTGATATTGAGTGTCGGCTGTGGCTTTAACCTGTATTTTACTAGAATGAAAAGTGTCATGCAAGCAGTATCTTTATGCTGCAGATAGCATTTCCGGCAGCAATTTTCATAAAGTAGCAATTCTTTAGGAATATGACAATGAGAATGGCAATGAAACAGAGTGATTTAGTCCTTTGCCCAGGTAAGTGTAAGAAAAATGATTCCTGATATGAGAATTCTATGAAGCTTTTCTCTTTAAGATAAAATCGTTGCCAGCTTCATTGTTTGGCAGTCGATTTCAACCTTTTACTACATTTTATTTTAGTGGAAGAGCTCGCAGAAGATTCTGCGGAAAATCGGCCCCCTGGTAAGAACTTTTTTCTTTAATTGGAATTTCTTTCTTGACGAACTTTTCCGAATGCTAGATGCCCTTCCAGAGGCTTACTTTCTGGCATTGCAGATCATTACTTATGAATCAAGATTTGTAGTAATTTGCAAGGGTCATTTTTGTCAGTAATGAGATGGTCATTTTCAAAACACCTGATTTTGATAAATAAAGTTAAGCCTAAAACCTTCATTTTTGGTCAAAATGTGTACTTTTGAGAACAGCCGAGTTTGGCGAAGAAGTTTTGCCTAAAACCCTTGCTTTTTGGACAAAATGGGCACTTTCGCAGATTTTGGTAAAAAAGGTAAGCCTACAGCCTTACATTTTGATCGAAAATAACTATACTTTTGAAAGCAGCTAATTTTAACCAAGAAGGCTGGCCTATGGCCTTACTTTATAGTGAGTAATATACACTTCTGAATGCAACTGATCTTAGTGATGAAGCTGAGCCTAAGGCCTTACTTTTTGGTCAAAGATAAGCGCTTTTGAAACAAATTCAGTGTTTAATATTGCATTCCGTATTGTGATCTAGACATCCTTGTCTTTTCCACAGAACAACAAGAACCTGAAGGAAATCATGAGTAACCTGAGTGCAGATTGAAATCACTCTTGAAAAGACATCACCAGATTTGCTGCATTTTGAGATGGATTCCATCATTATGGGATGTTATAAAATGGTTCTTATTTTGATTTGAGTGTTGTACATGGTTTGGCACTTTAATTTATTCAACAACATTATGGTGAACAGTTAAATTTCGCGTTTAGAAAGACGTTCTAGCCTTGTGCCTAGTTTTGTGTTTAGATTTTAATCTGTGGTTTTTTCAGATGTAATGTGTTGCAAATTTATATGATCGAAGACAAAGTATAGACCGTTTTGAGATCAAGTACCAAAGAATTGAATTTTATTCAAAAGGTTCGATTGATCAGGAGAAAAGCTTCATTTCTGGTTATACACATTCGAAATTTAGTCAACTTTTTACAAATTTCAGGCAGAGGTGGAAAAAATATTTTTCCTCGTTGAGATATAAGCGAAAAATGTTTGCAAGATATTCATTTTTCCATATCAAGTAGTTTTCGTTTTGTCAAAATGTTTTTATCGAAAGTTTTTGCACAATGATTTTGATGTCAGCAGATTTTTAAAACAGTTTTATTATTGCTTTTTTGAAACTGGCATTACCATGCTATTTACGATACATGATCGAGATACTAGATTTATTTTATAGTCTTACATCAAACTTTTTGTGATTTTATAAGTGACCTGCTGGCTAAAGTATCGATTGCCCTCGATAACATTGCCTAAATTCTTTATTATGAATCATTTCTCTGGGCTTCAGGATTCATGAGCATCTCTTAGTATAAGCTGTCTACTATTTTTGCAAACATATGTGCGAAGTTTGGAGTCATTTAACTCTGTCTCTATGTACATACCCCTAGAAATTATGTTAAGATTGACCGAATTCTTTTGATATTTACTGTGCAGTCACAACTAAACGGACCCGATAGTAAATGATTTTTTATAGTGCTATAAGGAATGGCCTTCTTCTGCAATTTGTACCAAATAATGGATATTATACACTCAAGAACATGACATCTTACTTTTCATTAAACCATTAGCCTAGGCCAAGTGATATTTTTGTTTTGATACTAAAGGTTTGATCGAGTGGCGTTAGAGCTTCTATCGCTTTTGTGCACATTCAAAAATTCTTTGAAAGGTGACAATTATAGTTTGATTGCGACTCCTGTTCAATTTTTCAGCAAGATCAACGAGAGAATGAACAGTTCGTAAAAGGCTGTAAGCAATAACCTCGTTCTGCTGTAAATGTAAAAAGGTTTTTTGCTTCAAAAGGAGTTTCAAAATTAAGCGACTCTTTGACAACATGATATTGATGTTTATGTCGAAAATGTTCGTAGATTTTCGTTGTTGTTTAACGTAATTCCATGTTGCTGAAATTATATCAGATTAGCACTCCGCAACATTTATGCTGTATGAAAGGAATGTTGCAGCTTCTTTACTTTATGAAACATTTTGCAAACAAGTTATAAGGGGCATTATCCTCCTTTTTAATGCGGATTTGCAAGGTAAAACGCTTGATGAAAGAAAATGAGACTAGGACAAGTCCGACCCCAAATGATCGTTAAAAAACAATACAGATACTAAAGGCCATAAAAAAGTTCCGTCGGTCCCTCCTTAGGGAAAATGAGCTCTTTCACAAAGATTTTGAAGAAACTGCTGCTTAATCGAGAGTGAAAGTTGGTAGATATTGATATAGTCCTTAGTAATGTAGAATATTTACGTTGCATTTTTGGTTTTATAGGAAGATTGAAAATTAGTAGAGACGAATGCGACCGAGGAGTAATTTATCGAGGTAGATTAATTTACGTTCAGATCTCGCATTCCCATCCATTTAGAGAATCTTTTACCCAGCTGCCCATCTAAGCTTTACGCTCCTTTCATTTGCATATTTGTCATCAGGAATAGTTGCACTTTCACAGATAAAACATATATATGAAAGATATCGCTACACGTTTGTTTTTATGGTCTTTTGCTGTTTGAAAGTGTTTGCCATGAAATGATTGTTAATGGTTTTGAAATTACCGATTTTTACCAAACAGCAAGAATATAGCCTTACTATTTTTGCTAAAATCAGCTGTTTCGCAATGTACCGATTTTTGACTAAAATGTAAGGCTATAGGTTAGCTTCTCGGCAAAAATCGGCTGTTTTCATAAGTACCTTTTTCCACAAAAAACAAGGTGTCAGGCTTACCTTTTTCACCAAATCTGCTGTTTTCCAAAGTGTCTTTTTTCGACCAAAAAGTAAGGCGGTTTTTTCGCCAAAATTTGCTGTTGGTGAAAGTCCCCAATTTCCACCAAATAGTAAGGCTATCGGCTTACTTTTTTCGCCAAAATTGTTTGTTCGCGAAAGTGCCTAAATTTCACCAAAGAGTAACGCCATTGGCTTATCTTCTTTGCTAAGCAAGGGTATAGGCCTAGCATTTTTGCTAAAATGGGCTGTTTTCGGAAGGGTATATTTTCGACCAAAATGAAAGACAATGGGCAAATATTTTCGGTCAAGTCAGCTGTTTTCGAAAGTATCTGTTTTGGACCTACCTTGGGTACCAGAGCCAAAAAAGCCAAAAATAATCTCTTTGGCTCTGGTACCCAAGGTATTTTCGACCAAACAGTAAGGTTATAGGCTTATCTTCTTCTCTAAAATCTGCCGTTTTCAAAGGTGCCCCTTTTGGACTAGAACGCAAGGTTATTGGCTTACCTTTTCGCTAAAATCAGCTATTTTCAAAACGACAGAAGATGAAATAAAACAAAATAAAAAATAATGAATGATACAACTTAATCATCTAATGATCATTATTAACATACATCTAAAAAAAGATCCTAAAACTAACGTAAAAATAACATCTTCAAAACTGCGGCTCTACAAGTCGATCTAAAATAATTAAGCTACATGTTATATGGTGCTGCTTTTAAAGTATTTGCAGTCCTGCTGGAGGCCAATGCACTGCAGATTCTTTTTTCTACAATTAAAATATCGCTGTAACCAGAGGGTTAAGGGGGACAGGGAAGCCATGTAGTACTTCTCCTGGGTGGACAAAACGGAATTTCACATGTTTGGAAGTTCGTTCATCTGGGGGTGCCCAAGATATTATAGAAGGATTAAAGTGTGGTTAACTGCCTGCAGAAGCTGCTGCTGAAGTATATCTTGTGTTCTTTTCCAATTTTCTGGGTACTGTAAGCAATGAAAACTCACTTCGCCGTCCGTCGGAAGGGACACTAAACCAGGGGTCCCATGCATGGATGCGGCATGCAAAGAGGACCTAAATTTCTTTAAACAGCTAGAAATCCTTACAGCTCACTTACAATAAAGCACTGAAAAAACTTTCCTGTACTCTGACCGGGGGTGCCAGGAAACGGATATTTTGATTGGTTACTTATTTACCTTTTTCTGACCGTGTGTCTTGTTTTCTTGTCTTGTGTTCTTCTTTGTTTCGTTTTCAAACTGTGTGCAACTGAATGTGAGTTTAGGCCCAACCGCTCTCAAATTGTTCGAATATTACTCCCTTGTATTTCTGTGTCTTACTGCGCCTTCGCAAAAGAAAGGTCTCAAACAACAAAGTAATCTTTCTTTTGCGAAGGGGCAGCAAGACACAGAAATACAAGGGAATTCAAACAACTTGAGAGCGATTGGACCTAAATCAAGGTTCAGTTGTGCACACCAGTTGAAGACGAGACAGCAAAAAACAAAACAAGAACAGAAGACACAGGATCAAAAAAATGTAAATAAATAATCAGTCGAAACATCTGCGTCGTGCTGCTGAAGATGCTGCTTGGCATGAGTGAAAAACGGATAAGTACTCTCCCCGGTACTTCAGGTACTTCGCTTTTTCAAACGCTTGAATCCTTTTTTGATGCATCTGGTTGCGAAATCATTAGGTCCTACACATATGGCAAATTGCCAAGAAGTGGAATTTCAAGCATGATTTTCAAAAGGCGAAATATTGCACTCGCCACGATCTTTCCCAGCCATCTGATTGAGATGCGAAAAAGCGACGTCGCTCAAAAGTAGAAACGTATTCTTTCAAGCGGAATCGTGTTTGCGACAAGTGGACAGCAGGCTTAAAAGCACCAACATAATAGTGGTTAGGATAATCTTACGACTTCGACGAAAACTAGGGAAGGAATGCTAGACATCCAGTCAATAGGCCACTAATCAAAACACTATTTCCAGCATGTTAAAACATATAACAAGATCAGAACAAATTTCAAGCAATTCTTTAAAGAGCAATTGTCAACCAGGGTTCCATGCGGGCATACTGAACTTTCACACTGTCTCAACATTGCTGTAGTTGTATTGATAGAAAAAAAGTCACTTCAGCTGAACTGTCCTATCAGGTCACGTTACTAAACTGTGGAACTGTGGATTTATCTTTTCCGTTTATGCAAGATTCGATTTTCTGACAATCTGCCACTGTAGCATACCCACAAAGGACCCTGGGTGACAACTGCGCTTAATTCGAATAAATATGACGTTAATAACAAGATTAAGAAATTAAATATTGTACAACTTTTAATCGCAACCAAAATAAAACTTCATTTTTAACGATATTCATAATTTACTTAATAACTAAAACATATGAACAGATCATGGTTACAGGGGCTCTGTGTCCAAGTTGTGAACAAATCTGTAAACACTATTGGTTTAGTCACGTGGCCATTGTTTTCTGCAGTTTGATTGGTGGCTGCGCCTATGCAACAAAAACTTTATTGTCAACAATCCATTCAAATCCGAGCTACCCTAAGATATGAATGTTAGGTGTCTTCACCTGTAACGTACAAAGATTTATTCACAAAATACCGCTGTCTTTTTGAAAAGATGAAATTCTGTTTGACGGAGCCCCCTTTGAAGCACCGAAATCCATACCAACTATAACGGCGATGGAAGTAACTAGATAATATCGTAAACTTGAAGTTTTCGATTGGCGGGAATCTCTTAACAGCATCAGCTTAGCAAGGGTTCGTTGTATATTGACAGGCTTGGCAAAAGTTGATCGCGGGGTGATCGTCCTATTGCTTACATACGTTTGGAAGTTTTCAAAAATTAATTTTAGTTTAACCAAGGATATCAGTTTCGCTGAGTTTTGGCAAATCTGAAAATACACAGTTATCGCCCAAGACGAGAAGGATGATGTCGAGAAGGGCAGCTATTTCGGGGCTCGTTCATGTGAAGGTTTTCAGCTGCTGGGACAAGCAACACTTATTTGGTGCATGCGTCATTACATGGTTCTAAATCCTAGAAGTATGCAAGATAAGGGCCGGATCAACAAGGGTATTAGAAGGTGATAGTTAATCTGGAAAGAATTTTGAATGATAATCAACAAATTGTGAACCTTAAATGGCCGAAATATTCACAAGAGATCAGATATCTCCTGAGAATTTTGAAATTAATGAATAACTTTATCAACAAGCTATCATTATCTTTTCCTCCAAGAAAGTGTATTTTCTTCGAATGGGGTACATTGATGGAAGAGAAGACTCCACTTGATAGTGGGATCAACCCAATGCAAGAACTTCCTCGTTTGGATACATAAACAGGAGTGCTCTCGACGATAAACCCTTGGGGGGAGGGCACTCAACTGTCTTTCCATACAGGGACGTGCCACTATATAAGTTATCATTTTCAGCATTCCTTCTTCGGGATAGGATATCATCTTTGATAGCCAGCTCCATGAAAGGGTCCATGTTTTCATTAATGACTCCGTAACATGATTACAGGGCATTTGCACATCACAACTATGATTTAAATCGTTTGGATGGCAACATTTTCTGCACTTTCCAATAGATGTCTACCAAATTTCAAAGACTGGGCACAATTTGTTTGAAGAAAGTCAAGGACAAGATTTTCTTTCAAAACGATCCTTTGGGATAGGGTATCATTTTCGGGAATTTGACTCAACGACAGGGTGCTTTTCCAGACCTTCCAACGGCACCTTCCCGTAAGTTTGTAGACCAACTACCCCCCCCCGGGCGATAAATATGCAAGAACTACAATCAACTATCTGGATAAACACGTTCAACATGATCAACTGGGTACCAGCCCTCCTGACCATTTTCCAGAAGTCCAAAACACTTGCCTTGTGCTCTTGCTTCATCCAATTCAAATAACATATCTCCCACAGTTAAATTCAATTCCATGCTTGATGTTCTACTGTATTCCTTAATAACCTTGCGCAATTTTGTTTTATCTTTTGTTCTGCTTTGAGGTGATGCAGGCTTAGGAGAGTCTTTCAAATGTGGAGGCGTTGGGCGCTCTGGCTTTTCCATGCTAGAAGAGTCTTTCAAATGTGGAGGCGTTGGGCGTTCTGGCTTTTCCGTAATAGGATAGTCTTTCACATGTGGAGGAGCTGGGCGTTCTGGCTTTTCCAATTTGGGAGAGTCTGTTAAATGGGGAGGTGGTGGGCGATTTGGTTTCTCCATTCTTGGAGACACTGTTAGATTTGGGGGTACTGGCCGAATTGGCTTCTCCATTTTGGGAGATTTTGTTAAATTTGGGAGTTCTGGGCGTTCTGGTTTTTCCTTGGCTCCAGATGGACTCCTTGTTAGGGCGACTTCAAATTCCTGTTTAACATCGCTACGATCTCTAGATTTTGCTAATTTTACACGAGGAACAGGTACCGGCGTCTCTTTGCACTCACTCTTTGATGAGAAACCCTCTGGCTTCGGCTTTTCCGTTGCAGTAACTCCTGACTGCGAATCCGTTCTCTTGGCAGGAATTGGCTTGTTTGCAAGAATTTTTTCTTCAACTGTAGTTTGTGTAGACAGTGAAGGCTTTACAGGTAGTTTTGGTTTTGCAGGAGGAATGCCTGGACTTTTAGTGTCACTAGAAACAGTTCCTATCCCCATTTCTTGAACTTTCGATTCCTCAAAATCAGTTGAATGTGGCCTTACTATATCAATTGAAACATTAGGTTTAATGTTTGGTAACTGTGGCTTCCGCGTGGCTGTTATATCAGGTTTGGCAGTTTGCTTTGCACATTTCATGTCTAACATAGCTGTGTCAGTACTTTGTTGCCTCACTGCAGGCTTTGGTGGCCTCGTACTAATAGCCTCTTTTGCAGATTTTAAATCATTATCAACAGGGCTTTGCTCTGTAGATATTTCTGCTCTCATTGCAGGCTTTGGTGGCCTCGTACTAACAACCACTTTTGCAGATTTTGAGTCACTAATAACTGAACTGTGCTCAATAGATATTTGTCGTTTTGCGGGTAACGGCTTCGTACAGCCTCGAATTTCAGAAACGTCCTCCTTGCTCTCAATGTTTGCATGTGAAGGAGTTTCCGGTCGCCTAGGTGGTACTTTCTTCTCAATTCCCGTTTCACTTGATTTCCCTTTCTTATCAGCTTTATCTAAACCATCTTTCACCTCCACACTCTTGCCTAGCATTTGTTTCTTTGCAAGAATATCGTCTTTATTGATAATTAGGCCAGGCCCAACCGGAACGACCGGCTTAGATTTGGCAGTTGATTCCGATGCTAGCTTTGCAGCAGCACCGGTCGGACCATCTTCCTTGAATTCTTTGACCGGTTTACCTGGAATGATTGGCCGTTCCGACAAATCAGAGACTTTTTCTAAAACTGGAAGAGGTTTGGTCGGTATTTTAGGCTTTGATACCCCAGCAAAAGTACTTTTGGGTCTAACGGCAACAGCTGGCCTGTTTTCACGATTGTCACTCTCTGCTTTGTTTAACCTAAGTAATGGTTTAGTTGCTACGTCAATTTTTGATCGTCTAGACGGTTGTTCATTCTCTGGAAAGGATGCAGACCTTCGTTGCAAGGATATCTGACTGATATTGGAAGTTGAAGGATCAACTTTGACTTCAATGGCAGCATTTGGTACTGATGCAATTCTTGAAACCTGTTCGTCAATATTGTTTTTATTCGATTCAGATTTCAAAACTTCATTTTTCAAAGAAACAATCGAGACAGGGTCTTTCACATTTTCTTTAATAATAAAACGAGCTGAATGTCTTGGTTTTTCTGGTAAATTCTCATATTTGCTTCTTGTTCGTGGTGCGATATCTTTCGAAAGTTGTTTATCCAAAAATATCGTTTCTTCCGATTTCCTTCTCTTAATCACTCCACTACTTACCCGTATTGGTTTCGCAGTTGGGGGAGGAGGCACAGGTCGTTTTGGGGGTTCACCGTGTGATGAAATCCCTTTTCTATCTTTAGAAGGTACTTGTGCAATTCTCTTTGAAGGAATTTTTGGTTTAATGGCTATATTTTTCGGTGGTATTACTGGTTTGTCCTCCTTTGGTGGTGCAGGCGCGTTGCGAATTGGTCGATCAAGGTTTGACTCTGAAAGAAAATAATGATATATTCAAACTGGCGACAAATTTAAGCCTACAACGCTCGGTAACAGAATTATTATGGTTACTCGGTGAAGAGCTTATTGCTGAATTCACGGAAGACAACAGTCTACGCAGATGTCCTAAAACGTGATACCTAACTGGAAACTGCACAAGAAATCTACACAGTAATATTGGAGAGAAATCTGTGGAAGAAATTCGCGGCATTAATCACAAAGCATAAACTGCGTAAAAGGACATCATAGAACAATCCGAGATAAGGAAGTGTTTGGATACATAAGCATTTTGAAAGGATAACTCAATAGTTTCAGGCCCGAGGAAGGAAATATCAAGTGTTGCCTGATTTCGCGATCTGTAGCGGGGAGCTAGGGAGCTCAAAGTTACGAGTTTCCATGCATGCGTGTGCAGTTTTTACTCCGTCGGCATCAGTTGGAATGACAATGCTGCCAGAGTACAGGAGAATGGAGAGCCTTCGCCAGAAATAAATAAATCTCAATGATTCTCCAATGTATTAACTCAAGTCTGCCCCGACTGAAAGTGAATTTGGCTACTTTGCTCTTATTCTACCGTTTGACTTTCCACAAACATTAAATAAATTTCCAAAGTTACAGAGTGTTGCATAGCTACTTCAACCAATTTGAGGCTTGGACGCCGTAAAATTTCTGAATAGAAAACCATATGAAGACAAATTTGTGCTTACTATCAAACTGTAGCCCCAAAAAAGAGACTAATATAATTGTAACAACTTTTCTCTACAAAAAAGACTGTCCTCATATTTGAGGAGTGACTTCACAATCATAGGATCATTTCAACAGAAAATGCTATGAAAGAGATTAGCATTAAGGACAAATAAAACGGAGAGCAGACCGTCAAAGTTCTATTAAGGCCCCCCTTCCTATCATGCCCGTCTCTCATGAGCCCCTCCCTTCTAAGCCAAAATGGATAACCCCTCTCTATCAAGCCCCCCTCACTTATATCAATACCAGATCTCACCAAAGATTTCCTTGTATATCAAGTCTACAAGTTCATTTTGATAAGGTTTGGGAACAAACTGTGTCAACTTAGCGTATTTGATTCATAAAATTTTATGCTGAATATGCAAGATATGGGGTAAAAGAACTATTACTAAAACGCTGTCATTCATATCCTTGTCACTTGACTTTGTGAAAGGCCTCTTCTCTAGTAAACTCACTACAGCATTTCGAAAGTATCTACTTACCATTTTTAGTCAACTCAGCATAAGATGCCTTACAACTTCGTGGTATGTCTTCATCAGATTTCGTTTCTCTCTTCAATATTTGAAAATATAAATTTGTATATTGTTCAGGTAGCTTAAACGTTCTTTGTAATGACTGATATTTGTGTTCTCCTCGCTGTAATGGTGTATCAGGCTCTGTATAAATCGCTTGAGCAGAGTTCGCTCGGTCTTTTCTCTGTAATCTTTTATTGATAGCCGTCGCTTCAAAATCAAACCTTGCTATGTTTGCTTTATCATCTGCAACTGATGTTTGCTCTGGTAATGCTATTTCACTCTGTTCGTTCAACGGCTGAAAGAAGCATAGCAACATTTTTAATCAGGAAGAAAGAAATGTTCTTATCAAATCCCAACCTGTTTTGAAAAGCCCATCAGATTTCTCCCATCTGAGCTGGAATGCAGATCGACAGGTTTCTTTTCAGAGCACCAGTGGAGTCTGCACGCAGGCTTTCCCTCGGACTTTCCCATCTTGGTTTTTATTACATTAATGAAATCATTTACAGAGTCCCAGACCATATTATAGTCTACGACGATGGATGAAAATTACATCAAGTTTCTTCAAGGTATGAAGTGAGTACGATACCAAAGAAGCTCATTTGCTATTAGCTCTTCATTGTTACCAGTGCGAGGAGTACAAGAACTTCCGAGTACCCTATAAAAAGTATTATCTCGCATCCTCAAAAATTCCTATGGAGGTAATAAGCCAAATGCCTAGCATTGGTTGCATCTAGGATGTTCTTGATAAAAGCTTAGTGTTGAAGATATGTAACGCCATGCAAGATCAATCAACTGATTCATTCGAAGATGTCCAACGTGATACAGAGTTTTAGCTTTCTATGTAATGGCGTAGATTAGAGACAAGCTATCGCAACATCAGCAGCAACAACAACAACAATAACAATGACAACAGTAACAACAAAATTTTATATTTTATTCAAACTGGGGCTTCTGGATTTTCATATCAAAAATTGAGACGAAAATTCACAGATTTATCTGTGGCACAGATTTATATATGCACTCTGAAATGAGGCTAAATCGAAGCCTCAGAAGCGAGGCTAGCAACCTTCAGCAGTTGAAAATTCACATTGCTGCGGTCAAAATCATGAAAGCTAATTGACCTTAACGAAAAGGAACTCCTGGTTCAAAGTGAAAGGTTTCTTGGGTTGAGAAGACATTCATCTGGATACTTGCAGCTTGTCTTCATGGCTAGCATCACTGAACCCGTTAACTTTGACGTGCTTAGCATGGAAGCTCCAGCCGGCAACTTAGGGCTATCAGCCATTACATGGAGCACTCAGCTTCTCAAACGGTTCTGCTATAGTTTCTATATGAAGATATGAATTCGAAGGGGAAAAGCTTAGTCCTAATTTTCAATGTGAACGTCCATGAGTCGTAGTTTTGAACGTCTATCAGTCTTTCAATAGCGATCGAGAACTACGAAAATGTAATCAGTCTAGTCATGGCTTGGGAATCGCCAAAGCCTTTGCTTTCCGTGGTATCGTCACTGTTGTATCGTAAAGTAGTTTGTAAGTAGATAGTAGTCTTGTTCTATAATTATCTTTTAATTGAATATAAAAGACGATAAATAAACAATGAAAATGAAGGCCATTAAACGAGAAGAACTTAGTATTAAATGTAAAAAAAGATCGACATCAATTATCCCCGTAAGTTTGTGCTAACGAGGGGTGATGATTGGAGTAAACAGAATACATGTCAGCACAAGTTAAGTCTTTTTATTCAAACTTACCATAACATACGAAGAGGGAAACCAGCCTTCTCTTTCATTAATCTGTCCTTTCCACCATCCAGTTTCTGTTGTTTTTAAGACATTAATTATTTCTCCTTCTCTTATTGATAGTTCAGTTGCATCTTTTCCGACAAACGCATATACTGATTTGCAACGTTTGACTACAAGAAAAGCAAGAATATGCCACTTCATGTAGAAGAATTTTACGCAGCTGAATCATAGCTCTTTTGTTAAACCAGCCCCAGCAGGTCCCAAATAGTGTTTCCAATTACATTTCATGTGAGGTTTACAATAACGCAAAATTATTTAAGCGAAACAGTTCAATTGTTGTTATTCGCTGACATTTTTCATGTGACTAATCATTTGAGACAGACCAAAATAATTCCCCAGAAGCAAGCATTTGGCCCCAGTGACTGAAATTACTCCTATCTATAACTCGCAAAGAAGTATAACTGCGGATCATAAAACTGTACTGACAGGTATAAAATGTCGACCTAACCAAGCTCAGTAGGGTGTTTCTGTAAGGCTTCCATGAAAATTCTCTTTTTTTATTCATAAATTTAATAAAATTCCTTTGTGTAAGATAAACCAATCAGTGGCCCAGGTGTGATGTTCACGTGATTTTCAAATGTCTTTTGTTGTGTTCGGTATAAAACAGCCCGGCTGAGTTATCTATCTGTCCTTTGCATGAACCTAACTGAAGAGTGTGCGACGAAATGCGTATTTGGTGCAATAACTTGGTATAACATCGTTGTTGGTAAGTGATTAATTGATTTTCTTGCAGGTTAAACAGTTTTTTCTTTACAGCCTTATCTTATATTTTGTTTATTGTTTTTACAGGAGTTGATACTGTTTCTCTTCAGGCCACAAGTTTCATTTCTATTACCGGGTGAGTCAAAAACAATCCATAATCCTCATTGGAAAGGCCACTGCTCCTTGGACATTGTTGGTGATGTTGGTTGATGATGTTGGCAAATATATTATTGAATGGTGAGCATCTTCAAATCCATTTCAAAATTTGCCAGGCTGAATCGGCCCTTTACTCTGATGCCATAAGGGGGTTTTCTCGAGAGGTCTCCTTCAAAAAACATTCTAAACAGGCCTAAAATCATGACCAAATCTTCCTGGTATTTCTAATTAGCCTTTTGGGAGGATGAAATCCTTTGGTATAATGTTGTTATCGTCCCACGAACGGCACTTCCGTCTTTCTAAAGGGATAACAGATACTAAAGCATCTAAATGTCATCGCTGAAAGGCAGAAATTTTGTCGAGATTTTAGACATGTTCTGAATTTGTGCCTATGTTGTTATTCATTGACCCCAAATACTGATTAACGTAATTCTTGCTCTTCGTTTGATTAACGTAATCCACTCAAGACTTAGATCTCGGGTCCTCTCGGGTCCTCTCGGGTCCCTTTACGCGTAGGAAATGCAACTCACGCTTGTTTACTTACTGCGTTTTCATCTTGTTTTTCCTTGGTATAAATTGCCATGTATCATTAATTAGATTTGCTGAAGATGAAACAAGGTTCGAAACGTACAAAAACATCTTTAAGCCAATTGCATAATTTTTCAACCGCTTATATTAACTACCGCTAAGTCTCCTGGAATTGTCAATTATATCTTAACAAAGTTGAATGGTCAAAATGAAATTAACAATGATTATTGTCGTTTGCTTGATCCTCCACTTTATCAGCAAACTGCGCTTTCCAGCGAATTGTTTTGAGGTTTGCTTTGGAAAATCCTTCATAACTTCAGCACAGGAATGGCCGACTTCACTCATGTAAATTTGAAATTCATTTGATTATGTCAACTGTTTAATAGTATTTTTGCCAATATCATTGTCTCGATGTCTAGAATTGACTTCAAGCCGAAGATATCGTTTAGGCCTACGGAGAAGAAAACAAATGATTGCTTACCTTGAATCTGTAGATTGTCATCGGGTATCAGTGTCAGGTATTCATGGTTCTCTTCTTCCTCTGGAGTTGAATAAATGTTGTCATCAACACCTAGAAATAAAAAGAGTATCCTTGTCAAATCTGTCGCAGTATCGCGACAAAAAATGCAAAAATGCAAGTACATGGGATACTGCTGTAAAAACACGCACATAACAGTCTTCCTTGAATGAGAACATACTGCCTTATATCTTCGATCTTTACTCCTTTGTGCAACAACCTTTCCACCCTGGTTTTGTATAGCCTCTTGTATCGAAGAACAAGTGCAGTTATTTAGTTCTCTACCGCTACAATCGAAAACGTTTCTTTGGTTAATAATGTGTAAAATAAGAGATACCAAGATATCTTCTCCGTCATCTCAAAGGTCTAAACAAGTCTGATTTCACCACATTGCTAATGCCCATCTATCGTTGGATTTCGAATTAAATTCTGCAAATAAACAAACATTACTGCAAAAACCTTTGTGAAAAATTTAAGAATCTAATTTAAAAACCTACAGCCTTTTTATAACAATGCTATCATCCTTAACATAAGAACCAAAACAGTTCTGTTTGAAAAGGTAGGTGCTTATATTCGAGTTTCTACTGTAAACAAACATACAGCGAGAGATGAAAGTAATCCTCTAGAAACTTCACAAATAAAAAGCTTACCTGAAAACTGAAGAGAGATCATGTATGTATAAATCTTCCAAACTGGCCCAACAGGATCAATATATCTTAAAGGGGTTGTCGTGAGAAAATTCCTCAACATTTCAGAACAGAGCGGCCAATAGACCTTTTCGCAATTTGGGGAAAGGGACTGGGGAGAGCGCGGCCCATTCTCACAACCTTGGCAACAGTAGGAATTGGGCAATCCCCTCTGTTTCGGTGATAAACGTTTGGCTTGCGTCTCAGTCGCACCGAATCATTTGCACCTTTCAAGAGCTGCGTGATGCTTGCTTGGTATGGTAAGTCTTTTCTCTAGTTTATTTAGGCGTCTTGCCATCCTTCCATCTATTCGTGAATGTATTTTGAGGCATAGTATTACTTCTGTTAACTCAAGTTTGAAGTTAGACCTGCTGATCGGTTGGGCCTAAACTGAGCCCCTTCGAAACTGAGTACACGTTCCTGCAATAAAATGGTTCAAAATACACTCACCAATGGATGAAAGGATGACCAGATGGCTAAATAATCCAGAGAAAACACCTACAGGTCCAAACAACTATCATGTGATTCTTGAAAGGTGTAAATAAGTCAAAAACAATTTAAGTTTGGCGGAAAGGCAACCGAGCCGCGAAAGGGCTCCTATTTCCTGCTGTTGCTAAGACTGTCTGAATGGGCCGCGCTCTCCCTAGTCTCATTCTCCAATTGTGAAGAGGTCTATTGCAGTCAGGTAAATTTCATAAGATATTTGAACACGATCACCATTAACACCTACTAGTTTGTTCGCCGCCACTGACATAACTGATGAAGACGTAACGCCGTAAAGATCAAACATCAGTAATTTCAATAAAGAAACGTCCAGTGAGGGATGAAAGTAATCCTCCAAAAAACTTCACAATTAAGAAGATGTACAACATATCGAAGTGAGATCTCGAAACTTACTTGGTTCAGTAGGATAAGTATAGCCATCTTCACGAGGTGTACTTCCACCAGATGAACAGCTCCCTTTTTCACTATCAAGTTGTTCCAATACATTATCAAAGTATTCTAATGTCTGAAAATGGAAGGGTGAAGCCAATTTAGATGTTCCAAAAGAGTGTTTGCTGAAAATTTTGTACAATGACTTGAAGTCCCTAAATTACAACATAGCAATCCCATAAAATGAACTAAGCTGTACGTTATTAAAATAGCACTTAGTCTGAGAGAAAGCAAAGCAAGTTTAGCCTGTATGGGGTTTGGGACACAAGCTAGGCAAGTTCAATTTGTCAAACAAAACATTCGGAAAACCTTTCACCCGACATTATAGACCTTTTAGCTATTCTGGGAAAGAATCTGAATCGAACGATGCTATGATGCAATTTGAAGAATTTTCGAATGTGTATAATAGTGGTAGAACCTCTAACGCCACTCGATCGAACTTCGTGTATAAAATCGTATAAAAGTAACGCTCGATCCAGGCTCTTTTGCAGAATAGCTAAAAGGTCTATTGGTTGTTTTCAACAAAGGACAACCATCAAAGAGAAATGCAAATGTTATTCCTGAGCCTATCACTGAGCAAATGAGGCTGGTTTTTACAACTAAATTTTGTAAAACTTAATCAAGCATTAAACACGGCCATCGCAGTATACGCCAGAAATGACCAGGCCGTTGCGATGGAAAATCCAAAAATACTTAAAAACTATTCTTGTGGTACAAAGTTGCATATTGAGAGATTCTTCGTTAAAACAGTGTTTCAAATATGAAACATGAATTTATACTTTGCACTGTAACCTCAAACAACCTAAGATATATTGGTACTCTTATTAAGAATATTCAGAGCTGTGTAACAATGGTATGAGCCAAGAATTAAGGCTAAAATCCTAGCTGATGAATTGAACTTTTTGTTCTAACTTAAGCAAAGCAACAAACCTCGACAGTCTGTTGTGTATTGGTAAGTTGAGTTTCGCTGACAAGAACGATAAAACAGACCGGAACCCATCCTTGTTTTTCGTCTTCATTTACGACTTTGATCCATCCTGAAGATTCACTGCTGATCACGTGAACAACCTCACCCTGCTTCATGCTCAGTTCCCGGCTGCTTTTTCCAGTGAAGTCATAGAGCGCTACGTAGGCCACTGTCGGTGACTCTGTGTGTAAAATATATAAATTACGAAGAAGCAGTGATGAAGGATTTCAAAGAAGTATCTTGATGCCACTGTAAAAGTCTTGTCAGCCAAATAAAGCAACTGAAAAACTTCGAAAAAAATTCATAACAAAGGTGTTATCAAGGATCGATGTCTAGCTGGAAGAGCCATTATCATACAAAACTATTTGCGTGCATGCTGCAATTTCAAACTGTTTGAAAATCAAATTTGGTCAAAGTGGAAAATATAGATCCAAAAGCGCAGTGCTGAACTGATGAAAACGTCTTGCTTTCATTGGCTTTTCTACAAAGTGAACTTCTGCAGTGTGGATACATTTTTTCTGCTCAACAGCTCGAACATATATGCAGAAACCCTCAAGCCTAGAGGGGACAGTGCAATGTTCATTTTAACACATGATCGGTGTAAAACGTAACGCGGTAGCTACTTTTTGAGTTTGTATAGAACTAGGTAAACACTGTTATTAATGAAAATATAAAAGCATTAGCATTTTCAAGGTCGAGATGGAGTTTGAAATAAAGAATTGTTCACTTTGCGGACAAAATACTTTGCGGAAAAAATTGTAATTCATTTAAGATGAGAAATGCTTGGAAGGTGTACTTATATAAAATGGTGCGAAATTTCCTTGTCCGAAGAACCATTCATCAGTCAACTTTCTTCATCTTCAAAGTCAATTTTGGACAAGAACTGATTTTGATATACTCTTTGCCTAAATCATCGTCAGTACTAAAAAGATCTGTTGTTACAGAATAAGGGCCGGATATATTTTTAAGGAAAGGGTGACGGGGTAGTTGGATCTTTTCGCAATATTTTCATTCAGGGCGAGCAGATTCTTTTTTGCAAGAATTTTTTTCTCCACTGGCCATGTTATACGATAAATTTTGCACTATCCCTGGGTACGAATATCCAAAAAAATCGGTGATGTAAAGTTGAAGACAGCTTCCTTGATAACAGTCCTATCCTTCCAAATAGCAAGATGTCATTTCAGCAACAACAACACAACGCCTTGTCTTGAGGTAAATTTCACGGCTATCTCACTGGATGCCTGTAAGCAATTTCCATAAATTGTCTCTGTTTCTCCCTCGTGACACAGAGAAGAGACACGACTGTGCATATGCTAGAGCCTTTTACAGGGGCTTCTTCTATTTTCATTTCACTTTGAATCTAAGTGTTAGCAAAGCGTAACACCAATTAGTAAAAATAGAAATATGCTATTAAGTTACCTTCATCAGTCTTTGACAGCACTTTCTTATTGGCCTCTTGACTAATCTTTACACTAGAACGAGGTGAATCAGGTGTCTCATAAAATACTGGTTCTTCACTCTCCGGAATACTCTCTTGTCTACTGATCCGATGTGGTTCCCATTTATTAAGTTCTTGCATTGACCCTATTCCACTGTCTCTTTGCTCTCGGAATTTCATGGGTGACTTCACGTTATTTAAATCAGCTAATGATAATGGACGTTGCAAAGGCATTGCACCATCTGTACTACTTTCTTCGGTTACTGCTCCACGTATTGGTGACTTTACAGGTGATATTTCAGTTGGGTGATTCTCATAACTATGATTATCCAAAGACCCAGATGCATCATAAGCTTCTTGTGAATTTCCAGCAGTCCCACCAGCTGCATTTTGTCTTGAGTACTCTGTCCTGTCTTGATCCATTTCTGCACTTCGAGAACCTGGCTGTACTGCCTCTTTTAAACTCAGCTGGTTGTTGCCATGGTCAGTTTCGTCCTCAATAGCTCCAGCTAAAAAAGACAAACCTCAGTGGCTCAGAAATGCTCCACTTTCTTTGGAAGGAAGAAGGGAGAAAAGGAAAAGAAAAGGAGGGAAAAGGAAAAGAAGGGAGAGAAATGAAGAATGGGAAGGAAAGGAAGAGGAAAGAAAGAAGGAGAGAAATGAAAAGGGATAGGCAACTCAAACACTGCAATCAACTTTACAAATCACAAAACGAGTCTTTGCCGTTTTCAAACGAAAGTCTCTTTTCAAAATAAGCAAAATCTCAAAAAATAAATCAAATGATGAGATTTACGATCAAATCTAATGTTATACAATGTAGACCATGTTCTTTACCTTTCAACACAGGAAAACGCTTGTCCACTTTAAGGCTGCCAATTTTTCCATGTGCAACTGATTTTTCTAATATATCCAATGGGTCAGTCACAACTGCTAACATTATCAATATTAGATCAGCAATGATGCTTCCTTTCCTTCAAAATATAGTATATATGATCTTTAAAATGCTCTCAAGTAATGAAAATTTAAAATAGAAGTGAATAACAGACAGTTGATATTATGCCATAACACTTAACCACAAGTTGACGGTTCTTGCAAATACTCTCAAAATACTTTTGACCCAGATAGATTGTAAAAAACATGCAATTCAGAGATATATAACAATGATAAACTTTCATGGCAAATAATATTACGGGCCGCTTTGGGGTCCGGGCCCTTGTCTCCAGGGGTGGAAAAAATATCTTAATTTCTGGGACCAAAACAAGTCTGAAGAAAATTTCTGTGAGAATCTCTTCAAAAAGTGCCCACTTTTGACAGGTCACAATACTGTATGTAAAGAATATGACAGGAAGGACTGATTATCAGTTTTAATCACAATCATATACTTTTTTGGTAAACTTTGTTGATTTTTCAGCTGATCACATATAGACTTGTGAATGATACAGTATCTTTTTTGTGAAATTCCTAGGCCTGTTGGTAACAACCTATTCAATGATGGCTATCAATTAAGACAGCCTTTAAGATCTTGACAAAAAATTGTCCCTTCTCTTTCCTACTTTTCATTCTTTCTGAAGACCTGGAAAAATTTCTTGGACCATTGGTGCTGTGGTCCACCATTTTTTCCACCCCTGCTTGTCTCCAGGTACAAATGATCACACTATCCTTATAAAATGAGCTCTGAAGGGAACCTGAAAGAAGATTTTAAGATCCTGAAAGAAGCTTTTAAGATTGCGAGTTCATTAGACCAAGAAGATCCACAAAAAATCTATTTTTGAAGGGACCAAAACAGGCATAAATAGCCTTCAAAACTTTAAAAAATTTAACTGAGAAGGTCAAAAATTGGTCCACATAAGGGAAAGGCAAAAAATGGTTGTATTGAACAGTTTCAGCCCATGAAAAACAAAGGGTTTCATATCATAGATAAGAAAGAGGAACCAACAATATTATGGGCTCATTTCATGAACTTGCAGCAGCTCAGTCAGAAAGACCTTGTGATGCTCCAGTCAAAAAGATATGTACTTAAACAAAAATTCTCATAACTGTTTTACAACAGTGATAGCAGGTTTGATTTTCCCTGAATTTAACTTCTTGCAACTCCTCATCAAGTAACTTGATTGCAGTACCCTTTTTCTCTTTGTTGTCTATCCACTTGCATCTTCTCTTTTTTACCACTTCTTAATTTCATGTTTCTTAAAGGAATTTTACAGAGAACGCCAATGTAAGGTATTAACCAAATCAGCAGATTTAGTTTACCACATAAACCTAATTTGAGATAAATACCTAACTGACTTCATGTTGACACCTTTAAAGCCTTGTTTCATCCTGTAAAGATCTCTGACCTGCAACAAAAGCGTAAATATTTAAAGTTGAATTGTCTGAAAGGTAAATGGAAAATAATAAAATTAAATCATTTTTCATACCTTGTACCATTTCATGTTTCATTTATATGTGTCTATACTTGAAGAAAATTCTTGCGAAAAATGACCTTTGCAAAAGAACTACTTTCAAAAAAGACAATGTGACATTTGTGTTTGAAATAATTTTTGACATGAGCTTGTCCAAACTTCCTCTTACTGAAAAATTTGTTCTTAATTTGTTGACTGATGATGACTCCAAAAATCAAATGACTTTAGCATCTAAATGATATCCTGTGAGAATTTATTCTTTGCATCAACCTACTGTACACATCAATAGCAAACTCTTACCATGACTTAATAATGAATAATACAGTAATGTGCTTTCTGGGGATGGTTTTGGGAACCGATGTGGGCATGTTTGAGCTTATGTTTGCTCTTGGGGGCTGTTTCCTGGGTGTATGGTAGATGGGCTGGCTATCTGGGTTTTGGGAGCTTTTGCAACTTTGTTTGTTATGGTCAGGGGTTTCATGTGTCTGCAGCAGTAGGTCACTTTGGGTTTGGGTGTTAGCAGGGGTGGCTGATGCTTTTGTCCTATGGAATTGTCCCTGTTATTATGATATAACTGAAAGATCAAATTTATTTAAGATACTTACAATAGGAAGGGGAGTTCTCTCCTTGGCTAGTCTAGCTAATGGGAAGCAATTCCCATCACACATATGTTATTTCTATGTTTTGTGTTGGTAAATATATTGTATCAATTTCCTGCTAGTCTACAATCATAAAAAGAAAAGGTATATATAATAAAATGAGATAGCAGGCATCCACTTTGTGACCCTTGGCGCATATTTTTGTTTCTCAGTCTGTTCTGCTGACTAATTTTGCCCACTAGAGCATCTTCAGAGCAACGCATTGCTCTGCAACTATTCAGACCATCACATTGCTCGAGTTGTTCTGAAGATGTCCTAGTGGGCAAAACTAGTCAGAGAAACAGAATGAGAAAGAAAATTATGCGCACAGGATCACAACTACGTACTGTACCTGCTTTCTCATATTGTTTTACAGTACCTCTTCTTACTATGATTGATCAAACTGCATCAATTTCCTGCATTGATGTATTAATTTTCTGTAATATTGTTGATTCTGGTAGTTTAGTTGTTTGTGACAGTAGTTCTTATTGATAAATTGTATTGCAGTCAAATTTAAAATATAAAACTGAACTGATCTGAAATATGACACAATAACAATGACAAACAAAGACAAATTAAGGAAAATAAAAGATAAGGATACAAAGAGAATTCAGCACTTACAGATTCTTCAACATCATTCTTAAGTTCTTTGTATATCTCTGATTCTTCATTGTTCAAATCTTCATTCCACTCTTGCAACAGTCTTATATTCACATCATGTTTTTGCTCTGCAACAAAACAAAAACATTACAAGTCATACAGTATCAGACTAGCAAAGAAATTCTTTAAGGTGGCTCTGCACTTACTGTGACTCAATACTGAAAAAATTCAAAATTATGAAACAGTGAAAGGTGGTTGTATACCAAGTAAATATAAGTTCAAAACACAAAAGTATATAATAAAGTAAGGTGGCTTGCTTCTGATTCAAATAATAGAGATAATTTGTCATGCCAATTAAAGTAGGTACAGTAAGTACTGTATATAAGTGAAAATTTGCCACAAAATTAAGAATTTGTATTATTTAAAAAGAAAAATAAAATATATATTTACAATAAATACAATTTACATAGCAAATTTGATAAATACAAGCTTAACAAAACACCCCTTATTGTAGTGGCAGGGAGCATTAAAAGATCAAGTTGACCATATTTACAGAATGGTCCCCTTGGAGGTGGTTGCAAAAACTTACAAAAAGACATATATTTATGTGCTTTTGGATAAAGCATGATTAGGCTGAATCATGGATGTGAGAGAGGATGTGTGGTTTTATAAGAACACAGTATATATGTCCTCAATGAGTGCACAGCCTATTTACTTTCTCTTTTGTAGTGTGTATTCAGTTTTATACAATACAGATTTGATAGCATCATCTTTGGAACAACATAAAGAACTGTTTTCTGTCTGAGAATTCTCAAAAATTGGGAGCATTTTGTCAGATTCTTAAGAACTTTTGCTTCAAATTATTTTACAGGCATTGATATCTTAACTATATACTGTAACAATCTTTCTCAGCATGTGAAGCATTCTTGAAAATTTTTGTCAACAATGCAAGGCATTGCATTCACAGGTATCCTTAAACTGCTTGATCTGCACACTCACCCTTTCCCAAGCCTTTTGTGACAGTTGGCTGAAAACCAGTTGGGACGATATCAACTGGCTCCATATTGACATGGACTGTAAGATTTTCTGGTACAGGATCTGGGTCAGATTGGAATGTTGAGCCATGCTTTGATATTTGGTGTAAATTTGACGAAGATTGGAATGCTGTAAAACAATATTTACTATTGTCACATAAAATTTGAAACAAAAGTGCTTCAGCAAATCAAAATCAGACTTTTCACCTTTGAGTTACAATTCATCAAGGCATAACAAAGTTTCTTGTTGCAAGCTTAACAGAAGTTTTGCAAATTGTGCATCAGTTTGCATTGAGTATGCCCTATTCTTCTTTCTGAGTTTGCAAGGTTAAGCCTGTGCAAAATTGTACACTTACAAATAGTCAAACAAACTGTTGCAAAATGGTATGTTGAACAATCAAAACTTTTTGCCATTACCTCCTAAATCTGAAACGTACTCAAAACAAACTCACAACAAACTTTACCAGCTACAAACTTACTAAATGTAAACCCCATTTCTTACTATCAGAAGTTTTGACTAAAATTTTTGGATGATTTAGGTTTTGGAAAATATTAGCATTTCCTGTAAGCAGAGCTTCTGCACTGATCGCTATACGACCATAATCCATGACTGTAAATTTAACGCAATTAGAGTGTTAACACAATATTACAGTAGAATCATTTTTAGAAGTACTGTACAACTTTTCTGCAAAGCACAATTATAAAACCTTTCATTATTCAGTTCTATTGCTGCTCTGGTCAAGTAATGCACATGCACTTTCTTAATTCAGTGATTATGTTGGAATGAAATCTTAGCAACAAAGAGACAAAAACAAAGTCAATGAAATGTAGGTACGTACCTTCCATCTCAAGTGCATCATTGTTCAGGCCACCACGTAACTGCAAAGTTGAACTACTAAATATTGAATCCTTTGACCTGAAAAAGTTATCCTCAGCCTCTTCAGGAGATAATCCACCATAATGTCTAGCTGGTTTTCTACTCTCTCTTCTTTTCATGCAAACGGCAACAGTGAAGAGGACAATAAAGAAAAGGAACGCAGCACCAATACCAATTCCCATCATCATGTATTTGAAATCTTTGTCTGTTGATTTTAGGCAATTTGTGCATGTTGTTGGAGTTTGACTTGGAACAAAAGTGCTATTCATAATTGGCAAGTGTGTTGTTTTAATCATTTCTTGACTTCTAGAACTTGTAATTAGTGTCACTTTACTAACAATGTTTATCCAATTTGATGATGTCAACACTGCAACTGTAGTTAATAAAGAAGTTGGAGGAACTGATGCTGCTTCCGAAGCTAAATTGAAGGAGGTCCCTTCTGCTGAGGTAACTGTGCTACTAATACTCCAAGAGTCTATTATCTTATTCATTTCATGACTATTGGAATTAGCAATTTGTCTCACTGAACTTTGCATATTTATTGACCTTGATGATGTTTGCATGATAAAAAAATCAGTTAACAAAGACGTTGGAGAAATTGATGATGCATCCAGAGATAAGGTTACAGAATTCTCTTCCATTGAAAAAACCGTGCTATTTGTACTTGGTAACTTCTGTGTAGTTTTCATTTGATGACCACTGAACGTTGCTAGTGCAGTCACACCAGAGTGAATATTTGTTAACTTCAATGATCTTGGCATCATGAATCCACTTGATGATGGTGCTAAAGAAATATTTAAACTATTCATTCCATTTGAGTATATAGTTGTATTCATTCTAGTATTATTTGAAACAGCAATTGTTGTTGATACAATTTTTACAGTTGTTAAATTCAACAATGTTTGTGCCATGAATGCAGGTGTTGGAGTAATTTGAGATGATTCTGGAGAGACATTGACAGAATTCCCCTTGACTGAAACAATTTGATCAGTCATGATTTGCAGAAATAGCATCCACATTGTCGCTTCAATATTTTGTTTTAACTGGCAAGCTGAAAGAAAGGTAAACAATGTTTTATGTAGGAACACTGAAAATTTATTGTGTGCAGCTGTTGACAGTGGGGCAAAGCTGGAAGTAAGTGGTTACACTTAAAAGTGAGCCAAGACATCTATTGTTTTGGTTGCCAATCACAATCTTTCCTTTACATAAATGTTTTACTTTTCTTTGTGGACATGACACACTTTTCAACCATCTATGTAAGTCTCAGCAAATAATGCATATAAATCTTATGCTTCAAGGATACTGAGGTGCATTTGGTAGAAGAAAATAGCCTTCTGGGTTTAAATGGGGGTAAAATGGGTAGGGTTAAAAATCTGGATAAATCATGCCAAAATCTTTGTTCAGGCTATTCCTCCAGCTACAACTATTTGAACTACCATTCTTGACATAGTAAATCTTGACTTATCAGTTTGGGGTCAACTGTTTTCTGCAATACCAATCTTACCCTGGCCTATACCCCCAGCAGACCCCATATTCTATTTTACTCTGAATAAGGGAACGGAAGTCAAATTCATTTGAGTCATTCAAAGAAGAGTTTCCCAGGGGTCAAAAATTCTTCCTGGTGCTTTCTGGTGGGGTAAAGTTCTTAACAAAAAACTTTCAAAGGGAGGAGAAGGGGGGGGGGGTAAAATCTCTCATAAATATTCCTGGGAGGGAAATAAAATTCTCATAAAATATCTCATGATAAATCTCCTCTTGGGGCATCTTTTGTATTCTTTATGCAGTACAACAGCCTGGGTGCAGATTTTACTTTCCATTGTAAAGGACAACCTGGCAATGCAGATCTTGTGTAAAATTAACATTTGGCTCTATTTCCCAGTGGAAAGCAAAGTCTGCACACGGCAAACAGTAGATACGACCCAGGGTGCATTCCATGTAAGACCTACGCCAAAGGTACGCCAATCCCTTAGCTTGCGTACGCCAGGTATTTTCAGGGAAAGAGAGCTGCTAAGAATCTGAGTACTGATGATTTTAAGAAACTTCGATTTCTGGCCCAAATTCTTAGTTTCTTATGAAAGAAATGCATGTATTATCAAAATTAACTGCTAAAAGATCGAGGACAGCTTCACATTCATGTCAAGATAAGAAGATTTTGAAATGCTGTCACGCCAAACACTGATTTTACTGACAAAATGACGCCGCTACCCCAACAAAAACGTCAGGTCTACGCCGAAGATCTTCGGGCCTAAGTGCATAAAATGCACCCTGGGATACGACAAGGCTATTCTGAGGAACAGGCCTGAAATCAGAGTCTCTCTGAAGTGCAGCCTGGCTGGGGAGAGCACCCACAAGCACCTACTTCCCAACCATAACAGTGCTAATTCTTAATCCTATTGGCTTTGTACATGAACAAAATAGCCTGATCCCAAAAACGAACCAAATCTTGTCAGATTTTCCTAATTTCATCTACTTCCTCCATATAATCATGCACTTTCAAATTTATGCACTTACAAAACGGGTGTATCCATAAGATGGATATGAATTTCTTCAGCATCATATAAAACATGCTGCAAGGGAGTGCTGCTACCAGAAAATCCTTGTTGTAAATTCCTAGGTGTGTTAATGTTAATTGTTAATCTTGCTTCCAACTTGAACTTGGCTGCCATCACTGGTCCAAATAGGATAGATTCATCTTTTTGACAAGTGCAATGTCTTTAATACGAAAATTCGAGCTCAACAATATTTTGCGTATAATTTAGTAACATAGGCCAACAAGGTTCCTTCATGAACAAAAGGAGCGCTACCGTAGGGAGGGCAAACTGGCAAAAGAGGTAAATGTGTGACCTGCAGTCTTGCTGAAGCTGAAATTGGTTTACCACTTCTATCTAGGCTTAGGCAGGATCTTACTATGAACGCATCCAACTTTTACATCAAGAAACTCTTGCTCCATCAAAGTTTGTAAACAGGCGTTAGTGGTAGGCCTACTGTAGGTAGGTAGGCCTTCAATCCTCACCCCCTTCGTCGAGGCGGGCGACGTGTTGTCGTCTTGCTACTACTTCTGGGCTTGAAGTCTACGCCTAAGGATTATCGAGGCACCATCTTTGTTTGTCCGCATCCAGTATCTAAATCAAGAATGGAATCTCTTGCTGTGATATGTTGCAAAATGCTTCTCTTTTAGGCTTGACTTTGCGTGGTGTCTTTTTGATTCATGGTCAGGCACACATCATCACGGCTCCCTTCGCTCATTGCATTGCGTAAATGTTTCTTGAATGTTGATGAGTTGCAGCATATTTCTGCATTGTTTTATGAATGACTCAACGATTACGTCGCAGTACAAGAGATGACTTGATCGCACTCGGAAGAGAATGTATTTCCTTTTCAAAACAAAAGCATACCATGAACACCAACAAAGAAAAGAACCGGCCTAGTCAAAGGGATATTTATATCTGCCGCTGTGCCACTGCGCAGGAATCACATCCAGGTAAATTCATCATCATCATCATAGCATATACGCTACCTATTTACAGGCATGGCTGCTAAAAAACAAAATGTAAATTGTAAAGGGGGAATGGGGAATGGGAGCAATCGAATCTAACGGTCTACTGGGGAACAACTCGAGAAGTTCTTGGGACCAGGGTGGTATGAAGCATCTCAAACTTATGGGCACAGCATTCAAAGGGTAATATATTTGTTCATTAACCTTCTGAAAACGATAAGGACATTCCGTTGCTTATTGCAAAATCATGGGGGAACTGGCCCTCCATACCCTCGGTTTCTACGGCTATGTTTGGAACTTTCAAGTACACAACTCCCTGTCATAGACTGGGGACAATCAGACAAACCGAGGGGACAAGAACGGGCATAACTTGAACAACACAATCTGGCAAGACAGTTCTTCTTCTGGTCTTTTTCCAAAAGAAATATTCTCACCCTAGCGAGAACAATGGAAGAAGTAACATTTCATTTTCTTTCTATTGCTTTACTTTTAACAGCCTCAGCATTTCTTCAAGCAGAAGAAAACGAAGTGATTTTTATCGCGTTGAAAGCTTCTTCAAGTTAGGACAACCAAAATAGGAAAACCCTTTAAACCTGGGGACATTTTACTGATACATTTCCGAGACTTCCGTTAGCCACCTGTTGGTCGTCAGGAAAAAGATTTCAGATTTCAGAACATGTTCTCTTACGTCAGAAGATGTACTGTTAGATTGCTTTCAGTTACTTTTTAGCATCAATGTTTTACGTAAAGTTGGCCAATAATAAAGATTTCTGCTTTGCAGGACTAGAGTTTGATTAATGTTTGCAGACAATACCCGTATTTTCTTATACTGCATTAGCCTGATTCACAGACTGACACAGTCAGTCAACCAGCTTTATCTAAACCAGTTTAAATTTCAACCAATCAAATGACTGGATTTGTTTGGTTGACCAATCACAAGGCTCTACTCGAAAACCTGGTATGGTTGAAGCTAATTCAACTTGCAGTGTGAAAAGGGTATTAGACTGCTTGAAGAAAGTCTGTTAACTCTTGATGGCCAAAAAATCAAGAAACTCCATTACTGAGAAGACATTAAGAAACTACACATTTTCATAAAACAGATACTTAATATATCTTTACTTTATTTCCATTTGCTTCATTTATTATAGTAATTGTAAGCACGGGGGGGGTTCTCGGCTAAATTTTGGGTAGGGGTGTGCCGCCCACAGTTTCAAAATAGGACCGTTGGCTAGACCAATTTTTGTGAAAATGATACCCTTGGCTAGACTAATTTCTCAATCAAAAGTGCCCTGAATTGGCGTTTTCTAGACAAAACTTGCCAAATTTTCTCATTCTCAGGACACAAATTTTTTTAAAATTTCTTTTGCAGAAATCACCAAATTTTTACAGTGCTTTGACCAAAATTGCCACAAAGCATACCGTTGCCTAGACTAAACTCGACTAAAATTGCCAAAAAGTATACCCTTGGCTAGACTAGAAGTCCGAAAAAGTATACCCTTGTGGGCGGCACATCCCCATGTACCTTTACTACGGAAGAACCCCCCCCCCCCGTGCTTGTAAGGTACTCAATGATGTGTGAACATTGGAAACATTGGACAGACTTCAAAAACAGTGTTTTGAAATGGTCTCAAGGGAACAGGCAGTGAACATGAAGATTGTTACGGAACCGTTTAAGAAACTCATAAAAAACCGTGAGTACTCAAAATCTGATAATTTAATGACACTTTCAGTACTTGCCCAAATTCCTAGTTTCTTATGGAAAAATACATGTGCTGTACAATCTGTTTTCAAGCTTCAATGAGATGATGACAACGCATAGTCTCAGGACAACGGATTGAGTCATCCAAGGTCTGTCTCGACTCGAGCAAGATATCAAAACAGGTTTGCGATAACGCAGACTTGCTAATGCACACTCTTCGATTATGTTTTTTCGCGGTCATTTTCACAATTACGTCTAACCAGAGACAGACCTCATTGTTCCCGATCTGAACGGTGAATATTGTAAAACCATATTACATCACGCTGGCTGTGAATTCAATCCTCAACCTTAGATTGTCACCCAGGGTCCTTTGCGAGCAAAATTTCAGACTGTCCAAAAATCAAATTTATCATATGATGGATCTATGCGGGCAGGAGATCAAGTGGTAGGAGATTCTGACTTTCGCTGTCTTTTCTGTAAGTTCTACAGCAGGGTATCTCAAAAAAATTGTTCAACGTTTGCTTAAAGGTGATCTGAAGCGGAAATTTTTATTGAATGAATAGCACTTTTGAACGATAAAGAATGTCGTTTATAATTTTGTGATACCTTGTTTCATTTCCGAGTTATCCACTATTTTGTATGATTGGCTGATGACGTCATTTTGTTTGCAAAAAGTAAAGAAAGTGTACGAGGCTGGCTCTATTTCCAAAAGAAAATTGACTCGAAGTATTTTTCTTAAATTGACATGCCTTTCTAAACATCAAATCAGTCCATGAGACAATCTCTATTATATTTGTGCAGCTCAACTTAAATGTCTCCTGCAACTGTAACCTGTTGAAGTTCAAATACAGCAATGTCTCAATATATCATCCTAGTAATTTACAAACAAAATGACGTCATCAACCGAAACTTAATATCAGTGGATAACTAGAAAATAAAATGAGACATCAAAGAAATTTAAGCAGGTTTCCGTATCATTCAACAGTGCCGTTCATTTGCATCAATAAAAATTTTCGCTTCAGATGACCTTTAAATGCGAAAAAATAACGATGTGGTAGAGGGCTCCGTGATGAAATTACCCAATTCTTGATTCAATTAATTATAGACACCAGAATCTTCAGAATCCGCTGAATATTCATTGAGGTACAACCATATAAAGTTCGAGTTCGTGCTAAAGCTTAAACCAGAGGCCTTTTGCAAGATTCCGACTTAAACCGACTTGCAAGATTCTGGTCTCTAAAATCAATTCAAAGTCTTAAGGATACGAGTGTCGTTCCTTGAGCCTGTTCTTGTTGTGCTTATTTTTCTATATTTAATTAAACGACGGATGATTTTTTCAGACACCCTGTACTGCATCGTAAATCTACAGTCTCCGTTTAGGCAAACTTTGCAATTCAGACAGTCTGAACTGGAGCGTGCCCGCATAGGACCTTGGGTGACAAATGCTCTTTAATACTTACAGATTATTAGAAAATCCTTGATGAAACCATGCAAACATGCGCACGCAAACACTTGCACGCCTCTTCGTTAGACTGTTTTGACCTTGGTTTGGAAATCTGACTATTTCACAGCGTTTCTAGTCACATATTAAAACAGGCAAAACTGCGTAGCAGGATTTCGCATTATCAACCAAAGAAGACAATTTACAGAGCTGATCTTCACAATATAAAAACACAGTCACTGAGTTTTACTGGGAAATCATCTTTTATCAGTATGACGTAATCCACTATCAGCCGAAGCCAATGACTGGGTAACGATAAAAACACGTTTCTGTCGCCTACACCAAAAGCATTCCTTCACACTTGCATTATGTTGCTAAGATTGAAAGCTCTAATTAAAATAAAATGAGATCAAAACAGGCTACTTATGATAAGATTTTAGAAAAACATGTTCAACAATAACATAGTGGCGAGGAGATTTTTACCAAAATGCCTTGCGTTTCAGTAACGAATCTTTAAAGTGAATAACCTGAGTTAAAAGATGAGATCGCATAAGTTTATAAATAGCCTATTATATTTGATAATCCTGCTCGTGGCGAAAGAAAGCAGAGCCAACGAAAACAATGGAGGGATTAGGTGTTTCTTTGTCCTATTTATAGACAAACCCTATATATCTCAGGACATTCACTTTAAAAGTCCCTCGCTTCTATATAATCGTTGTTTCCATGAACTAGAAAGAAGTTCAGGCCTTTGGAGCATCGAAGTACCTACAATCCTCGCCGTAAGTGTTGTGAATGTTTGGAAAGTCTCGAAGTTTTTCATTTAGCGACCCTCTGCTCCTCCAGTTAAATGTTGTTTGTGGGCATATCCTATACGAATCACATAAAACCAACAATAAGATGGGGGATGGGCAAACGTGAACTTTTTTGAATGCATCTTAGTAATGAGGTCTAAAATTAGGGGAGTCACTTTTTCTCAATACCTTTTGTCTGTAATTTTAGAATGCAGTGTGGATAGGAAAACACGGAATTAAAGACGACAAGCTGGTTTCGATTCTTCGGGTACCTTCTTAGCACTAAGACGACTCACACAAATATTCAGTCTTTCGGGTATTAACCAGAACTGGATTCATTCCAAACGTAAAAGTGAATTCAATCCAATTTAAATTGGCCATTTCTTGTTGTTAAGACACAACTCAGTTGAACTTTCAGCTCAACCAAGCATTTCTTAATGAAGAAAATAGACTTTTAATCAAAATTCATTTACCTTTCAAAAATTTGATTTGCGAATAACTAAGAATTTACATGCCACCAGTAAATTTAAACTAATGCAAATTATCTCATGCAATCGGGTTACTTTCCTCTCCCCTGATATGAATCAAGAATTACACTACAATTTAAAAACATTCCCATCAGGGGCCGACAAAAAGCATTAACTTCCTCGGAGCACACATTTTAGAGGGACATTTCATGCGGTAAACTTCACTCAACATTAATTAGTTTAACTGTACATCACGCTAAGAGCGATTATCTAATTTGTTACAAGGAAACAATGCGCATAGGCTTGTTCCCAGTCTCCTTCGTCGTCTCATCAAGCCTACTCGGTGGGCAGCGAGCAAAGACAGCCAATGAGATGAGACTTGAGCAAGTCTGCAACGTACACGTCTGTTTGGGTTTTATTACTGTAAAAATGACTTGATGAGCAAAAACATAAAATTTCACAAGAGAAGAAAATGTCCACTCTCTGTAAACAACAATGTAAACATTTCATGGACGTAGTGCTCCTCTGCATCCACATTTTGTCGACCTCTTGTCCCCATTATCGTAAATCATTCTTTCTTTCATTTACAGTTAGTTGCTTGCAGCAATTCGTTAAAAGAACTCCTTTGACTCGGCTTTCACTTTACTCAACTATTTGAGAAAAAAGGGACTTTTCTTTGACTTTAAATAAGACGACTTCGCATGAAATATACTTCGAATTAATAAAAAGGCAGTAAGAATCTCGCTGTAACTATATCGGTGTGTTTTATCTCAAACTCGACATCTGAACAAAAGCGATTTGCGCTTCACTAGGATTTGCGCTTCAACCCAGATTTACCATAGACTCAAGAAGTGTACCAATCAATTGGCACAGGATACGAGAAGTTTCAAGACAAAAGTACTTTTAGGGTGTTTTGGGATATCCTTCAAAAGATAGGGATTTTTTACAACAAGTGTGCGGGATGGGTTCGCAGAAACAGAGAAGACCTGATCGAGTCGGCGACCCATTGTTATGACGCTCAAGTTGGGCTAAATATGGGATTGAATTCTATCCATCTAATGATCTGGCTGCACAGTCACAGGATTACACCACTACACCATTGCACCACTACACCATTGCACCACTACACCATTGCACCACTACACCATTGCACCACTACGCGAAAACAGCTTCCTTCAGCCTCACTGCTTAGGCCTGTTGCAAATCTTCACTAAAACTGAATCAATTCACTTCATTCCAGCTGGAAATCCTCTGCGGGGTGTCAAAGGCAGATCCAAGGACAATTTAGAGCTGATACTGTGTAAAATCATTGTCTAGGGTAAATTTTTCTTGGGTCAGTGCCCATCTGGGCTTTTTTACTTGGGTCGGGTCCACATCCACAGGCAGATCAGAGTCTTCTTGGACAATTGCTTTACCACTCACGGTCTGTGTAAAGTTCAGGCATCCTGGTATAGCTCTATGTGAATTTATTCGGGTTTCATTGTTTTGGGTCTGAGTTGAACATCTCGTTCGTTACTATAGTGGCCTCCATCTACTTTATTCCTATCTAACCCTTCCCTATATTCTCCTGTAATTATATCAAAAACTACTGTTGTTGCCGTTGTCAGTGCTAAGTGTAATTGGTAAATACCCTCATTCACCTACGTAATAACTTATAGCATGATTTACATACGGGCACTTTGTTTTCTGAATAATGTGCAGGAAGGTTCGATTGTCTGTCAATACATCTGCTGCAGAATACGTCACCACAGTTCCAACAATTAAACTAAAATGAAAATGAACATGAAATTGATAGATAGCCCTAGCAACCTACACTTATGACGATGAGTCTCTTGTATCCCTGTGCTCTTGGCCTTGATGATGGCGCTTCGGTCAACAGAGACTCATAATATTACTCTGAAAACCTGGCCCTTTTTATGCCCAAGCTCCGCAATTCTTTGCGTACCAATCAGATTGCGAGATTTGTAAATTACCATTGTTACGGTGTAAATGTGATAGTTCGATTAAAATTGAAAACACTCCCACGGGATTGAGATTCCAAAACTCCGTGATTCCTTGAGTACCAATCAGATTGCGGGATTGAGATTCGAAGCCGCAATTCCATCATAATTACATTGTTGATTGCAGAAAATAGGGCCAGGTTTTTCACTGTTTCATTATGAGTTCCTGTTGAGCAAAGCTTATCTCTGGGATACAAGGGACTCATTGTCATACGTCTGCTAGCAACCAGCATCCTATTCTAACGAAGTCATGAATTGCGTTTAAATATAAATAATTTTCATCTAAATTCTAGTTCTGTTTCTGAAACTAACAATTGTTCATGTTTAACTGGGAAGCAAACCATAGAACGTAGAAATCTCGCTCTCATAAAGACCCTTTACCATCATTCTCCTTATTTTTTGGTGTAAATGACGAGGAATCTCATCCCCAGAGTGAGTTCACTGCTCTACCTCTACTCCGGGATACAGGAAGCTGCTCTGCAATTTGATTGGCTATTTGAGAACAACAGCAAGCATAAATTATTTCTCGAAAATTTACTAATCATTCGAATAACAATAACAACATTGTAATCTTGTCACAAAGTAATAACTATTACAATGACAATGTTGCTTTTATGCTTCGAATCGAAGCTGCATTATTAGCATTGCCTAGGAAACTGCAAATACATAATGGCTGCAAATCTGTTGATCGAAATGTACCAGGGTGTTCATTCGGCTTTTTGATCAGCGTATGACGTAAGAATAGCCCTAGGAACGAAGTTGAAAGATGAGTACTTTTAGCAAACAAAATTTACACATAAAAGTTAGCCTTTGCTTGATAGATTAACATTTCAGTTTTAAACATCCGCCGCGTCCTCTAAACAGCCCAACAAACTTTCAACATTTTTACTCACCCTCTACAGAATAAGCTGGTTGTAATATACTCACTTTTCTAGTAAGATTATCAATCGGACTTCCACACGAGCATTGCGTCACTCCTCTTAATGATTTCCATTCAACTGAAAATGATGGCATTTGCTCCAATAAATTCGATAAAATCTCTTCTTCATTGCTTTGTTTATCCAAAATATATCGTTCATTTAAAACAACTGCAGCAGGTTTATTGTCCCTCTCTGCATCTCCACTCTCGCCATCCTTACATCCTGCTACACTGTTGCATTCTGGTTCCGCCTTTGTCGCACTCTTTTCTTTCAGATGCTTCTTCATTGAGTCAATTTTCTATGACAAATAAATCACATAATGAGCTATGGCTTCAGACCAACAGTCTGCAAAAATGCTGCAGAAATCAAAAGTTTGTCTTTACAACCGAAAGTTTGAAATAACGATCTAAAAATGAACAATACAGTACAGTAATACAAAAATGAAAAATACCATAATTTCACACTTTAGCCTAAAATTTTTCTTAAATCTATGATACTTCTTAATCTCATATTTAAACTCATATTTCTTAAGCTTCTTTTCAGGAAAGCCCTAGAAAATAAACTTACTACAGAATGGTGCTATTTGTAGATATATTGGCTATCCTTAGCCATAAGTATATGCTATTAATGATTGTGAAGAGCATCAATAACATTTGGTAAAACTCTATTAAAATCCAAGATATCTTAAAAGCGAATTCTTCTCCACTTTGCATGAAATGGAATATTGCTAGATCATCAGACAAGAATTTAGTGTCAATCAAAAAATACAAGAAATTTTATTTTTAGAGGGGCTAACTATTTTTCCGTAACCTAAAAGTTTCCTTTTGGTGGCTTTTTAAATGTGCGGCCTTACTGTATCACTTGAATGTGATTAAATGAACATATGGAACTGAACTGAAACTGAACTGAAATTTCATGTCAAAGCTGAGAAACTGGACGGCGACTATACACCAAAGTTCACGGTTGTTCTTAGCAGTTGAGCAGAATCAAAAGTTAGGTGATTTAATCAAATGTCTACAGGGCGAGTCAATAAAAAGGCCCGGCGTTTGACAAATTGCCGCTCCCTGAATATCACAGCAATAATATTGAAAACTGCCTTGTCTTATTCCGCATATGTCCAATTAGGTTCAGTGATTTACCCGACTTTAATCGGCCATTTCTTCCCCTCGTAATTGGAGATCTTTCGACAGACTTTTTCGAAAACCTACACAAATGAATAATAACTACAAGCAAGATTTCCCTTTGTTCTCCTTCCTGGCAATAATGACACTTGCATACATTCAAGTATTTTGTCGTCTTAGGAGAATGGAAGACCCTTGAATAAGTTATTCACATTTGGGAAGAATTTTTTATTGTTCCAAGAGGATAGCAGGTGCTAAAGAGTACTCAATTTATTGCTGTGAGAAAAAAGATGGTTGACAAACCTGATCGTAATTGTAGCATGTTAAAGTTTTTCGAAGGGTTCTTTGAGAAAAATCCCTTGCAAAATCTGAGCAAAGTGACCGATTTCAGCCAAGAAAGTTCTGAAGATAATTGAACACGTTATGTTAGCTCATTAATCTGCAAAATATCATAGCTTTTATAATATCACATGTCATATCATCATTTACGTAATCATGGTGGCCCATTCAGCGGAGGCCATACATCTAAAATACCAGAGAAAAAATTAGAAAAACTAGTTACAATAAATCCAGATCAACAAAGAAAACGAACATAACATCAAACGTTACTCCTCTACCCAATCATAGCTTACTCTACCATACCTTAGCGTACCCCACCCTACCCTACAGTACTCTACTCTACCCTATCCTACCTACCCCACCCTACCCTTCCCTATGAAGTTAATTTTGAAACCCTATTACAATACTTTTTCTTCTTTTTCTTTACCTGTTTTCATTAGTTTACTATTCTGATATACATGGTGCAAAACCAGACTGTCAAGCCCCCGGGGGGGGGTACATGACTTGCGGATGGACGGGGGTCTGCCACTCGGCTTTCCGAAAGTTACTCTCTTCTACTTACTGACAGCTACCGTCATACCCACATTTATCATGAATTTTGGCGGAAAGCTACCCATTTTTGAAAATTTTTGGAAAAACCACCCATGTTTAAGGAGAATCTGCCGATAAAGGGACCCTTGTTTAGAGAATTTTGGATCCAAAAACCCACCAATATGGGCGGCAGATACCCGTACCCTCAACATGCTATGTTACCTCCCCCCGGGGTCAAACCGATCTAAAATCATAACGGAAATGTTAAATCAAAGATTTGAATGGATTCAAAGAAGCTGCCTGCTTAGAATTGGGTATCTAGAGTATTCCATAGTTTAGCTATGACTTGATAACGGGCTCAGCTCGAAACGTCACTTCATAATTCAAACAACTCTGCTCAAGGTACGATAAACTTTATTCTTTAATGAATAAACTAAACCATCCTCTACCGCAGAAGAGAAATAAAAGTATAAAAACACAACTGTTACGCCGACAAACGTTTCGATTTAAATTTTCTTCAATTTTATTCTTTAATATTAATATTAAAATCTATATCGTACAACACGCTTACAATAGGATTGTTTTATTCCAAAGTTTAGCACCTCTAAACGAAAATATACTCAGGGAACAGTAGCCTTTCAAACGCTTTGCTTTTTTAACTCATCCGGCAGTCTAAGCGAAAACAGTAAGATAAATCCTTATCTTTAAGATCTTGTATGGCAATTAATGAAATATACTCCAGATATGATGAATCAAAGCAATAGAATAACCAGTGGCGTAACGGAGACAGTCGGGGCCCTTAGGGATATTTCCACTTGAGGTCCCCCCAAGCAAAGCTATTGTAAATGACGTGATATAGACATAAAATGCCGTATCCATTTTAACTATGAAATAAACAAATTGTGCAGGCAAGGATAAATAAAACATTTGCAATGATTTACTGTGAAAAGTGCATAAGTTTACAATAAAATCGATGCGTCCATATTTTCACAAAACAGTGGCTTTGAAACTTCCAAATGTTGATTCGTCAGTCTACTATTACTGAGGACATTAAAACTGCTAGATAATCAACATTACTTGCCACACTTGGACTGTCATATGCAGGCCTGAGGCCCAGTGGTATGCTTAATCATAGCCACAGCTCCAGCTTGAAACTAGGTAGGGAACGATTTTTTTGCAGGGGCCCCTTTTGGCTGGGGGCCCTTAGTTTTTGAGCTAAGGTACCCTAAACTGCGTTACACCACTGAGAATAACTTTGATCAAAGTAAAGCAATAAATATGTTCAGGCAAGGTTCTGGCCACTGCTTTTTATTCTGTTTATCCGATATATGCTATCCAATGAGGCTAAATCTATCAAACAAAAATTCGAATAATTCGGATAATGTAAATACCGAAGAAAGACTGAACAACTGACTTGAGAAACTTAACACAACGATTTACATTTGAAGAATATCCTAATGTGACCTTATAGTGATTTATTGTGATTGCTGATCGGGCAATCATCAGTATTAAATCCTTCAAAGTCATTTAATCATGATGGAAAAGTAGATAGCAACCATATGATTTTGTAATGATTTATTTCGATCAGTCACAACACAAACATGATCGAGCGATTTATGAAGCATGATTAAGTTGATTGGTATCAAAGTGATCATAGCTGAATACCTTTGAAAGCAGTCGAATATGATCTTGTAATGATTCATTTTGATCATTCAAAGCGCAGACATGATCAGCTATCGATTCTCTTGGATGAATATCATTATCAAATCTTGCATATAATCCTCTCCAGAACCTAAAAATGATAAAGAAGAACAAAGATGACAATTCAAGTCCGAAGATAGACTTTCGACTTGCTACATGTCTCTCTTTCTCGTTTTCTTTCCAACAGTCCAGGGGACTCCGGAAACGCAAAATTCCGAATAAAAAGAGAGAGATTTGTAGCAAGCCCAGAAAATAGACTTTTAAACTGTGCAATATGTCTGGTACTATAAACATCCAGCTGTAGAAATGAAACCATGTTTGTGAAGAGTCTTTCTTATGACTTCGACCTGTATCTGTAATTCCTCTCCTTTCAATTTGTCTTCACGCTTGTTTCCTTACACTTTGAAAAACACTTATTTCAATCAGTCCCCGAGCACGTTCCACCAGGGGGTGGGGGTACTTGACCTGGGAAATGATGGGGTGCACGGATAGCTTCTCCACACCCTAACCCTATCCCATAAAAGGTGCTCAAAAGTACACCCTGTCGGTATGTTCCTACGATACACACATCTTAGAATCCAGGAAAAGACCAAGTTACTATAAATAAAGTTTGTTAGCAAAGCTGCCTTCATCATTCATTCACATTGGAAAAGGCAGCACCAAAATATGGAACAGTGCGTGACAACCGCTTCATCAGGAGTATGGTCATTCTTGAGTACGTTCAGTAGGCATAGTGGAATTGCAGCCTTGTCTGCCTCATCATTTGATTATGCATAGAAAGGTTGCCTTGTCGCCGCTTATATATCAGAAAATTATACTTTCTACAAAACTAGCTGTTAATGAAGTTAAGAAAGTGTTGCTCAAGTATTGGTGTAAAATATACTATTTCTGTAACTTCGTCAACAATAAATGTTGGAGAGGAGTTTTGGAGGATGTGCAAGATACTAAGCAATGCAGCCTCTTGAGGAAAACATTTTCCCAAGCAATAAAAGAACTGTTTATAGATTTCAAGTCTCTTTAGTATTACTATAACATCTATTACATTTTAAAGGGCATATGGCATGCACCAGATTGGTTCACGCAAATTCAATTCTCTCTATTGTTTATTTCAAAGCACAGGATCGAGGCTGAACTTTTGTTGCAATGAAAATTCATAAAACAGAAACAGAAAATCTCGAAACAATGGAATTCCACTCCAACCTTAATTGTTGTATTAACCAACTGCTAACGTGACATATGTCCTTCAATACAAAATTAGTCTAATTTCAAGTATTCAATTGTAACTTTGAGGCACAGTAGATTGATGTAAACAAGGGATGGATTAAGAACGCTTTGTTCCTAACTGAGATTGACGTTTCATGATTGTGGGTTCACAATCGGATCTTTGGGAACAATAGGCTATTTCATTACTGTCATACTTTCTCATTTATTGCAGTGAATAAAATTGAATTGAATCGCCACATCCATCCATGAATATCACAGGGAAACCAGATTAAATGTCAACCTTTGCAGTATTTGCTACTTGATTATCTATTCTATTTTTCATTAACATTCTTATTTGGTAATTTATCTTATTTTCTATTTCGTTATTTGGTAATTAACTCCACGTCTTATTCCACGACGTCTACTGTGCAGCACAGCGAACTTCCTCTGGGAAGGAGTGAAAGGGGTCCCTCGCCTCATGCTCCCTCGCAGTAATATTTAACTGCACAGCACAGTGGAAGTCACAGAAAGTAAATATGAGATGGAATTAATAACCAAATAACGAATTAGAAAATAGAATAAATCATAAATAACAAAATAAATGTAAATATAGAATACATTATCAAATAACAAATACATACATACATACATACATACATACATACATACATACATATTCATTTGGTGAAGCAGGTTTAATTAATGTCAGCTTGCAGCTGATGGATGACACTACTAAAGCTAACAGTTCATCTGGCTTCCCTGTATGAACATATGCTGCCCTTCGAGCGGCAATTATATCACATATCAGGATAGCTGAATATATGATACATACTTGATGTGTTGTGGTGATGTCGACGGTATAAGTATACTATGATGTCCATCCTTATAAAATGGATTGATATATTCGTTAATATGCTGCCACATGTATCCCCATAATGAGAACGTCTGCTCTGAAAGTCTACGAGAACAAGGTTATAACATTCAGAGAATTTCAACAAATACAAGCAAATGTTTATTTACAGGTAGAAACGTGCAAATTATGATAAAAGTGGTGTCGTCTCACCATGGAAGCTTTAAAAATGACAAAATGGTACGATAAGACAGGCCCGTCGGAAGCGGGGGGGCTGGGGGGGCTTCAGCCCCCCCCCCAATAACTTGCTGATGTTTGCTGATTTAGAAAGTGAAAAAGGCTGTAAAAGCCAAGGTCGTCAGAACGAAGATTCAAATTTGTACATATTCGAGGAAGCTACCAGAATCTATCAAATATGTAATATATTTTGATGTCATACAAGTCGAAAATTCAAAATTTTCATGGAAAGACTCTCATTAGTCGTGATCTTTTGCTTCCGTCAATAGCAAATTCTCCAAAAATGGGGCGTTTTCCAACGATCCAAAGGGCGTGGTCATGAAAAATTTTCCCGGACCCCATTTTTGCTCGCCTCGCTCGCTTCTTGTTCCAGCCCCCCCCCCAATATGAATGTCGTTCCGACGGGCCTGTAAGATGATGAATTTAGTTTTGGATTTACGCACCAACGTGCCTGGAATTCTTCCCGCAAATTGGAAGTGAAACCACTTCAGTTACACAATATGAAGAAAAATAAAGCTCTGGCTGTGGGACGAAACTTTGTTAGAGATTTTGTTTGACTTTGTTTGAGATTTAGTTGCAAAGCAAACTGCTTGTTCTTTCAGGGTGAAAAGACTTCTTGAGGAGCAGTTTTTGCTTGTGGCATTGTGGCGACATTTGGGCAACTTTCTCAAACACACTACCAACAAAACGACAATACGATGAAGAAATTATCAAAGACCAAAATAGCGTGAATGTAAAAAACAAGGCGTTTCGAGTATGCACCCGTTAGCACGTCTTGGATTTGATAAGGAGTAAACGCTCGTAACGTCGTGTTTTTTAACATCTACGCTGTATTGGTACTCAAATCAACTATCTATCGTTTTGTTGCTTTAACTTAAGTCTTATTACATTGCCAACAACATCTGCTTAATTCTGCTTGAGAAAGAGCGTTGACAAACGGAAAAAAATTGCCTGGAAAACAAATCTCCAATACTTGGCAGGTCTGTTTGCTCGTTTGGCTTGGGCCCAACACTCCATTCATTTCATCTCTTTTATCATATTGATCCTAAATAGTCTCAGAATTGAAAACTGGTCTCAAAAGTGAATACTACTAATTACATTTTACCTCATTTCCTCCCTTTCCCTACAACAATTGCCAAGAAACGTTCCAAACTAAGATATAAAGAAATTAACGCTGATCATTGAAACAGCAGGCGGGAAGCGAAGTCTGATAAGAAACTTGATGATAAGAAAAGCGAGGATGATCATTGTAAAAATAGACAGTTCCATCAAAAATATTGATGACATTTCAGCAATCCAGTGTATTAAAGACATACCAGTATACTGAAGGATGGGCCATTAATTCATGCTGGGGAGGGAGTGGAAGACATTTACAAATCTTAACAAAATTTTCGTACCCCCTCCTTGCCCAGGTGGCAGAAAATATCTTAGGCTCCCCTGCCAATATGGTAACAGTGCCACTGTACTATCATGATTTGAAATGTATCAAGATTTACATCATCACAGTAGCATATAAAAGAAAGATACCATTTCAGAGGTGATGAGAAAAGAGAAAGAAGTAGCATTTAAGAATTACTTCTAAGATGTTGAAGACTTAGTTGCTGAGAAGCTACCTTGTTTAAAATTACAGGAGTTATGTCAAACAATTTTCATACCCCCTCCCTGAAATGTGTGTTAATTTTCGTCTCCCTTCTCTTTTAGTAGATAAAATTATGGTATCCCCTCCCAGAAACCTTCCATCCCCTCCCTGGTAAGAATTAATGACACCTTCCTAAGACATTCCAGTGTATTGCAGTAAAACCGCGCATATCAGAACCTACTTGTTTGAGATCGAGATTGACAAAGATTCTTATTTTGAGTGCAATAAAACTAATTTCAAGATATAAAGGTTCCTATTCAAAAGGAGCCTTGTGTAGGTCTTTACGGGGTCTTCTCTCAAGATTTTCAGCCTTGTCATTTGTTTTGGCAAAGTTATCACGGACCTGCTTAAAAACAACAGGAAAGGAGATGCAAACTTTAACAGCCAACAGAGACCAAAATGTTCTTAAAAAACGACCAAATATCAACCTTGCAACCCGTGCATTAAGAACATATGTTTTATCAAACTGAAACAGGTTCTTAATCAAATGGTACAAAATTTGAAAAGGAAAAACAGCCTCTTGGTTCTTATTCTTGTAGGTTCTTCTATGCGGGCGTTTGCTGAATAGTATGCCAACTGATGATATCAAAATTGAACATGTGAATGGTCCCCACAAAAACAAAGCATAGGCTCAAAATCTTTAGGGCGGTTGGTGTGGAATTATTCGATGATTTTATTCATTTAGTCAAAGTTATTATATGAAATATTTCTTTGAATAGAATGGCTTCAAAGGAATGTGGGGTGCTTTACTGCTCGATCGCGAATTTTGTTGATATCCTGTTCTTTTTCAATTATATACAGCAGTTTACGCTGGAGCTCATCTGAGCCGGTGACGTTATCAAATTTGTAAATCGATGGTGAGATGAAAAGCACAATTTGAGGTCACTTACCTGACAAGAGTAAACATGAGTATGAATGGTTGAAAGAAACCTTTCGTTGAATTGAAATGCAGTTGGAAATTGCTGAGTAAATTGCCAAACACAATCAAGAAACTGGGTGAAAATTGGAGAAGTTTCTTTGACATCACCATTCACAAATCCGCATCTAAGATTGTAGAAGGAAAATACATTTAAACTACCAAATTTTCACATTGAGAATCTCGAAAAATTCCGCTTCAATCATCAAATCTTGGCTTCATTTGTTCTCGACAAACCAGTTCTGAATTTGTCGTTTCTAAAGCTCCAAAACTTCTATCAAATCAAAGAAACAAATAGCTCGAAGACTGAAGACAACACTATTATGGTGTGGCGGTTAGGCGGATTCGCCCTTATTTTGGATGCGGAATGCGGTCACTGCAAGAAGATCAGTGCGGTATACGGTTTTTGTATTGCTACGCGGTCGCGGAAATTTGGAATTTAAACGAACGGTTTACAGTTTCTGGCCTAATCCGTAGAACCTTCTACTAGATAACCGTTATTTTCTATAAGGCCTTCGCATAGTTGCAACAGTACGATCATTGCACCTTAAGACCATACCGTAGATAAAGTACCTTATGGTTCCTTCTTCATTTACATGAAATAGTTATTCTGAAAAGAATATTCATCGTACTGAAGAAGACTGACGGTTGCGATTTATGAGAGAAAAATGGCCCACGGTTGACGGGTAAGAGCACGAATTTTGGCGGTTTTGCGGTTTTGGGGCACCCTATAATAGACCCTCCACACAGGATCAAAAACACTTCTTTAAACAATGCAGATATTTCTCAAAATCAAAACGTTTTGTGATATCTAACTTACATAAAAACTGAAGTCGCTTACCTGTCAACAAATTTGTGCCCAAAACTCAACCATTCTTTTTCGATGAGTACCTGAAATTGCAAGTAAATTAAGGTATAAAAGAAGATTCTGCTATCAAGGGCTCTACAACTACAACAACAACAACAACAACAACAACAACAACAACAACAGAAAATATTGATCTGACGAATATTTTTTGCTTTGATTACTGTCAGAATATCAGTATGTTTTTCATGGCTAATTTTTTTCCTACCTACAGGTAGGTATCCAGTCCGAAGAATTAAATAATCAAGCAAACAAAAAATATTCGCAGCCCTGTTTTCGTGAGACAGTACATAAAGCAATTGCTGTCCTTTTACAACTTAAAGAAAAACTGGAGGATGAAGTAAGATGACTTAAAAATAATCTTTTATTTCAAATTGAGGTTTCAATGTTATACGATATCAACTGTTATCGATATAAACCTCGTTCCCAGGGTGCTCTTACGTCATACACTGATCACGAAACGGAATGACCTTCTTTGCACACTTCGATCAAATGCGCCCAGAAAATGGATGCAGTAGCGGTCAACACGAAGCTGCACTTCGCTAGGCAACGCTAATTATGCAACCTCAATTCCAAACAACAAAGCAGCATTGCAATGGTTATTGCTTAGTGCCAAGATTACGTTTTTGCAGCTCGAAATATTAGGTAGCCTTCGTGAATAACTGATGTTCTGTATAGTTTTAAAAAGCCAATAACATCGCAGATTTGCCCTTGTATCCAAGATTACAGGTTAGGTAACGAACTCACGCTGGGGACAAGAATGCATACTGATAACACTGACAGTCGTCATAATTTGAACATATGTGATTTGAGATACATCAAGTAACAAGTCGAGCAATTGCTTTGTGTACTATGTCAAGAAAACAGCACTGCAAATAATCACAAGTCACACAATGCAGGCACCCTTGACTTATTTATGTGTATATAATTAATGAAAAGAAAGAGAAATGAATTGAATGAGACGAATCTTTACATGCATTCAAATGAGTGATGTTTAACAGGCTGAGTGGCCGAGTGGTTTATACAGTCTTCATCAAACTCCGGATGGGTGACCTCGGAGGCCTGACCTCACAACTCACCTTGTCGTCCTTCGGAAGGGACATTAAGCTAGAGGTCCCATGCCTGGATGCGGCATGCACAGTGGGTCTAAGTTAGCTTTCTGTATCTAGAAATTATCATAAGCCCACTCAAAACAAATTTAAAATAAATGAAGGAATCTTCACCAACCTGAAATCCATGTATTGTTCTGTAGTAGGGGTCCAACATAATACCAGAAAGAGAGCATGTTTGCGCTGTTCTGTCCCAACCATCTGAGCAATGAACCAAAACGCTGCATTTCTCAATGTCCACTGCCTGTCAGCAATGAGAACAAAATTTGAAAACAAATGATTAGTGGTACAAAATTTGAAAATGGCCCTAAGTAGAGGACTAATCTGAATAAACCACGGACGCACGGTAAACTTGAATGCTGTAAGAAAACTCTACCAACTCCTGTAAAAGAGCAGCAATGATATAAGATAAGCCAGTTACTGGAAAGAAAGCTGTTAAACCTGCAAGAAAATCAAGTAATCAGTTATCAACAACGTTATTACACCAAAAACGCGTTTCATCACAAGCTCTTCAGTTTGTTTCATGCGAAGAGCAGACAAATGACTGGGCTGTTTTGTATGGTATAAAAACAGTCCGGTCGTGTAATTTGTCTGTTCTTTCCATGAACCAAATTGAAGAGCTTGCGATGAAACGCGTATTTGGTGGAATAACGTTGTTGATAACTGATTACTTGATTTTCTTGCAGGTTTAACAGCTTTCTTTCCAGTAACTGGCTTATCTTATATCATTGCTGCTCTTTTACAGGAGTTGATAGAGTTTTCTTACAGCATTCAAGTTTACCGTGCGTCCAAAATTTGAAAAGGAAAACTCTGCGTCTGTTGGCAGAAAAGTTCCGCAATGTCAATTGAACTTAGCAGAAAACATCTAAGGGTTAAAGTAAATCAAAGGACTTAAAATTGCTTAGCTTGGGAAACTGAAGTATCTGAATGTAGCCTGTTGTATTTGATGCTCTTGGCAATTGAAAACAAAAGGAATAGAAGTGCCGTTTGTCCTCCTTTTGAGTTATGTTTAGACGAGATCGCTACATCTTCATTCAATCACTTAAAAGCTACACAAGAACTAGCATTGACTGAACAAATTCCATACTTGTCAAAAAGTATCTCTGCCATAGTGATGGTTTCGATGTTCCTTGCACAGCAAGCAAACGTACGTAACAATTCAGAGATGAAATTCTAAAAAGAATTTTTTTATATGTTTATTTTCACAAGGCCTTAAAATGGATACGGACGAATCATTAGATATACGAAGTACGTACCTTGCTAATGAACACGGAGGTGTCAAGAACTGCTTTCACGTGTTTTAGCCATGAGCTATTCTCTAGTGTATTCAGATATGTTGATATATCTTTTGAATCGCAAGCTGCAATGAAAAAAAAAACAATTGCAGATAAGTATGATTACTGAAAGCATCAAAGGCGGCTTGCTTGTTCTTTAAATCAGCCCAAATTTTTTTTTCTATTCATATATTATTATTACAATACAAATCTTACATTATACTTTACTACCCTAATTACTTTACTACACTACGTGGACGACACCATGAGGAGCGAAAGACAATGACTACCCAATGGCCAATACATAAAGACTCACAGTATTAAACAAAGATAGACTAGAAAGAATGCACCTAAACAAAGTAAACTAATTACAAATGACAGAGCAGAAACTGCGCACGCATGCGCGAAAAATTGTAATTTTGAGTGCCCCTAGCTCCCTGCAACAGATCCCAAAATTCGGCAACACTTGATATTTTGTTCCTTGTGTCTTAAACTCTTGATGTATCTTTTCAAAAAACTTATCTCTACAAACACTTCCTTATCTCAAATTGCTTGATGACGTCATTTTACACAGTTTCTGCTCTGTCATTACAAATGCAAAAAGAAAACCGACAAAAAGTAGGTACTGATGTACGGGAGTTTGCAGCAATGGAGCATCTAAAACCGTTCTGAAGCATGAATGAATTTGAGGGTTGCTTCTGGTAGCTTCTTATTCATTGGTGTCGATAGTTAAATTCATAGCCATAAAGTTTTTCCAGCGTTTTAAGGAACCTTCTTACTCTCGGGTGCCTAATACAAGGGGGGGTCTTAATAAATGGGGGTGGGGGTGGGAGCCCCTCAAAGAAATTAATAAACGGGGGGTCTTAATAAATGGGGGGGTCAGAAATTCGCAAAAAAACGGGTTTTTACGTTATCTACTGGAGACAAGTGCATTTTATATGCTTAGAACTCTTCAAGTCTTCAAGAAACAAATGTAAATAAACAAATTTACGAGTACACTGCAATGACTTCTTTTTCTAAAAGAAGACATTCGATTTAGCTTACGAAGTGCACTGCAATGACTTCTTTTCTAAAAGAAAACATTTGAATTAGTTTACGAGTACACTGCAATGGTTTATCTTTCGAACAAAATTTCGTATAAAAATCGTATTGAGCTTTGGACATTGTTTTGCCAAAATTAATAATGGCCGGGGGGTGGATAAAATTTTTGAAAATTAATAAGCGCCCCCCTTTGTATCAGGCACACAAGAGTAATAATATTTGGGTTCATGTATCTAAATGCTGAAATATCAGCAGTCTTCGTTCAATCTTTTTTGCTGTTCCATTAGAACATTTACAAGACATTTAAGCGCACCTGACGAACTGAAAATGCTAAGAACAAAACACTGAAACACGACCCTCTGAAAGAACAGTCCATTTTTTTAAATTTTATCATTACAAGCATTGTATTAGGTTTTTAACTGAAGGGGTATCGTCTATAAATAATAATAATGATGATGAATGATGAATGATGTTTCCAATAGTAACTGAAGCTCTAACGTCACTCAACTGAACCTCTGATAGAAAATTGTATGCAAATATCGCTCAACCCAGATGTTTTTGGAATAACTAACTGGTCAACCTCCCCCCCCCTTTATTCCTCTCTCTTTGTAAAACTACTAGGCAATGGCGTAACGGAGACAGTCAGGGTCCTTAGGGATTTTCCACTTGAGGCCCCCTTCCAGCTAAAGCATTTATAAATGATATGATAGAAACGTCGAAATAGCTACCCAGCTTAAACTTGAAGTGAATGAGTTCTGAAGGCAAAGATAAAGCAATGGCAAGGACCTGCTGTCAACGTGTGTATTGTCGGAGTCAGCAGCGTGGCAATGGCGAATCAGCAGGATATGCAGAAAAATGAGGGAGTCTGGGAACAAAGCCACCAGGAATATTTTTAGGACACGCCCTGAACTTTGGCTCAAAACGCATCTCCCAAATCCATTTCAACTTTTTGAGAAAATATCACTTAACAATGCTCAAAAGACCAATCTCGATCCCATGTTTACAGTGCCACCTTGATCGTTTTGTAAAGTCTTCTGTAGATCACTACATCCAGGAAACTTGCTTGAAAATAGATAACAAAAGTTGTCTTCCGGTGGGGCCCCTTTGGGGCGCCTTTCAGTCGGGGACCCTTAGTTTTTGATTTAAGGTGCCCTAAACTGCGTTACGCTATTGCTACTAGGTTATTAGAGACTATAACAACTGCAAAAACTGACCTTCTAGCATCTTCTGCTGACTTTGTCTCATAACATGAATATTTTCAATGCCAATAAATTGGAATTTCACATTGTCGTAGTTTTCAACGTTTTCATATCCTTTACCTGCGGCTCTGTTTGCCATTGCATTAATCTACAAATAATAAGAATGTGAATTCTGATTAGGGTTTCTGTATATCTCATTCTTAGAGCAATAATTAATTGATGAAAATTCATGCAAAACTAACCAACAGCATACATTTGCTAACGAGATCCCAAAGCAAATACGAGATCCTGCCTCATTGAGCTCCTTTAAAGCAAGATTAAGGGAGTTCTCGAGGTAGAATGACGCAAACACAACCCCTTGGAAAAGCAGCTTAATTTCTTTTTCATATCAATATTCATATCTACTTTGTTAAAAATTCTTTGCTGATAGGGTATTGTGTCAAAATAAGAATAAAATGAAATGAATCCGGCGAACTCAAATTACTTTCGACCACATTCGTAAATGGAGTGCTGAACTGCCCAAGCCTTGCTTTCTGGCATACGCGAAGACTTCATTCTCCCTCTTACCATTCACAATTACGTTTCTTATTTGTTTTTGCGCTGAATTATTAGAAATCATCATCAGATCATAATACCGATCAAAGACAGCAATAATTCAAAACATATTACTACCAATATTAGCGGCCGCACACAAATCGACTCATTCACGCAAAATACCAATTGGACGTTTTCAAAATACCCCCTCCCCCTTCCCCAAAACCTCCGATCCAAAATCGAAGTAATTTTTCCGATCACGAGAAAAAAATCATACCGTTGTTTTGATGCATATCAAGTGGGCCTAAGTGATTATGAAGTCATCAGTGACGTGCTTTCCGCAAGAATCGACAGCAGTGTGAAAGTATACGGACAATATACTTCCACCGATGTAGAAATTCTTTCGCACTACCAATATATGCAGCAAGCTACAGCTATAGAATCAGGGTAGCGATACGGTAGAAATATTGCTCGATCCTGTATACCAATAAAATTCGTTATCAAAATCTCCGCCCTCAAGACTGGAAAATGAGATATTACGAAGTGTCCTAAAAAAATTGTGCTTTGTTTTTGTTCTTGCGAAGAAGTAGCTGAAACTTCAGTTTCCTTGTGGGGTTTGAGACATTATTTTCGCCAATCTGACAACTGGTTGTTGATTTATGGCACACAAAAGTTGAAAACTATGATCGCTTAAAAAACAGCACTTCAATAGACGATTGCGCTAAAGATGGCGGCAAGGAATTCTTTACCAAGATGCATTGCGTTCTAGTTACGAATCCTTAACAGTTCTATAGAAATTCGATTAAAGCAGGCGATGCATCTTGGTAAAAACTTCCTTGCCGCCATCTTTAGCGCAATAGACCTTTTAGCTATTCTGAAAAAGAATCCCTATCGAACAATACTTTGCTACATTTTGTAAAAATTTAGAATGTGCACAATAGTGATAGAAGCTCTAACGCCACTCGATCGAGCCTCGCAGGCTTCTAGCGATGTGAATGAGTTTTTTAAATGATAAAAAAAGAAAAAAGGATATGTTAAAGCGTTTTTAAATACTTTGAAAGAGGATGCCTGCTTGACTTCCGAATCTAAGTGATTCCACAATGCAGAACCACGATGTGAGAAAGTTCGCTGAGACCATTACATGTTTTCGTTATTTGAGATCAGTTGCGGTGCTTCTCAAATTTTTCCTACTGCATGTCGACTTTGTTGTTAAAATTTCTGACAGATAGTCTGTAGCCAGGTCATTCATTGATTTGTAAACCAATAACTGTAGACCAATAAACCCTTTTATAAATGTAGAGAGAACTTGAATAAAATAACAGAGCCATTTATCTCAAATATGATATAATTTCTACATTGCTGGAGGTCTGGAGAACAATAGAAGTGCTGTTTTTGAAGCAATCAATTTTGTTAACTTTCGTGTGCCATAGATCAGCAATAACTCGCTTGATTGGCTAAAATGATGCCTCAGACTCTAAACTGAAGCCTAGCTTATGCCACTGTATACACCTTCCAACTAACGGCCTTGTTTTCGACAATTTTCTGAAAATTTCTTGATCCAAAATTTCTGACCATGGAGATTTGCATTCAGCACCCCAAGCTTAGCATAATTGCAAATTTTCGTATTCCTACAGTATGCGATTTCGATTTTATGACGATAATAGATTTTAGAATTGACACGGGATTTGACCGTCAAAATCGTTCGAGGTGTAACTTTACCCTTCAGTCATTATTCACGGTAAATCCCTTATAAATTTTCAAATTTGTTATCCTCATAAAATCAAAATCGCTGACATTAAGATCATGAAAATTGGCACTTAGATAAAAATTAGGGTGCTGAATGTGGTTATGGAGTCAGAAATTTCATATGACGAAAGCTAAAAAGGAAATTTTGAAAAATTCCAAAACCAGGCCGCTCAGTTGAAAAGGATAGAACATACACCTCCTCCACAGCAGCTACTCAACTGGGACACAAGCTATTTGGGACATTACCTTTGGTCTTGTGTCAATGATATACATATCAGTTGACGCAGGATTAGAACGTACTATTGCTTGCAACATCTGCTCATCTTCTGATGATCGTGTATTTAGTCCAGCTAATGGTTGAGCACTTCTGCAAATTGCTGCCTGTTGTTTGATGAAACATTACACAAGTTATACAGCCATACAACTCTTGTACTAAGATTAGAAAATAGATATTCTAAATGCAAACATTCCTCTCATTGCTACTGGTTTATCTGGAAATAATATTTGAGAAGAAAAACGGTGCAGGAACAGTACTGGTTAACCATAGTTACACTGTAATTACTACTTTCCCCAATCTGTTTTGCTTTCCTAAATTTCCTTTATTCTTTTCTTTCAGCTTCTTTTCAGCCTCAACTTCGTATCCACACCATAATGATGGTATTTCTCTCATATTGAATAACTTGTGCTTCTTCAAGATCGATCTTACTTTTTGCTTTTTACCAATTTTCTAAGAACACTTACATCAAAAGAGATGCTCCATCATCTGCTTCATTGCACATATCACATGATGAATCATCTGTAAAACTATTTTCAAAGTTTCTTTTGCTCTAGTATATCTTGCCGAGTTTTGATCATGAATACCTCGTCTGTGTCTTAAGTGAAGAGAGGCACCTTTTCTGTGCAAACTGTTGGCAAAACCTAACTGTTGTCATATTTCTTTGTTCTTGGATCCCTTTATCAACAGCTGACTTTATTTTTCTTTGATGTTATGTTTAACGGATTTTCGCTCATCTCCGTGATCCCCAAAAGGTTCCACCCATACTTATTACATGTTTTCTGTGTGATTGAATGACTTAATAAATGATCCAATTGATTGGCTTAGATGCTGCCAATGTATTTCGTCACACAATTTTGTAAATTTCCTTCCATGCCAAATCAAAAGAAAGCAGAAGCAATGAAGAATGAGGGAAATGTTGATATTGCTCAACATGATACTTGAAATTATGAAACTTTACAGAAAAAAATGAAATCAGAAGCTGACCTTGGTACTTTTATGATAATATGAGAGAGCAGGAAATCTTCCTTTACTTCGAAATTGTGAGCTACCAACAACAACGGAATCTTTTGCAGATGTTGGAATGAGTAGAACTGGAGGATATGTTGGACACATCTGTATGACAAAGAAAATCATTGACAGATGATTCATAACTTCTCTAATTCAAAGAACGTTTGCAGAAGAAAGATCTGTCAAACAATGTAATGTCCTCAGTCCTTTAAAAACGAAATTGAATTTGAAATTGATGAACTCCTAACTAAAAAATTCTTAAATCAGCTCTTATTTTGAACTAACTTGATGGAGGATGCCTTTTTGCTGTTAAGTTGACAGAAGGTTCTTTTGGGTGAGTAAAAGAACACAATCCCTGTTTGTAAGGTTAATGGCCCCCTGGATATCAAAGGCAATATGGCAGGTCCATCAGCTTGCATTGGATGTATTCAAATAAATTTTGAAATTTACATGAATGGAATTAGCTATTCTATTTTCAAATTATGAGGAATTTTCCAAAGAAAGTCCCTTCAAGAAACCCTCGAAAGAGGCTTAAATTCATTATACAAATTGAAGCCTCAGCAATGACTTTTAAATTTATTAATGTTATGCCTTTGAGAGTATGACAGTGTCATCATTGGATGCCTAACAACATTATTTTGCGTGATTTAATCTTACTAACGGTTTGCTTACATGGGCCTTTTTACCACAGGGCTGGGTTTTCAGCCCTCCCACCAGAGGTGAAAAATATTTGCAATTACATTTTTCAACTCAGGCCTAGAACCTGCTGCAAAGTGTGATGTTAATTTTTAATTTGAGAAAAAAGTCCAATATTTTGATGATGTCTGTCCATCTGATGTAAAATATTAGAGATTAGGCGATAATTAGGTGTCACAATAAGGATTAAATTTTTGTCCCTGGTAGAGCAAGGAGGGCTGAGATTTCAGCCCCTATGGTGAGTTTCAACCCAAGGCTGAAAATTTCTCATGTAATAGAGGACAGCGATCTGTACACATCATTCACCACAGAGGAGAGCTGGAACTTAATCTCAGGTAAGGGGGCTGAAAGCTCAGCCCTTTGGTGAAAACTCCCATGTAATCTGGCCCTAAAAGATAGTACTGTAGATGCCAAAGCAAGTTGAAGTCATTATTGTTATGCAGAAATATTATGAAAATTTGATCATAACTGTAGGCCTGTTTGAATTTAATATCCTGAAAAAACACCTTGTATTCTCTGTTAAGTTTTGTTTCAACCCATAATTCTGATGGAGTTTCCATTCTATGAAACTCTGTTGTGATATCATACAATTGCCAACCAGCTGACTGCACCAGTTTATCTTCTTGTGGACTGTAGTGGAAAGCATATAAATCTTCCAAATTACCTGTAAGCAAAGGCAGAAATCAGTGAACACTTATTCAAATAAGTATCATATACAGTACATGCTTCAGAACTTGAAAATTTTATAAAATGATACAACGATTTACTGAATATTCTTATCTGACACAAGAAAATAGACAGATAAGATATTTAGAAAAGAATTCAACTATCCATGCTGGGTTTAGATTGTGAAAAAGATTAGTAGATTTTGCATTATTTTGTTCTAGTAAACAATAGACTTTTAGCTGTTGTAAAGAGTTTGAAGCAAAAAGCTATTTTCAAACAGTTTGTACAATTATTCAATAGCACAATGGAGACAGAAGCTTGAACCCCACTCAATTACACCTTACATAACAAATTTATAAAAATATCTCTTGGTAGAATAGCTAAAAGGTCTATTGGCCTACGGTATTTTCTCAGATCTGTACAACTTACTCTCGGGTGCCTAATACAAGGGGAGACACTTATTAATTTTCAAAATTTGTCCCACCCCCAGCCCTTAATAAGACCCCCTGTTCCCCATTTATTAATTTTGACAAAACAGTGTCCAAGGCTCAATATGATATATCAGTATGTGGAATTTTGCTGGAAAGATAAGAAGTCATTGCAGTGTACTGGTAATGTTTTCTATAGAAAAACATTCAAAGAAGAAATTCTTCCTGTCAAAAGTACAAAAGTTGTGCACATTCTTGATTACTGACCCCCTCCCCTGTCTATTAATTTCTTTAAAAGATTTCCGCCTATGCCTCCCCCATTTATTAAGAACCTGAGAGTACAAGGATGCCAAGTGAAAAGGGAGTAGAAGTTACTGTTTGTGGAGCATGAAATGTTACACACAACTGAAAATGAAAGCAACATTCCCAAAAATAGAAAGCCATAAAGCAGTCTTTGTAATATGAGGTGTGTGATTGCATGCAAATGTCTCCACACATGCCTAAATTGTCCAAGGCATGCCTAAATTGTCCAAGGCATGTGAAAAATCGCGCAAGTAAATCTGGAAATTTTCAACATTTTGTAAGAATTTCAATTTGGTGACTGGAATGCCTAGCTGCTTTGACAATTCAAACTTGAAAGGCAGTATGATGGAGAAATACAAACTCAACATAAAAGATACTGTAGGTTTGAAGCTTTGTACCTCGGAGGTTTATTAGCTATGAAGGCAATAAAAGGTCCTTATGGAAACTTCCTGTTTTGAAAGAATGACAATTATCAACAAAACAAATCAAAGAGCTCACTTGAAAAGTTTGGGCCTGTTATACTTACAGCTTCTTGATCAATTTTCTCAATCAATTTCCTAGCTTTTAGTTTATAATTTGAAAGGTTGTATCTTGAAACCGTGCCTCATATTTCTTGATCACAAAGTGAAAAACAATGAAAGTTCAAAATCATAACGGAAAAAAAGCAATTTCGCATCACACACAATTGCATAGGAAAACTAACCAAGGCATGCAAAATGAAGCACAGGGCCCATTTTCATATTGCAAAGACTGATAAAGGTATCACAGTATGTATACCTGGACTTGAAAATTCAATGAGTGTTGCATAGACATTTTGGCAGTCTCGTTCTCTTGAAATGACAAATGTAACAACATTGAAAATCTTTGTTCTGATCCTCAAAGGAGAGCCAGCAGCAGTCAAGGGAAGGCGCTCAATAACTGCAATATGACTATGCAAAATCTGAAGGAAACAACGGAGAAACATAAATCAAATCTAATAAAATCCGAGAAACAAAGTATCAAACATACTGGGTGAGAAAAATAGTTGATATGTTCAATAAAATATGTTTTAAGACTTTGGAGACAGAATTCTAGGCTAATCCATTCTGAAATTTTGTGATGACCAAATTTTCCACCTGAAAGCATTGAATTGTTCTGGGGGATCAAAGTGTTATTGCTACACTGAGAGCATAACAACATTCTTTTATTTTATTATAATTATGACTGATGAAGATTATATGATCAAAATGTTTGCTTTTAAACAGTGCAGTATCATTATACAGTATACTGTACAGTATCATTATTATTGTTTAGAATTGGCTTCACATTCCTATGATAAAGGTCTTGGCACATTCACTGTACATAACAATAATTCTGAACATTTTTTAAGAACTCTCAAGTAACAAAATAGATACAATACAACTTTAAGGATAAAAATGTAAAAGGAAAACTCCCCTAATTACAGTGGCAGGGATAGCATTAAAGGGTCAAGCTGACCTTATTTCCATGGTCCCTTTAGAGGTGCTGGTATAACAGAGAAGATGAAAATAGAAAACAGGATCAGTACAAAACATGGTTTATTGTGAAAAAAACATGGTTGGGAGAGATGAGGAAGGGTCTTAGTAGAAGACCTACAGTATGTAATCTTCCTCTATTTGTATTTTTTGGAAAAAATTTTCTTTGATCTTCTGGCTCCTACAAAGCTCTTCCTTTGCCCCAGATTTTTCTTTCTTTAGAATTAGATTCTAATCTCACTTCTTTCTATCAAGCAATTTGGTACTAAATAATACAGCAGGCCTACCCAAGTTTCCTTGGCTCCCTGTGGGTCAATGAAGATGAGATGAGTTGTTGTCAGATGCAATGTGCCAACAACTGACTTGGACTTTTTTGCAGGATCCAGCAAACGAACATTGTCAACCTAAAAGAAAAGTTAGTTACATCATACTTTTAACTGAATGATTGCTCAAAACTTGTAGAGCATGCATAAGAGGCATTGTCCTGGAATGAATGCAGAATCTTGCTTGTGAAGAAACTTCACATCAAACAGGTAGGTAGGTAAGGTAATCATATTTAACGTGGCTAACATGTGAATGCATGAGAGTGAATTATTTCCAGCAGGGGCCACAGATGTTTTACCATCAACCCGCCACAGCTACTTAGATTTCCCTCACATGGCTCTGGTCAACCCGGGCTAGAGTTTGACCAAACTATCCAGCGTGGGATCCGAACCTCAGCTGCTCTGAGACCTTTGGTTTATGAGTCAGTCACCTTTGGTTTATGAGTCAGTCATTTTTTCAATAGTTTAGATTGAGACAACAACATATTTACCTTTTTGAGAAAATACGATGAGTATTGGAGTGGCTTTTCCCAGGACAGACTGTTTTCCTGACATTCACTATCTATCAACTGGGTGTTACATTTGTTTTATCTACTATAGCTGAACGAGTGGTCTGTCAGTACAATGGTCTAGGTCCAGGGTGAGGTCACTCCTCAGATCTGTGACAGGCTCTTAGCCTTTAGCACAGAAATATTATAGTTATAGTTATAGTTAAACACTTGACCACACGCTCTCAGATAACAATCGGTGCAGGTGTCCATGAGCTCCAAAACAACGTTAAATGCAATAGTTACAATCTTCTGTTTCCTGCATTTGGCACAACATTTCAGGTGCTCCATTGTGAGATAAAATCTGAAATCTCTGACAAACATAATGTATATCATACTATCTAAAACTAAGGGATCAGGGAATTTCAGTCTCACAGGTAAAGCAGTGGTGCTCTGTAAGTTGCATGATTATTATTTGTAAAATCTTCCAGACTGGAAAGTTTGCATCTTGTGCAAGCAAGTTGAGATAACCTAAGCAAGACTGGGCGGAAAATTCAAAGAACAAAAGATCCTTTGTTTATGGCCAACTGCATGGCTCGGGTTTCAAACTGCAAATGTTTTTGTGTGCGCAATATCTTGCACAAGCTGTACAAACTTTCCAGCCTGGAAAATCTTTGAGGAATCAGTGAACATTGTGATGAAAAATGATAATGGTGCTTAATCCTATCGTCCTCAAGCTTCTATGCGCACACTTTGAAAACACTTTGTGCAAAAATAAATTTCTTTCATTCGTGCAAAAAGAAATTTCTTTCATTCTCTGATGACTATTTTGAATGGCCTGCTTGAAATCTCTGGTGCGATGCACAGATGTCATAATACTGAGGTCACACTGAACCTCAAACAATACAGCCTGTAGTAAAGAAAATTTCCAAGAAAATCCTTGAAAAGAAAATTGAAAAGAAAATTTGGGACGGATCAGTACTTCGTTTCACCAGCCAGTGTGATGCTGATCACAATAGTATTATCGCCGTTTCAATCTCACTCAAAAAAGCTACAGCTACCTTCGAGGTTCTGATAAGATCCATGACTTGAAAATCTTGCAAAGCCTTAGAGAAGCTTCGCCGTAGCTCTTCCAAGCATCAGTTGATTCCAAATACGTGGTTGTTTTGCAGACGTAATTAAGCCAGCCTTTACTTTTTAGGCCACTTTCTTGTCGTTGCTCATTACTTGTGTTATGTGGTGTTCTGCAAGCCAAGTTAACAATATGTTGCTTATGAGATATTTGATAATTGCTTGTGGCTATGATATAGTCTTCTTTGGATATTTCTTCATCAAATAAGTATCTTTTATAACAGAACTTTCCTTTGCAGCTGAAATTCAAGTTTCCGTTCCCTGTTCCTCCTTCTTCCAAGTTCACATGATTTACAAAATGGAACAGAGGGCTCCTCCACAGCAGTTTAGTTGTTGTTGCTGTGTTGTGTGCACCTCCATTTTGTTCCATTCCCATCGGCTGCTGCTTGAAAATCAGAGCACAGTGAAAGACGAAGGAAAAGAGTGAAAAAAGCAGTTAGGTATCATAAGCTTTTCAATTTACTTTATTTCTACGCTCATTCTTGTTGCCCTCATTGATCAAAGACAGAAGCAGCAAAATGCTAAAAGCTGTGTGCGGACCAAATTCAAAGTCGTGGCCGCGAAAATTTGTGCTGGCCTCTCAGTTTCCACAAGCTTTATCAAAGCTGACTGGATTTGGCTCATTGAACAATGCATTTTCGGCGCTATCCTAGAATATCCTAGTATCGCACGCCTGTGCCTGTACTGATCCTAACTGAACCCTACCAAAAACCCTGCCAAAAACTCCACCAAAACCCTACCAAAAGGAAAGTTTGTACTGCGCGCGCAAGATATTGTGCGCGCAGGAACACACACGGTTTTCAACCTTGGCCGTGCAGTTGGCTAATAAACAAAGGATCTATTGTTTTAATATACAAAGGATCTATTGTTTTAATCTATTGTTCTCAACCGTGAATTTCAGAGCAGTCTTACTTAGGCCATCTTAAATTGCCAGCGCAAAATACAAACTTTCCAGTCTGGCCTACCAAAAAACCTACCAAAACCCTACCAAAACCCTATAAAGTGTGCGATTCTAGACAAAGGTCCCGAATTTTCTTCTGCCCAAGTAGCAACTTGAAATAAATGAACTCAGAGATATAGCAATCTTGTCTCAGCATGCTGCCAGTACGGCATATGTCACTCATTGTTCAGTTATTGTTCCGTTATTGTTCCTGGTTGTTCCATTGATAGATCATTAAGAGCATGAGATGCAAGTAAATGCTGTGCAGCAGCATCTATTTGATTTCAATTCCATATGGAAGATTAGTTTGTCTGTCCGGCTATGTAGAGCAGGCCTTTCAGTGGAATGCACACAATAGACATACAGTAATGCACATTCTGCGCAGGCATGTCTACATAAAAGTGTGCATGGGCCCAGAACTGGTGTCATAAGAGCAATAAATCATGCACGCAGATCTTTTGAAGAACAGATTGCATCGATGAAATGTTGTCCTTCAGTGTTGTATCAATTCTCTTTGGTCTTTAGACAGAGGATAAAGTAATGAGCGTAAAGAAAAATTTTGAGCAAGATCTTTTGAAATGATTGAGCATCTTTTGTTGTTTAAAATAGCTATGAGACAGAATAGATTTAGACACTTTGCAGGATATTATTTCTTTTGTCACAAAAACAAATCTTAAAGGTGCAGATGAGGCCCTTGCAGTATTTGTCCATGCAATTGAGTCATTACACTTCAGCACTGCATACAGTTGTGCATCATCTAGCAAAACATGCTCTATCAAGTGGACCGCAGACCATTGGACCTCAAGAGAATTGGACCAATGTACAATGGTCCCTGCCCTATCACACAGCAGTTGCTGACCATTGTATTGCTAGTACAATTGGTTGTTGACCCAACCCTTTACATGAGCTAATGTCAACCCCATTGATTTACTGAAGATAAACATTTATAGACCGCAATTATTTCAGTAGAACTGACTTTAACAATAGTTTTAGGGATTCAAAGGTGAATAGTGGCTATGAATAGTTCAAAGTCAATCCATTAGAAGCAGACTAACTTTAATATTTTTCATCATAAGCAGCTTCAATTTGTGTTGTAGGTTGTTCTAAGAAAAACACAGCATTAATGGATTCACACAGCAATACTGCAAGATCAAAACTTGACCAAATATTGCATGACCTGGCAATCAAAGCAGAAGAACAGTAAGGCATTTTTTGACAGACTGTAGATGAATGCATTAAAAGCTAAAAATGTTGAACAAATACATTTTTAGCAAATAAATTCAGACAAAATGTCTTTGGACAAAAACTTTTCAGATGTTTTTTTACAGAATTTTGGTCTTATATACAGAAATTTTGGACAACTAAAATCACATTTTTTAAAATATTTCATACTAAAAATGTCTTAAATTTATAGACTTTGCCTCATTTTTGGGGTGCTTGGTCAGAAAATTTCATGAATGATTATTGTTGAAGATGATGGGAATGATTGCCAGGATGGATTTAGTTTAAGAAAATATGATTTTTTGGTTACTTGACACTCTTGCCACATTTCCTTTCAATGCAAATTGTTTCCTGAGTTAGGCATCATGTTGTGAAACAGTGGAAAATGTGACCTTTTATACTGCAAAGATTTTCGGATGCTAAATACTGTATTTTGGACTGCAATGTAATTTTGGACATTCCAACTTTTGGATATACAGTATGAAGTGTCTGAAGATATTAATGTCCAAAATATTTACCCATACGACGATGGATAGGTCAAGTCTAGGCCACCGTGCCAATGCCAAGATGCACTGTATCAAAAGTGAAAGCAAAACAAAGTTAAGTGCAAATACGGCAAAACCTCAAAACAAATTACACCAGTGATGGTTATCTAAATAGATCACAGTAGTTTTGGACGATTTCCTTACTCTAATTTCTTCTTCAGAGGATGGGTGAACTGGAAACTAAACGCTGGAAATTTTAAACAAATGAGCTGCAAGCCATTGCACACAAAATTCAGTTAGCATAATAAATCAAACTGATCTTTGGAAAAATTCTCAGATTTTATCTTTTTGCTGGTGTAATGATGTCAGCAGCTTAACTGCCATGTTAGAGATTTTTCATATCCTAGGAATATTGAAATTTGTTATCACATGAATCACTGGTTGTTTATTTACAGTCCAAACCAGGGAGCACTGCTTCAAACCATGCACACATTGACAGAGCTAGGATTCTTAAGATTACTTGAAACAAATTCTAAACAATTTTGAGTGACATGAAAGACACTGAAATTGTAAATGGATTCTTGAAGAGTCAACAATTACAAAGCCTGTGTATGCTGATGATGGATCTTGGAATACTGTACATGTGAAACATTTGTTCTATTGAAACAGATGATATTGATTTAGATGTTATACCTACTTACATACATGAATTGTCAAACTGGACTGTCATATTTACATCTTTTGTCATTTGAAAAGTAAGTGCTGTAACTTTGTCACTGAATATTAAAGTATTAATTGACAAAAACATTTAATCCTCATTCTTGCCCTCCAGTTTGTAAAATAAAACTGCGCTTTTCCTCCTGATGTTCCAGCTTGAAAATTGTGAGGATTCTAAGGTATTGTTTGGAAATGAAACAGTATCAATTTGCTCAATGCCACTGCTGACAGAACTTTATGATTGATTTTTTAATTCCAGTCAGTCAGCACAAGAAGAAGAGGATGCCCTGAAAGGATCACCAAGTGACAAGTACAGTATATACATACAGTAGTTTTGAAACATTTTCATTCCATTTTCATTTGACTTTTTTATACATGGTAATTCACTCAATATTTACATACTGTACTGTTTTATTGGGAGCCATGCTAAAATAAGATGTTGATCATAACCAACTATTTACAATGACCTTTGACAAAAAGGAAGGAAAAGGAAGACCAGGCATAGTTTGGCTTTATATTTTCTCAGAAATATGTGGAAGGATGAGGGTGCTTTGATATTACTATCTACAGAAGGTCGTAAGACCTTAGCCTCTGTAAGCAAAAGGTTTCTGACCGGTTTATGTTCTAGGTAATCTAAAGCCTGTTTTCAAGCTCCTCAGCTAGATACACTTTGAAAGATGTTTCTCAAGTAATCTTGGGCAGGGCATTATGAGATTTACAGACCACCTTGCTGGTCTCAGTAATCAGACAGCTCTCTGATAGAAAGCCTGCTGAGATTCTTTATCAAGGACAAAGCTGATGTTTTATAGGGGCCGTTGGTAGCTATCTCGCTGCCTCTTTGAAGTTTTTGCAACTTATGGATGGCTGATGCACTGCAAGGTCCCCAAAATGGGCATCAATGCCTAAAATGGAGCATTGAATGGAAAAAAGTTTGGGAGTGTAGCCATAGTTCTTGGACATAACATTTTTGGAGATTTTCCCAGAAACTCTGGATGACTACAGAAACAACATAATAAATTCAGGACTCATGATTTATTCAAAGTTTTCTAACTTCCTCCTCAAAAATGTGCATCAAATAATCAAGATTGACGATAATACTGTATAGACTTGATTACATGTCTTAGTTTCGCTTTTGGCTGAACTGATATCGCTACAACTGCGACTTATTCCCATACTCTTGCCGAAACGGTAAGGTTTCGTATTGATTCTATTTGAAACCTTGCCGCTGCTCCACAAAAAGGTTCGATTGAGCAGTGTTGGAGTCTCTATCACTATTGTGTACATTCGAACTATCTGTCTTTCGATTCGCATTCTTTTTAGAATGTAGCTGTGGGCCTAAATCATCTGCTACTTTTTCCTCACAACCTCTGGGTCTAAAATGCCTTAAAAATCAGTTTTCTAGAGCTGCTGTACCATCCAATTAGGTATCAGTACTTCGGCAAAGGATCATTCTTGCTGTAAAAACAAAAACCGCCTTGCTGTAAGGCACATGCTGATCTGCAGACGACGGGGCGACAGAATCCTGTCGCTGATTAAAATTTTTTGCCGTTTTACAGCTCTATGTCCATAAGGCCCCAGTGGAGCGATAACAACAACAACAATTCAACTCGATGAGATGAGCGTAACTTGAGGGTCCTTATGGTAAATATGGTAGTGAGGCTAAATACTGTAGCTGAATTAAACTTAACTGAAAATGTAAAATGCTCTTTCACCAGGTGCGTATTCCTTTAATATACGATAGTTGTTGAGCAAGACATCACTCTCTTAATGGCGATCTCCACTGGGTGCTGTCCCAGGCTCCCAATGGAAATTGCAGGACTTCTCTAGCCTCACTCAAATTTTGGAAAGTGTGTTCTCAATGAAAGCAACATAAATGGAGATCAAAATCTGATCAAAATCACAAGCTTTTTGTGCAAATTGTTTGAAGGATCATCAAAAAAAAGGTCACTATGTGGAAACTGATCTTTTAACAGTAGGAATGTGTATAATGGTATAAATGCGATTTTGCTTGTAATTTCAGGCAATAAATATTTCAGGCCAGAGACAATTTCTCTGAGTGATTTAGGCATTGTTGCCAATCATGTTTCTCCTAATTAACAAATAGTTTTTCTATCTTGCAGTGACAATATGCCACCCCCAACAACACCTTCAAAACGACAAGGTAGGAAAATGGAATAGGCTTTGGAAAATGCTGCCAGAATATGAATTTAATTGAAAGTGTTACGAGGAACAGTTTCATTTTTTACCCTCAGGATGACTTGTAAAACGACTGAGAAAGTTGGTGCCAATTATTCGACAAATCCATTTTAATGACAAGTCCAAGTAATGTTGACAAACCCATGTTAGGTAAATGCAGTGCAGTACATATAAGGTAAGAAAACTGATCATGTTGAGAAAATTATTGGTATAATTTTAAAACATTGTCTTGCAAGAACAGTTTTATGTATTAATGTTTTAATGAATTCCTCTCTTGATTAAGTCATTAATTAATTTCTTCAACTTTGTTATGCGTTGTCAAATGATACCAAAATGAAGTAAACAGTTTTCTTTCATTGTGCAGGACGAGCTCCTCGAAAAAGACGAAAGAAAGAGCCAAGTGCTGACGGTAATGTAATGTATTTTTTCTCTACCATAATGTTTGCTATCATTTGGATATCGAGCCAGAACTAAAGCTGTGCCATGTTGCGTTATAAATTTACTGATACTAATTTCCCTTTCATCCATACAACAGATTATTGGGGGGGAGTGAATACTTCCCTAATAGGGGAATAAAAGGATACTAACTTTATTTTACTATTAGGATTCCCCGATTTATGTGCTTTTTACGATTTTCTATGGACTCATGTCATTGGAATTCAAAACGCAAGTCTCTGACCTGCTAATATTATCGAAAATGGATTATACTAATGATGCATTTCGATCTCTTTCATTGAAGCTACAAAAACCATGACATAAAGTTGAAAACGCAGTCCTAAGTTTTGTTCTCTGCCGTTTTGTCGAAGAAAAAGATGGTGTAAAAGTCGGCTGGTAGCCTATGAAGAAGAAAAAGGACTTGCACCTCATAAAGCTGGCATTTACACTTAGATCAGATGGAAAGAAACCAGAATACATAGATATATCACTGAAAGAAAGGGCAGACATTTGCGATCAAGCGTTGTACAACTAATTGCAACTTTACTGGACTCAAAAAACTTTGAGGAATAATTCTTCTGAGATTCTTAACAAACTACCATATGAAATGCAGTAAATCCCCGCATATACCTACTTTTTGAGAGCCAGGCTGAAAAAAGGTCTTATCTCAAAAGTAGTAAGACTAATTTCAAGGTATAGAGGTTCTCGTTTGAAGGGTGCCTCATGTAGGCTCCTTCAGAGTCTTTGAAAGCTGTGCATTCCTATTTTTTGTTTTGGAAGCGTTCTTATGGGCCCAATGACTAATTGGGAAGGAGAATCAAGCTCTAAAATCCATTTTTGGGACTAAAATGAAATTAATAACAACGATGAAAAATCAAATTTGCTACCCTTGTTATAAGAACCTATGTTTCATCAAACTGAAACAAGTTCTTGATTGCAAGGTGCATAATTTACGAAAAACAGCTTCTTATTTCGGTAGGTCTTAAATACGGGGGTTTACTGTAAGGAATGTGAAAACAAAAGCTGAATTTTCATCTTACGTTATCCTCACTATATAAATTCTCTCTGTTCTCTATGATTTGTGTCATAGTATTGTTCAATTCATTTGAAAAGATGAAAATTTCCTTTGTGTTTGAAGAAAGTCTTTTAAGTATTTGAAAATAGTCTTGAATAACAGGCTTGTATTACTAAACTCATAAATGCAGCAAAACACTGCATTCTATGGACAGAAAAACTGTTAACTCCTGTAAAAGAACAACAACCCAAATAAACCTGTTACGAGAGTGAAAACTTTAAATTCTCTAAGAGAAAAACTAATTAATCTAAAACTCTGAAGGGAAAGAAAAGTTGCTAACTGCAATAAAGAGAAACTTTGAATGACCAAAACGTGTTTCATCCCATATTCGTCAGTTCAGTTTGCTCGAAAAACGAATTAGCGATACAAACAAGCCTCTTTAACATCAGACGAGCAGAGGTAAGCCGAAAACCACTTTATCCTCTGATGCTACATCCTCTGATGTAAAAATTTGCTCTTCTCTCAGGGTTGCTTTAAAGGCAGTCTGTCACGTAAATGATTGGCCGCTACAATCAGAGCTCAACACAACGGATTTCTTTGTGAATCTGTGTATTTGTAACAAAGGAGGGCTAATCTTCTTGACTTTCTACGGCCGTAGAAAGTCAGAGGATCATCAGCCATTCAAATTTCCTATTCTTTGTATTTTCATTATCACCCAATCAAATGCGTGACAGACTGCCTTGAATGTATTTCGGTTCAGTAAGCAACAGGGCTGTTTTTTGTTTGATTTTAATCCTTTTTATCAAGCTTGGTATAATTATTGTTAACTCCTTTTTGCATTTTCTTTTCAGAATATGTTGACAACAATAGGCGTAAGTATCCAGCACATTTATTACGTGTATTGTGTGTATACCTAAATTTAAGTTAATTAATAGTTACGTAAACATGTTATATCAAAGTTAGATCACATAGGATTCTGCCATTCGATAATTTTTTATTCGAATGTCATTTGATCAAAATTAGTTTGTTTTCCCTTTTTAATTCCAGTATTCAAAAACAGCATTGACATCTGTTCTGTTAATGTAAAGGAATGCCCCCTCGATTTTGTTCCAAATGACCTCGTTTTCATCTCGGTTTATAGCAAAAATTAGCAGCATGACTCGAGCTGTTTTGAAACACTAAACAAATTTCTTTTCTCTTTCATGTGAATTTCCGTCACTTGTGGATGTACAGCTCAGTAAGTACACAGATGAACTTAAACTTATATATTTTTTGATCTGCTAATTTTTTCTTTCATTCATTTAATTACGTCATTGAATCTACAAAGTTAAGTTCATATCACTGGTGTGTCGAAAATTCTATTTACGAAAGCCAACGCTCGTGCAGCACATCATAACTAATCGATTTCTAAATCCCGAAATCACCACAAAAAATTTCCTCTTTGTCCATTCATGTTGGATCTTTAGAAAATTTGTAGACGTTTTTAATCATTTCTTACGATTTCGACATTTTCGACATTCGACATTTCTTCCGACATTCGTTGATAGCTCAAGATGCAGAAGACTTAAAAGCTTGTTGCAAAACCCTAGAATCTTACTGTGGATATTAGCTAAAGATTAAGTCTTCGAAATCGGTGCTGTGTACGATTTATTGTGGCCTGTCAAAATTCGATAGTTTTTCACCTGGCATGTGAAAGAATTTTTTTTCTTTTTCATAGATATGTTCTAAAGTTGTTTGATCGAAGTGTGGATATGGCACAATTCCCAAAAGATGCATCAATGTATGTAATGTGCAGAGCATGGACACTAAATAAACCATCTGCAACTTATGAAGTAGGAAGTACATCATGTTCAAAGGTGGGTGAAATTGTCTGAAATGTTTAGCGTCCGAAACATTGTAACATGGAAAATCACCGAAGCGTACTTTTGCTGTTTGAAACATAAAGTCTTGCTCACGAAACGTTTCGCACTGAACAGGAATGTGCTGAGGGTGTCAACTAGTGAAGAAATACTATATTTTGTGAAAATAAAGCCATCATTTTCATCATCTTCAACAATAATGATTTGTGGAAATTTTTGACAAAGCTGCCTTGAAGTGATGAACGATCTATAAATTTCTGTAAAAGGCTCCAAAATTCCTTGAAAACCTTCCGAAAGCTTTTTTCATAAGATACTTTGTCCGACATCTGTGGGAAAATTAATCATTTCATCAATTTGTAAAAACTTCTTCGTCAGTGATCACATGACATTCAAGGTGGACCGTGGAACCGACTCCAGTATTTATCAGTACAAATTGTTTATGCGTACTAGCTTTTCGTAATTGTATTTGATTGTATATTTTCGTTTAACTTAGTTGCTTGTCTTTATGTTATGGCCTTGCGGTACTCGTAGTCTTCTGCTCCTCATGGTTTTCCTCCTTGCAGCGTACTAAACTAGTTCATAAGGGTTGTCTTAATAACCTCGTTTTTGTAAATTTTTATATCAAAAGACAAGTCACATATTAATGATTAATGATGAAATACAAGATAATACTGCTACGAATGGTTTTTTCATATTTTCCCACTATTTTGGCCTTCTCTTTGAGAAACTTTTTATCATAATAAGCAGTTTGAGCGAAATGACGTCACATCGCTCAATCCAAGACGAGGCTGTCCTATTTTTTCTCGCCTCTTAATCGTTACTAGCTAGCTTCTCTATCATTTGATGCAAGAAAATGGCGACATAGCGACTAGATGGTGTCCAAACTTTCAGAATGTTCAAGGCACTGACAGCCGTTGGGAAGCTCAAAATGTGAAATAAAGGTAAGATTTCACATCAGTAGTTAGTAAGTTTGCTTTGTAGCGTCAGTCATACCAACCCTGGACTTGTCCTTTAAGTGATAAAATCTTCTTTTTCTTTTGACTATAATCCCTTTGCAGAGTTTCTATATTGGTTACTTATTAGTCGCAATGATTTTTCACTTGCAGCAAGAAGTTATAAATGTCAAAAAAGAAAGGCAAGGAACTCCGAAGCCAGCTCAGAAGCCATCAAAACAAATTGAAGGACTAGAAAATGTGAGAATCTTTTTGTAACTTTTGAAATTAAAACTGCATTCAAAAAACGAATCTTTTTGACGAAATGAGTTTGATATTTCACATATATATTTCATATTTAATTCTTTTAAAGAGGGTTGTCCTTCAACAAGTTGATTTCAAGGGCCCTCTGATAAAATCATTGATTACAATAAAAGATACAAAGGAAAAAGCTATCAATTAAATCAAAATATAAGATTTATTTACAATATTTAAAACTTATGTATAATAGTGTCCAAAATTTACAATAAAAACGAAAGGAAAAGTTTCTGTTGCTAGATATTTTTCTTTGATTCGGCTGACAGACTATTCCATAGTTTAACGCGTCTATAGGAGAAATTTTATCTGGCCATTTGTTGACTTTTTCATCGGTAGCCTTAAGTCACCTGTATTACGCATGCTACAAGATGAGCAGAGCGAATTTCCGGTGATAATTAAGAATATTACGTATATATTGTTATTTGACCTGTAGATTTGGCATAAGATAAAATTCAGTTCCAGACCGATGAGACATGTTCCGGTTGATTTTCAAGCTGTTGAAAATTCCATTTGATTTTTAAACATTTCTGGTCTGTTTGTCATACCTTCTGTTTGTAGGGCCTCATGAAAGTATACTTACTGTCCTAACAAAATTTCAAGGCCGCCGAAAGGAGAATAGGAGGGACAATTTGCCCCTAGGTCCAAGGGTCGTCATGATTAAAGATTTTTGACATTCTGACTCTAGGGAAGGTAAGGATCCGCCTTAAGAAAGGGCATGATCGAAAAAGTTTCAGCTCGCTTCGCTCGTAAGGGGCCGAATTGCGCAATTCAGTCCCAGGACATTGAAAAGCGCTTGGGGGCCCTACAAAAGTTCATTGTAGTATGTAGCAGTACAGACTTTGCTTACAGTCTTTCATCGTTAGCTGAAATTTCTACTATACATGTAAATCTCACGTTTTGGTCTAATCTTGTGTACTGGTTTTGATAGAGGACGCGTAGAAGTTGTTGTAACCTTGCTAACAGCGTTAAAATCGTCAAATAATAATGTTCTTATTAACATTTTCTTTTCGCTTCCATTTAAGATGGTTGATGCGTTGACGGATTTAAATATATTAAAAACAGAAAATCTTGCACGTTGGAAGAAAGTCAGGGAAAAGTAAGTGGCATCTACCGTATTTGTGCTATTTTTGTGTCTCATTTTGTTACTTGAGACAAAACCAAAGCTTGGTAATAATGGTAAAACCTGTTTGGCCTTGTTCGACTGCTTTACCATTCAAGGAGGTTCATCCAAAGTCGAACCAATAAGAAATCTAAACCAATAAGGCAACTCGGCCGAAAATTTCCAGACAAAGTTCATGATTCCCAAGCACCTAAACATTTTGAGCTGAAAATAGATGTTCTTTGCAATCTCATGGAATTTCAAAGGACTTCAACTTTCCACTAAAATCGAAATCTTCAAGAATTGCTTACAGAAAAGCAGGAGGATCCTTGTCCCTTGAAACAAGAATATTTTAGATAACTAGGGCCTGTCTACTTGATCTGAAGCTTTCGACTAAATTGCCTATTCCCAGGCTGAAATGAAGTATGCTCCACGTTGTTTTGGAGATCTGAAATGGTCGTAAATCGACCCCCTGTTTTTGACGGCTTTTTGCGGATTTCCAGCATGCCGTTTTCTTAGAAATCCTTGATAAGGGAAATCTACCGTGCCGAAAAGAAATTGCTAAAAATAGTCATAATGTAGGAAATTTGCCGTTCCGAAAAGAAATTGCGAAAAAATAATCATAAGGTAGAAAATTTACCGTGCCGAAAAATGCGAAGAGTGATGATAAAGTAGGCTAGTCTTAGCGAAAAACAACGGTCGAATTATTTCAATCGGCCACGTAGCTACTTTTTTAGAATAGATTGCATTGGGTCACATTTTTGGATACCCTGTGCAACGATATATCGACGTTGTAAACTTTCTTTATTTTGCAGGTGGCGACAAGATTCTTTTCGACAGCAAGAAAAGAATATGGGAAGTCTCACAGAACTTAAATCATTATTTACTCAACCATGACTGAACGAAGCACCTACACTAAAATGGCCCTTATCTCGTAGCTTTAAGGGTCTGTTTCACCCAGGTCTCTTGGTTGGCCTTTGTTTGTCGCCATTTTCATGGGCCATGAAAATAGCGACAACAAAGTCAAACCCATCGTAACCAAATAGTTCAATGGGCAAACGAAGAGACGACACGTGCAAAGCATGCTGGATGAGACAGACCCTTTAACGACGTATTTACTTACATGCTGTACCTACGTTGTTTCTCAACGTGAAGTTTCTTGTACTGTCCTCGTTTTGTTTCATATAACCATTGGGCAGCCGTGTCTTTTCCCTCCTCTTGGTATTGTCCCCGTAGTGTCGCATAGTTATAGTTAGAGAGTATAGTAGAATGTAACTAATATTTAAAAATTTTTCTAAACGTAGAACAAACCAACTCAGCATTGTTCATGAAACGTACAGGGTACCCCAAAAAAGTTGGGCCTGAAGATTGCCTGAAGATTGCCTGTAGATTGCCTGAAGATTGCGACAAAGTGGAAACAGATCTTCACGATACATTTACATACTATTGCTCTTCATATGTTCAATTAAAGTTTGCTACAATGCCCGTAAAAGTCCGTTGAAAAATTTTGGTCAAAGAAATGTCAAATTTCGGTACTTCCTGTAAAGAAGCCCAATCTTTTTATTTCTGTCCAGAGAATGCGAAAATTTGGCAAGTTTTGTCTAGAAAGCGCTAAATCATGGCACTTTTGATGTAAAATGAGTCTAGCCAAGTTTATCATTTTCACAAAAATTGTCTAACCAACGATGCCATTTTGAAACTGTGTGCCCCTAGCCGAAATTCTTTAGAGAATAGCCCCTGTGCTTTTGATTGAACATCTGAAGAGCAACATCGTGTCAAAGTTTGGTGAGGATCTTTGCCGTTTTGTCGCAATCTTTAGACAAACGGGACACAATTTTTTGGTACACTCATTGTGCCTTCCTTTTGGCCAGCAGCAACGTGTTTCGGCGTGTATGACATAGACAACGAAAATGGCAGGAAAGGACTTTTGCCACAATTTCTACACCTCACTAAGAAGCAACTGAGTACATTTTCATAAGTGTTTCAAGTATCATGCAGAAAAAAGCAAAACAATCGTAATTCGTTATTAGACTAATGAAATGATTCTAAATCCCGCAATGAATTTGATTTTCATTGGCAGAATGGGTGCTGTAGAGGAACGTCGGCAGGAACTGAGTAAAAATAGGACTTATAAGATCAGTCTAAATAGTTATTACAATAGCACACTTTGCATTAGAACATCTGTCCCAAACAAGTGGTGCTATGACAAAAGTGTTGACAACATATATACAATTGCAAGTGGATCGCGTTTTCTTTGTGCTTGCCGTCTACTCAATATAAGACAATTTGCAGGCAATGCCTCCGACATGATAGACTTGCTCCAAATCTGTTCCTTCCCTCCGTCAAACCGTTCCATTTACGGTAGTTCATGGCTCTGGCTCCGCAATTCCACCGATGGAATTTTGGAATGGCGGATCCAAGAACAACGAAAAGTAGCGGTCCGACAGACTTACGGAATAGACTTAGAGCAAGTTGCCGACATGACTTTTCATGCAGAAATGTCGCCCTGAAATGAAAGTTTCAATCACCCAGACATTGTGTAAACACACAACAGCAATTCTCCTTGGGGAGCTCCAGTTATTTTAGTTCGCAAGCCGCCAGAAAAAGGTAAACCGCAACCTCCTCGCTTTGTAGTGGACTACCGTGGGCTTAATGCAGTCACAAAAGGTGATGGCTACCCCATCCCATCTGTTTCAAATATTTTGGATGCAATTTGCGGAGGAAAAATGTTTGCAAAATTAGATCTCGCTTCTGGTTACTGGCAGGTACCGCTCAATGCTCGCGATCAGCACAAAACAGCTTTTGCTACACATTTAGGCCTGTTTGCCTTCGATCGAATGCCTTTTGGTTTAAAAACCGCCCCACAGACGTTTCAGCGCATTTTAAACACTGTTTTCTCAGAGTTTTTGTACAAATGGCTCATCATCTACATCGATGATTGCATCACGTGGTCTAATTCGTTCGAAACCGCCCTTGAGCATTACGAACAGCTTCTCAAAACAGCTGTCAAATTTGGTATCCAGTTCAAACCGACCAAATGTTCCTTTTTCTCACAGGATTTGCAAGTTCTTGGTCATCGCATAACACCACAAGGTCGTTTTCCTACCCAAAAAGGTACTGAAGCTGTTTCTGATTTGCCACGCCCTACCAAAGTCAATGGGGTGAAACGTTTTCTCGGAATGGTGGGATATTTTCGTGAATATATTCCTAACATGTCCGACCGAAGTGTTAAATTGCGTACACTTCTCCAAAAAGGAGCCTCCTTTTCATGGTCAGACGAACACGAGGCTGAATTTCAAGATCTAAAATCAGCTTTGCTTTCCCCAGATATCATGCTTTATCATCCAAATTGGGAAAGCTCTTTTGAAGTGCATACCGATGCGAGTAAAATAGGATGTGGTGCTATGCTTGCACAACGCCAAAATGGTTCTCTTAGGCCAGTTCGTTTTGCATCACGGTCTTTTAACCCAACCGAATCTCGCTGGCCTACTGCCCATCAAGAACTTTTTGCTGTAAAATGGGCTCTTGAGACATTTCGACATTACTTGATTGGGAGAAAATTCAAAGTCATAACTGACCACGCCAATTTAAAGTTTCTTGCCTCTATCGCACCACAAAATTCTAAACTTGCTAGATGGTGCCTATCTTTAGCCGAATTTGATTTTCAAATCGAGCACCGCCCAGGCAAAGAAAACGTGGTTCCGGATACTTTAAGTCGTGCTCCTTTAGAATCGTCCACTGCGCAGGCTAACATAGCAGATCTTCCGCCACCTGCAGTAATAGACTTTCTGTTTACAAGCCTTTGCTTAGACATTCCATTGTCTACTCCTGACTCGCTGTTAACAGTCTGTAATGATGCTTTTTACTGTTTAAGCCTAGCCTGTAATGTAACATCTCCTCAGCATGCTTCGTCTTCTAAATCTTATTCTAGAAGTTCTTGCAGTTCTGCTGCAAATAGGCCTATTCTTGCTGTCGTAGCTTCTACAGCTCAAATGCCTTCTACTTCAGAGTGGACAAGCGATTTAGATTTGTTACGCCCGCTAAATTGCAACAGGGTACAATTTGCTAAAGGTCAACGCAAAGATCCATGGTTAGGCCCGCTGATAAATTTTTTCGCTCAGGACTGTTCTTTAGACGCGCTATCACAAGTAGACCAACGCGTAAAGAAATGGGTTCTTGCCATACACAAACGTGCTTCCGTTATAGATGGCATATTGTACTATTCCGACGAATTTATGCAAGATCCAACACATATGCGCATTTTTGTACCATCAGACTCTGCAATCCAGCGCCATTTGTTGCAAGCTTACCATGATAGCCCATTAGGTATGCATAGGGGACGCGACGCTACATATAATTCGCTGTCTCGTGACTTTTATTGGCGTAATATGTCAAAACATGTTCGCAATTGGATTCGCCGTTGTCCGCAATGCATTCGCTTCAAAACTTTGCAGCAGCCTCATGGTCCTATGCAAATTCGCGTTTACCAATATCCGTTTCATACGCTCGGTGTAGATTATGTAGGAGAACTACCCACCACGCCCTCTGGAAACAAATGGATTTTAACTGTGGTCTGCCCCTTTTCAAATTATCTTCGCGCCATTGCGGTGCCAGATAAAAGTGCCCCCACAGCAGCCCGTGTCTTGCTAGACGAAGTATTTTTGCCTTTTGGATTTCCATCTGTTATACAAAGTGACAGAGGTGGAGAATTCCTCAATGCATTGATGCATCGTTTGGTAGCACTTTTGTCGGTCAAACAAGTTTTCACGTCAGGGTACAGACCTCGGTTAAACGGCGCAACTGAACGCGTGCATCGATTTTTGAACAGCGCTATTGCTATCTACTGCGAAAACAAACAACATACTTGGCAAGAATATTTGCAGCCAGCTGTTTACGCGCACAATACCTCGCCAATTTCAGGAACTTCGGATATAACACCTTTCTTTTTGGTTTTTGGTCGAGATGCGCCTTCGCCTGAAACAATTTCATTAAATCTGCCAGCCACTGCGCTGCCTGCGGATCATTATGCAGCACATCTTGTTTCCCGCGTGAAAGATGCACATACGCATTTTCGAGCTATAAAAGCAGATTTGCGCAGACGCCAGCGCGAGCTTTACGACACTGTTTCCCGCGATATTGATGTGCCAGAAGGGAAAACCGTCTATCTGCGAAAAGATAACGCGCCAAATCAAGCTGGACTTGCTTCGCGTTTCTTATGCTCTTTCGATGGCCCATATATCGTTACTGGTCATCCACACGGTCGCAAAGATTTGCTAACACTCCGACACGCCAAAACAGGTGAACCTCATCCACGTCAGGTCAACATAGAGAAAATTGTTGTAGTTCCAGACCCGGAAGCGGATGACTTACGTCCACTTGAAGAAGCTTTGGTAGAACCAGATTTACTTGAAGTAGAACAAGCTCCGCGCAATGCCAACTCCGATTTAGCCAATGTTGCATTCGAGTTCGGAAAATATTTGGAGTCTCTACCCTCCAAGTCTGCAATCTCCTCGCAAGCTTGCAAGCATGTCTACGCAAATTACCCCTCAGCCAGAGAAATATTAGCACGCCATGGTAAATTACGTGGTTTGGTAAAATCGTGCCCATACCTCCAGCTAGATGGTGGTTTACACGGAGGAACATATACAATGTCATTAAACCTCCAGGTATTTAATAAGTTACGTTGAAGTTAGTTGTATCATCTTATAGCTTCATGGACATTATCGTAGCTTACGTATAAGAAAAAAAACGAAAAAAAAATTTTTCTGTAAAAATTTTTTTTGATAAGGAGGATGAGAATGTAATAGGAATGCACATCTCATCATTCTTGGTATCTAATCACGCTATAATCATATGATCATTTACTAATATCACGTGCTAACCTTGATGCTAATCATTGCTAATTGGTATTATTATCTTAGTATTTTTACGGGGACTTAGTATTTTTACTTTCAAGCATGCGCATTTACTTTCTGTCAATCTTAATTATTTCGTGTATATATTTTGCCACACCTTAATTAGAAGAGAGAGTTAGAATACTAGAGTTTGAGGATGGAATGAAAACGTGATCACCAAACATGTAGTACTCTCTGCGCAACACCTCAAAGCCGAGCGAAGTGCTCCTATCACACTTGGAGGGGGAGGGTGACTCGAGTCTTGGGGATAACACGGAAGTGCCGCCCAACGTTTTGGGGGAAAACTCATTTTTAAGGATATTCGATCAATTGCCATACCCAATTTTTGCAAGGCAAACTCTGTTGAAATATCCAGAAAACATATTTCATTTCATTGTAAAGAAAGTTTGTTAAGAATACCACAAACCAATTTTCACAACTAAGACTAAGAAAATCCAAAGATTAGAATGATTATCTCGAAAAGTTTTTATTACGGCTTTAGAATGCAGCCATTTTCTAGTGAGACCCATATTACATTTGGAGACCCATATTTAGGGATTTTGAGGCCAAAACCCTTCCTGTTGCTCTTCATGTGGAAGTTATGAAACTCGATGAAACTCACTGTTGACACGAGTTTCTTTCATGTCAGAAACCGGATGTCGGAAAAGTCCCTTTCAGTGCAGCAGGGCCTTCAGATAGATGACACATTAGTGCTTTCTTTTTGAAGGTTATTCAAAAATAGCAACGGAAGCGATATGACATTTACGCTTTGGACTGCGCTGCGAAAAGAAAATGGAAGCAAAGCAATGAAGTGAAGATATGAAGAGTTTATTTTATTTCTGATGGCGAATTTTGATATAATAGAAGATGCGAATTTTCATGAAGGTACTTTACGAAGTAGACATGATGAAGAATCACCAAGATTTGTACCAGAGCCTATTACTATCCGTGGCGTTGGTCATTTAACATTGTAAGTCGCACTGTTTTATTTTTAGGCCCAATTTTCCTTATAAGTGTTTGGCACAGTAGGCTACAGATTTTGACAAAGCATCACTTGGCATGTTAAAAATATATTATGTTTGTTACATCGTTCCTTTTGCGTTGTAAGAATCATGTCAATCGTCCCCTGAACGCACTTGGCTGTTTTCTACACGAAAAAAGGCAAGAAAAATGAAAAAAGTAATACTAGATTTTTGGGCAGAAAAGCTGGTTTCAATTGATTGATTGTTGCGTACGGTGGTTAGGGCTTATAGTGCTTAATGAGTTTTCTCCAACCATCTCCATTATGGTTTAATTATGCATCCACCAGAAAAGATGAATTTCGTGGGTTAAAAGCAAGATGGAATCTGAACAATTTGCACTCAAGATCTACTGTAAATGCCAAGGTAGGAGAAAAATGGCAGAAGAAATGGAGGGATAAAGGGATGAAAATTCATGAATACACTTATGAAAAAAAAGGATAAGAAAAACTTATCCAGCACATCTGAAAAATGGTAGGAGCCCTCTAGGAACACCCATGGAAGAAGACATTACTCATAATGATGAGAACCTCGTAAAAAATTTTCACAACAGAAGCTCCTGTAAAGTATGGCTCAAAATTTATCTATTCATTTCTTTGTAGGTTTGGGCTTACCAACAGATTTGAAAGTGAATTTCCTCCAAGCCTTTCTGGCAAGGTAATCATCAGTCACAAATTATTATTCTGATGCAATGCATCTTTATCCTCAAGCACTCAGCAGTTCACAGTGTTATTGTACACAGGTTTTAACCATTATGGATTTTGATGTTATCCAATTGCCATATTGTTTCTTCACAAGGATTGAATATTGACTTGTCGTTTTTCCAACCTTGCTCTTCTGTGATGTCTCTTTACATTTTTAATTTGTGCATTGATCCACTGATTGGGATCTCAACATGACCCAGTGTGCATTCCAATGCCCTCCTGCCACATTTATGTGGAGGAGCAGCATCAAGGGAAATTTCCGGCCAGTGTTTTTTGGCATGAAATTTATGCTGTTTCAGCTGCTGGGAACTCAATTTAGTTGTTCAATTAGAAATTGTGATGTAAATTTTTATGCTACCTAATTTCTGGTGGAAATATGTGGCAGACAAAATCTATGGAATACAGACTGGAATATGATTGAAAGAGATAAGAAAGTAAACAAACAAATATTGTCATTAAAAAGGTTATCTATTAGAATAATCTTTAACCTTTAAAACTAAATTTTTTGTAGTTAGGTGATGGGCAAACTGATTTTTCAGTTTGCAGGTTTTTTTCTATGCAGCATGTGTCATAACTTTTGCAACGGGCAATTTGTTTGATACCTACTTTCCAAATTGCCCAAATAAAGAGTTAGTATACACAGGGCTCAATTAAATTTTTTCCTTCCTGGTAGCAAGTTAAGCACTTTTGTTTCTTCTAACACACTTTCTTCTTCTTCCCCTAGATACCAACCCATTCTATCTCAATTCCTTTCCCTCCTTCTTTCTTTCCCTTTTTTCCCCTTTCCTTACATCTGTTTTTTCTTTTTTCCCTTTTTCCTTCTTGGAAATTTGAGCATTTCAGCTATCTTCCTGGTAGTTTAGTGCATTTCCGTTTTTGAGCCCTGTGGTGCAGTATATGTTTTGCTTTATTGCCCAGTGTAGAGAAAAAGAAGAAAATCCACACAGTGAATAGTGATCAGCCAGAAGGAACACAAGAACTGAAGAAATATGCCATAGCCAATTCAATTCATTGTTCTTGGTAGAGCACAGATACCTAAACAGTGCAAAGCATGATAAAGATTCTTCACAACCCAAGAACGGCAGAGCTTATCTACGTAGCTTGGGCTGTGAACAAAACAATAATAACAAGAAATAGTATAAACTAAGTGCCCCACTTGTAAAATTTTTCTTGACTTGAAACATTGTCTAGTGGGCCTAAAAGGTAGACGCATTGGCTATTATTGTGTAAAAAGACAGTAAACCAGGAAAAGCAAATAAACATATCGCAATGAAAGTGAAGCCTTTCCCTTAAATAGTGGAGCTCACAAATAAGTTTATTTTGATTGATTCTGTTTCTGCAGAAAAAACTCTTGCAGATTTCATCTGTCTTGCGTGTCATGGAAAGAATTCAAATTCGTTCAAACTCCTATGTCAAGAAATATTTGCCAGTTGCTGCTGACAATAAGAAACAACAAGGACCGTCATTTTGTCATGTTATAAAATTTGGACAAAAATTTTTGATGTGATCCTACTGGATGCAGCAGCAACAGCTACAACACTGTCATGTAAGGCTAAAAGGCCCCACTTTCTGGGGCAATAATGCATGTACCAAAAAAGCTGGAATGAAGCTGGGAAAACTGGGAATAGCACCTAAAAACTGACATTTTTCTAACTCTACCGGACAATTGGGATTTGAAAGCTGGGATAGCTGGGAACTGACAACCCAGAAATCTGAGAAAGCTGGGAATGGAGTGCTCTGGAAGCTGGGAAAGCTTGGGCAGGCCTCAGTGAAAAATGTTTCGTTCAAACATAGAAAATTGCAGTACAATACCCGAGTTTGCAAGAATACAATACTATTGAGGCAAAAAGTAATTTCTGGTCAAAGTTAAGTTATAGCTTACTGTATATCATATTTGGTTGTTGATAGGAAGCAAATAATACTGTATGTTTTTAAATTTGACACTAAAACCCTAAAAGAATTTTGATTTTGGAATTGATGTTAAACCAGACAATGGGCAATACAGGAAATTATTAGCCTGCTTCTTGACCAATCAAATTTGCTGTTGAAATCTCTGCCATCAAGATTCGTTGATAATTGCTGTCTTATAGTGCACATATTTAAATTGTAATCCTGCTTTGCAGCTTGCTCCAGAAGAATATGAATCAACAATGAAAAAAATAAACAAGGTCCTGGGAAGGACATTACCTCTCAACTTGAGATGGTTGTTGTGTGGATGTATTTGTTGTTGCTGTACATTAGGATTGTCAATGTGGCCAGTTGTTTACCTAAATAAAAGGGTAAGTACAAGTAAAAATACACTATTTCCTCCCCTTTCTTTCAAAATCTAGATGTGACTTTAGCCTTTAGGACAACAACAGAATGCCATGAATCAGTAACCGACTTGCCCAATGTACTAAAATAAGGTTTCAAACTCTTAAAGGGTCTGTTTTGTCCAGCATTCATCCCTTTCATGGGCCATGAAAATGGCAAATAGGAAAGGCCAACTAAGAAATGGCATATTCAAGGCATTTTGGATGAAACAGAGCCTTTACGAGGCCTACTCAAGACAACTCAATCAAGTACAGGACAATACAATGCACAGATGGTCATCCATAGCAGCAACACAAATAGGGAACATGTTTTTTGGGACACCATGTTCCAGGTGACTCAAAAATGTCCTTTTGTTTGAAATATAGTTGCAGCAGATATACAGTAGTTGTGTGATAATTACAGGGATTGATGTTTCTGATAGGTAAAAGATTCAAGAGTTAGTCTTTTGTCAAAGATGAAGGAATTAAGAAACCAGACCAGTCTATGCAATTTTTAGCAAAGAAAAACAAGATCATTTGTGCAGAAACTTTTGCTATAGGTACTGTTTTAACGTTAGACCTGTTTATAGAATTATCATTTTAACACAAATTGTCTTGTTGTTCTTTGCTGTTATCTAAGACAAGCAAGGATGACATTTGGATCATTACGTAAGCATTAGCATTTAGAAAACATAATTTGTAATTTGTTAGGATACTGTTATTTATGCTTTGATTGTGTTTAGATGTACTGTAATCCGGATCAATTAATGCCATGAGGAAATGTAAAAATAGACAAAAATATCTTTTTGACACATAATTATGTCATTAAAATTGCATTTTTCCATTTGCTGTTATTTTTCTTTCAGTCAAAAGTCTCAATTGAAAAATTATTGGACACAGAGAATCATAATTTGTATCAAAAGGTATAAAACTATTATTCATCTAAATATATTTCATCTTATTTTGGCTTGCTGCTACAGTATGTATTACCTTTCTGCCAAGATAAGGCCAAATCATGAATGTGAGAGAGGATGCATGGTTTTGCAGAGCATGTTTACCTCTTCTTCCCTCTGTATATTGTGGAAGGACCTGAAAAAGATTTTATCTTTTGAAAATTTTAACGTTTGTGTTTTCAGTTTGGCGTATGATAACATATGTACAAACTATCCTCATGTGTAAGTTCTTTAGGAATGACAGAGGTACAGTACCATAAATGTAAAGTAACATGAGCATTGAGAGCAAGCCAAACTTAAAGTGACATTTTTCACATTGAAATATGTCTTGAGGCTGATGACCGGAGGATGTACCCAGGAAAATTTAGGATAGGGGTGCTCAGACTGTGGTAAAGCAACAACCCAAAAAATTATAAGAATAAACCTAAAAATAAAAATAGACCTAAAAATAGTGTTGCTGATCCAACACAACCAAAGGCCATGAAGCCAAAACTCAAATCGATGGAAATATGCACTAACTGGTTATATTTCTCTTAATTTATTAGGATATTCAAGTATTTTGATTTTGATAATATCAGTTGATTTTTTAAACTTTGTTTGTAAGATATGTTTCTCTCAATGTTCTTACTTAACTTCTCAATCTTGTTACTGTGCAAACGATTGACCCAAAAAAGTACTGTAAGCTCTGCCCAAATTGTTGACCCAAAAAAGTAACTTGAGCATCCTTATCCAAGATATACCCAAGTAACCCCCTGGGGCTGATGATTGGTTATTGAAAGGATAAAATACAGTATGTTCCATATCATAATGCCTTCTTTACATTCCTTCTTTTTGTTTTTGCTGTTTCAAGTTCTCTACGAAAGAAAACATTTAAGGCCAACTTCGGAGAAGCAAACAAACTGAAGAGAACCGAAACTAAACTGTTGGCATTGTCAATGTGTTTCATGATTATCTTAGCAAAATGATTTTAGCAAGAAACCGTAAAAGAAATGCAAATGCCGAAGAAACATCTGTCCACAATAATAATTCCACATTTTCTTTGCTGTATTTCGCGATTATTTGCAATGGAAATCTCTGTGTACCGACACCTCCCTTTTGTTGAGGTTTCCAATTTGACTTCAAATTTTTGAAGATGAGCAGCAAGAAAGTAGTTGGCCTTGCTGTTTTAACCTAACTTTGCAAAATAATGGAGCAACAAGGAAGAACATTACAAACGAGTAAAATGAAATCTTTCGTAGCTTTGTATCGAAAAGTTTATAGCTTGTACGAGGAGGCAGACCTTTTCTCAAAAATCTCGTAAATAAAGGCAGTCCTTGTTGCAAGAACAAGACCTTGAAAATTGTCATTAGAATGGAATATTGAAATGGTAAACAACGTTAGAAACACAAGACTACTTTATTGGGGGCGAACACCCTCCCATGCTTATCTCTAGGTGAGATAAGACGCCCTTGTGGAAATTTTGTTTCGAAAAGATTGTTGATTTGTTTTGCATTTGCTTTGTTGAGGTTTGTTGATTTTTGCTCAGTGGCAGTGGCGGATCTAGGGGGACAGATGGAGGCAACTGCCCCCCCCCTTAACGATGAAAATTCAGCTTTGGTGCCCCCTTTTTGACAAGAACAGTGCCCCTTATCCTGATCCAAATGCCCTCTTTTTCAGTGTTTCGTTCTGAATGCGGGGAAACATATAAACTAAGGCGTTATTCAGTAGAACCACCAGAGAATTTTCTCGAATTAAGTCCCAAAGATTTTCGCGCGCCTTCGGCGCTCTCACTGTCCATTACGTTTTTGGCGCCCCCTCTCCAAGTTCTCCCCCCCCCCTTCAACTTCTGTGTGGATCCGACTCTGCTCAGTAGATGGCCTGTGTAAGCTGTGCTGCATTGCCCTCAACTTTTGAGCACGAAATACTTTTCCTTTTCTTTTGTGAGAACTTTTCTTTCAAAGACATATCTGGGGGGGGGACTATTACGGTAAAAGATTGCACTCACCTTTTAATGCGATCCTTGCCGTTTTAAACTGGGACTGTTTCAAATTACGTTTTCCCAACTGTTAGATTTTCCTAATTTTATGATTTATTCACGTTTTTTTCCTACAATAGACCTTTTTACTTCTTAGAAAAGAGGTTTGGATCGCGCGTCCAAATCTGGTAAATTTTTGCAGGAAAACAAAATCATGACCCCCGTTCTCGCTATAACGATGATTGCTGTGGCAAGAGGTTGTTTCGGATTCCAGGACGCTTTTCAGAGAGTTAATCAAAGATAACTGTCTTCAAAATGAGTTACAAATATTTCTGTTTATGCACTGGTAAGTTTCACTCGCCTTTTGTTTGTATTTCTCGTTAGTTTTGTTCATTTATAGCTGATTTTGTTGTGTAACAGTGCTTAAATTTGCGAGCATGCAAGGGTTTCATTTCGCGAGATTGCAAATTGAAGTTTGGCGTCTTCAATCAACTGTTGTTATTCAGTTGCAAGAAAGTCAGCTAGCATGAATGAAGATAACGAGAAACAAAGCAAAAAGGCCATTAACACTTGTCTCCATGTTAGTTGAACCACTGCAAACTCACTTTGCATAAAGTAGTCGATAATAGACTCTCTGAAAATCTTCTGAAACCCAAAGCAACTTCTTGCCACAGTGTACATAGAAATATAGCCCCATGCTTTTGGAAACTTGGTATTCTGATGATGAAGCAAGTTTGCTTCGAAACGTCAACTATAATAAATATGGCCTAGTCTCTCAATTTAATTTTTCACTTGGATTTGTCTCACATGGATTTGTCATAATATTTACTTGGATTTGTCACAATTGGAATGGAATACATGAACATGATTATCGTCGCAATAGACCTTCTAGCTATTCTAGAAAAGAGTCTGGATCGAGCGTTATTTTTATACAATTTTATACACGAGGTTCTATTGAGTGGCGTTAGCGGTTCTATCACTGTTATGCACGTTCGAAAATTCTTCAGATTGCATCATAACATCGTTCGATTCAGATTCTTTCCCAGAACAGCTAAAAGGTTTTCTAATCAAGCTCCGTTTTCCTGCCAATACCCCGATTGCCACAGTTTGCAGTGTTGCACCGAGAACGGGGGTTCATGCTTTTGTTTTCCTTCAAAAATTTAGCAGGTTTCGACGCTCGATCTTAGCCACTTTTTGTGGAAGTACAGTAAGAAGGTCTATTTACGGCAAAATTTTATAAATACATGCATTGCTTGTTGGATTAGCGACTTGTTTGATTTGTGTCTGAAAATCTTTAAAGAGGCGAAAAACCGGCAGCAATTCAAAGCAATGGCTTCCTGGAAATATTCACTGTTATGCTTGTTATTTTCAGCTTGGCTTACATTGGAAATTGAGTAAACAGTTAGTGAATTCAAGTAACATGATGGAATATGTAAGTAACCTTTACTTTCTTGTTTTATACAAGATGACACAAAAATAACCTCGTGAGTTAGATCGCATATGGATTTCTGAAAGCATTATGAACACATTGGTAATTTTAAAAATATGTTTCTGTTTTATTTTTCTAACATATAAGAATTTAGAAAACATAGATAAGTTGCTTGAACTCTTAGTTTATGAGAGGAGAAAGATTTCTGATAAAGCGAAGTCTAAACATCAAGTACACTTTATTATTATCACAAGTATATACCAGATGAGCCAGAAAGAAGTTTGCACTTTTTTGAATTGCATAGAATGAAGCAAACTCTTATTAATGAGATGAATCAAATCAAACTGCAAAGCAACGAGAATGCATATGATATCTCCTAACCGTGAAAAGTTACTTATACTTATTGTGCCATGCGAGGAATTTCCTTATGATCTGAACAGACGTTTTCATTTCATTTTTCATTTTGAATTTTGAATTTATTAGGAAGGGAGACCCTTTAACGAACAGGTTGATTTACAAGGGGCCCTCCATATGAAAACTTACAAATCTAATAAAGTTAAAACAAAAACAACTAAAAACTAATTACAATGAATAAATACAGCTAATCAAAAATCCTACCTATCAAAACAGAAGAAAAATATCTAAAAGAAAAATTTATGCCCATTTCATGCATTTCACAACCAACGCATTTATGCAGTCAAATTTGATTATTCTTTCAGTGCTCACAAAACACAAGAAAAATAGTTTCAAAAATACTTTGCTCTATTGTCTTTTCATTGGCACTCGAATGATTCAGATCCTTATAGTGCTGTTGGTGCTATGAATTTTCGAAAATGGGACTTTTTTCTGGCTCACCCCATATTTTTGCATATATCAAACACTCCTCATTTGCTTTCCAAGGTGCTACAGATTGAATTTCGACCGAGACAGATTATTTACAAACCAGATTAGAGGCAATGAAAAAGTGCAGAGAAGGTAGAAACCCTTTTTACTTATGATCTTATTTCGTGTTCTTATAAATGGGTACTTGAAAAACCACTATGCACTGTGTTGCAACAACAGCTCACAATGGTGCAAAGTCAGTGATATGAAGAGAAGGGGTAAATATTCTTCAAAGATTTTGCAAGTCAGGAAACGTGTCATTGTAACATTTTCCAAAGAATTAGCCTGTGTGATCAGGCAAAATTTTCTTCTTCTTCCATTGCTGTTGTCTCTCTGTTCATCTTGTGATACGAATTTGCTACCATACCGTCTATCTCACTTTTCTAAGGTTGTGTTTGATTGGTAATTCCAATCTTGCCAAATTCTGAAAACAACAGACTTTGCAGAGACAGAAGTGAATTTCCCAACAAATGCAAGATCTTCATAGCAGCGGGTTCTGGATGAAAGCTAGAATGTCTCAAAGTCTGCCAGACAGCAGCGGGTTCTGGATGAAAGCTAGAATGTCTCAAAGTCTGCCAGACAGCAGCGGGTTCTGGATGGAAGCTAGAATGTCTCAAAGTCTGCCAGACAGCAGCGGGTTCTGGATGAAAGCTAGAATGTCTCAAAGTCTGCCAGACAGCAGCGGGTTCTGGATGGAAGCTAGAATGTCTCAAAGTCTGCCAGACAGCAGCGGGTTCTGGATGAAAGCGAGAATCTCTCAAAGTCTGCCAGACAGCAGCGGGTTCTGGATGAAAGCTAGAATGTCTCAAAGTCTGCCAGACAGCAGCGGGTTCTGGATGAAAGCTAGAATGTCTCAAAGTCTGCCAGACAGCAGCGGGTTCTGGATGAAAGCTAGAATGTCTCAAAGTCTGCCAGACAGCAGCGGGTTCTGGATGAAAGCTAGAATGTCTCAAAGTCTGCCAGACAGCAGCGGGTTCTGGATGAAAGCTAGAATGTCTCAAAGTATACCAGATTTTCTGCCATATTGGGAGCAGAAGGTTAAGAAGGCCTAAAACACACCAGACCTTCTGTTTAGAAAAATCGTAATCAATCAAACACCAATTCCGGGTTTACCGAGTATATTTTTTCCAGAATTGGTACCAATCAAAGACACTCCTTCCTCTCTCTTTAATGTTCATGATTGCTTCATTTCGTGTTCTTTATTTAACCTGTCTAGCGTCATTTGTTTTTCCTCTCTCCATCCATTTCTATCCACCTTCAAGTCCTTAGTAGCTCAAAATCTTCCAGCTGATATCTTGTTGATGTGATTGAGGAATATATATCCCCTCTTGATTTATAATTATGAAGAAAAGTTGTGAAAATGAGACGGTGAAGCTCTAAAGTGCAACTGGTATTGTTTGATCTCGCGCAACGGATTTGTCTCAGCCTGGGAGCTGTATAAAGCATTAAATGCATAGCTGACAATGTATACGCAGTGTCGCAGCATTAGATGTATGGCTCCGTGGTCGCTGCATTTGGTGAACAGGTGGAAACGGCAAAGTGTGCTTATGTTTTGTCTTGAACTTGTAGGTTTGAGCACAAACTTCAAATCTTTAAAAACATTGCACGATTCCTCCTCTACTGGCAATTTGAAAACAACAGCAAACATGACTTCAACAGCAAACATGACTTATTTCTCGAGAACTCCCTTATCATTCGAATAACGACAATGTAGTCTTATCACGAAGCAACAACCATCACAGTGTTGCTTTGTTGTGACTGGGATATTATGTCCTTCAACTTTAAAGATGCCAGCCCGCTGGCAATTTTTCCCTTGACTGACCCAAACTGGTCTGAGAATTCTGAAAATAATAAAGATTGCTAATCAAAACTCAAAGTAAAGAGCGTGAAGTTCCTTCCAAGCCATTACATCAAGCGAAAGATGAATTAACCATTCGTACAATGTTTGTAAAGATTTGATTCTTGGGCTTTGAGATGGCAGTATCTTTGTCATGAGGTTGTAGACTCGACTTATGACCTTTTGGGTCCCTTGTTTCTCTGCGCACTATGATTTGTTGATGTCACTTCGCTCAATAGGGACTCTCATAACATTGCCATTAAATAATGGGTACTTTTGTGTTAAATTGTCCCAAACCAGCGGGAGTTCTCGTACATTCCATGAAACTGTTCGTCGTTACACTTGTCATAAAGTTCATTCTTCCTGCGATTCCCAAAGTCTATTCCAATTCCACGAGATCATTTCAAAGTCTGGTCTAAAGAGCTTGAGCATTGAAAATCAAAGGTTAGAACAAAGAAAGATGTTTTCCTGACCCACATTTCGCAAAATATATACCTTTCAATCAGTAATCTTCCTCTGTGGAAACAAGATAGATCCATCGCAGCTACGAGAACTCTACGCCATCGCAACCGCTTTTGTGTGCAGCAAAAAATTATTTTCTAAATAGCGCTTTCTTATTGGTTGAGAACTAGATTCTAGCTATTTGATTGGTGAGTACGGAACAACTCTGCCAGGGCCCAAAGTGAGCCCATTGTTTCAGAGTAAATGTTGTGGGTCCCTTTTGACCAAGTGATATCAACCGAGCAAAGAGCGCAGGAAAACGCGGGTAACCCGGAAAGATACGGTATAAGTCCATTTGCAGATATGGAGTTTTCTTGACATGGTGAATAGGCTTCGTTGTATGTATAAAAGAACCAAAATAGCTTAGTATATAACTTTATTTACAGTATAGGCACCAGATATGTAAGAAATATGGCTGTAAAATTCTATGAATCATTTCTTTGAAATGAATAATTTTACAGAATCTTGAGGTATTTTACTATAACCCTGCCGTTGGGCTCTTTCGATATCTTCAATGTTTTCAGATTTAGAGTGCTTTTTCTTAATTCCCAACAATTTTAGAGAAGTTTTGAAAGAAGCTTAAAGCCACCTTAATTTTCGCAGCTTTTTAGGAAATGTGGAATAAAATTTGCAAAAAAACTGTAGTTTATGAATTTGTACAACATGTTATCGGGCACATTTTATTTCATTTTATTTTTGTCTTATTTTGTCTTATTTTGTCTTATTTGATCATCACTTAATGTGTGCCAAAGGATGCTGCCTCTGAAGGTCACGGAGTGTCTTCCAAAGACATGAGTTTCTATTTGAGGCAATTTAACAGGAATTTAGCCAAGTTTTTAATCCTCAGATTTTATTCATTTTGTTTCGTGTTGAAAAAATCCCAGAGGTATGATGCATTCAGGGTATTCAGAGTTTTAAATACCTCTAACATTAGTTTTTAAATACACGCAAGTTTTTCAGTCTTCTAGTTTGCGATCAGTAATTTGATGGTGTCTTATCTTCAAGTGAGTTGTAATAGGAAATGAAACGTAATTTTAAAACTATTAAGCTTTCCTGGAGAGTTCAACGGCAGAAGCATAGCAAAGTTGTTCAAGTTTCTTCCAAGTCACTCAGTCAAAGAAATATAATGTAGAAATTTTATGTTGATATTTCTGAAGGGTTGGAATCAAATGCCTCATTTAATAACCTCTTAAATCGTTTGTACATAATTGTTTAGTAATTTCTATGATACAATAGCAAGCAAGATGGTAGGATTAAAATTTGTTTGGGAAAGCGTATCATAACAATGATTGAATTGCAGAATGCATAAAAATGCATAAGAATTGTGTCTAAAATTATCTGCAAGCTAGTAACAGCTGAGGATTTAGGTTTCACATCAGAATTTAGATTTTTCAGATGGAAATATTTGGGACAAAAACTTTGGACAAACAAGTCTTAGACAATTTTGAAAAACTCGGAAGTAATTTCATTCTTCAGCTCAGTGATCAAGTCATTTGCTTGAAATTTTTTCCAAAGATCGGTACTGAATGCTGTAGGTCTCAGTTTCGTCGACACATTGTGTTGTCAAACAAATTTCCGGATGCTTTGAAACCAGTTCGGGCAAAAAATGTCGGGCAGCATTTTGTCCAAGACTTTAACATTGTGACATGTTTTTATTTAATTGGAACCAGGAAACAACGGAGAGGCAGTACATTATCGGCCGGATCGATTGAAAACGAGCAAAAGGTTTCGTTTTTCTGACCTTCTTCTGTTGTTTTCTTGTTGTTTTGTTGAACTTTGATTTCATGCAAAAATAAAGATTCTTCCTTTCAACGGGTGAAGTGAAGTGAAATGATTTGAAATGAAAAAAAAGAGTAACGAATGTAGTTTGGAAATATGTTACATGAAGTTGAAAAATGTGTACGAATTTTGAGCTAAGTTCAGGTTTGGTTTTTTAACATTTGCAATGAACTGCTTTTCTTCAACTATTGAAAAGAGTATTTCAGGGACAACATTGTCAGTTTTAATTCTAAAAATATCGAGAGATAATGCAAGAAAAATGGTGAATAATTTCTGTTTTAGCAAATCAACCATACAGTGCAGTTTACCGTCATGCTTGCTCTTGCTTGTAGATTGCTTAAAATGAATTGCTTGTTTTAGTGTTGTATTTGTGGTTGTTGTTGTACGGGAGACCTTTGATAATCATTGGGCGTTGTATAAGCTAGATAGATTAGAATAAACATGGAGAAGAGAGATTAGACGCACGTAGAAGAGTGTGCTTGTAGTAATTCCTTTTTTCCAGCTTTAGTGCCAAATAAGTGCACTGTAGAGGGAGTGATAAGGGAAATTTCTTTACGTGCAATAAATCTATGTTAGTATTCACATAAAGGCTTTAGAGGGAACAATTGAGGGTTTGGAGAACCTTTGAAACCTCCCAAATTCGTCACGAAAGAGGCAACTCCACTCACTGACAGGTCTCATCTGTGAGAGTTGTATTTCTAATAAGCGGTCTCTTATGAAAAACAATGTTGTTCTTTACCGTTTGCATTCTCAGTCAAAGTTTACCAAATCCCACACCAAGGTAAACCCCCCCAAATTGTCATATATGCAACCTTAGGTTCCCCCCCTACCCCCAGGACCTTCCTGATTTGACGAGATTTAATAAGGCTCAGAAATTATATTATTGTAATTCTTATTGAAAACTGTTTTGTATATAAAGACTGTAGAGTTGATGTCAAAGTCTGTCGAAGTAAATTAAACTTTTAATAGTTTTTTTTCAACATATCTCGGATTTTGGCGTTAAATTTGTTATTGTCACTCAGCATTCCTTCTTAAAGTGCTCTTTCTTGCTACCAATCTACTTACATCTAGCTTTGAAAACATGCAATAAACATGGGTCAAGTATCCAAGGATAGGTTCCTAATATTTAAAAAATATAAAATCCTATAACCCATTTTTGAATATAGTGGCTGCAGGGAAACTTTAGTTTCTTCGCCGTGATTCTACAGTTGGACTTTATAAAATCTTCAACATCTTCAGAATTAGAGGGCTTTCCTACTTTTTCAAGAATTCGAGGAAAGCTTGAAAACAACTTGAAAACCATCGTGATATATTTACTATCAAGGAAACAGAATTATTTTCAAGAAAACCGTAGTTGATGGATGTCAAAGAGATAGCAAAAGTATCAAGCAAAATTATTGAAGTTTTGTTGAAATTAAATGACATCACAACCTCGAAATAGCTGAACTCTGAAATGCATTAAAATTTCAGGAACTGTTGAAGATTTTCAATATTATCAAAAGTCCAATGGTTGCTATACCATTTTTTCTTCTTTATTTTGGGATTCACAACGATTTTAATTTTTTCAAAGTTTCTCGTGAATTCTTTTAACAAAAAGAAAGGCGCAATAATTCTGAAATGATCTGGATATCATAGACCTGGCAATTAAAAAAAAGTAACTGCAGTTCTTTTGAAGATGTTAAATCAAACGAAACATTCATTGAATTGAATTGTATTGAATTGAATTATGAAAATAATCAAGACACCATAGACTGCCAATTAGCCTGCGCACAGACTTTACTTACGTTGCGGAGGAGAAGTAAGGGATAAGCTTTTCCTTTACTTCTCCTCCGCAACATAAGTAAAGTCTGTGCGCAGGCTCACTGCCAATGAACACTTAGACTTACGAAAATCGTCGTAATTTCGCTCCTTGATAGGCTTATAATCGCTACAACTACGACTCATGATAAACTAATCAGAAGTTCGGCCAGAAATTGATGAACCTCGCTTTGATGCCAAAAAGCCAAGAGCATAGGCCCTTTCTGCACGATCACAAATCCAAAGTGATGAAAAGGTTGCTGCGAATCTCATTAAATCGACTTACGTTCTTGGTGACCAAGGAATTAACAATTTACTTCATTGTGTACTTGGAGTCTTAAATCAAAATCATTGCCAAGTAGGTTAATTCAATCAAGTTACATTTGCAAATGGTCTTGTTTGTCTACAACCTGTTCGTGAAGTCAGATTCAACGCTCAACTACGTGCGAGATCTTTAAAGGTGAATCATTTGTTACTCGAAAAACCAACTTGTTTGAAGAGAGGTTTCTTCCTTAAAAACATGTGATACCGTTTTGAAGTTGCGGTTTCTGTTTCACTATAATACTTAGGTACCACTCACTAACGATTATATGCAAGTGGTTATATACACAAAAAATTGAACCCCGCTTATCTGGCTGCTCTGGAGGAGCTGTGGATTCAATCATCTCGATTTCACACAATTGCAGAAATCAGGCTTCAAGTTAGAGTTTTGAGACCTTGTATGTGTCAATCTGAAAAGTGGTTGCTAATTTATGACAGAGAAAAGGCAAAATAATTGTTTGCTTCAAAAACGGCACTTTCTACTGTTCTCCAGCAATGTCAAAAATAAAGTAGTTGTTAAAGAAAGGGTTCTAATGTTGCATTAAAAGTTTTGCTAAATCTTTTATAGTTTTAGCAGTGTTGTCTGTTCATAAGAGAGCACTTTCTACCTTCTAAAAACTGTAGCAAAAATTTTGATACGATTGCTGAGCCCTTTGTTTGAAAACTTACTTTATTGTGGCATAACTGGAGAACAGTAGAAGTGCTGTTTTTTAAGCAACCACTTATTTTGCCTTTTCTCTGACATAAATCAGCGACAATTTGTCAGATTGACTCAAACAAGGTCTGGAACTCTAAGTTGAAGCTTGACCTGTGCAACTGTGTAAAAAGCGAGATAATTGAATGGACAGCTCCTCCGCAGCAGTTACACAAACGGGGCATAATTTTTTGGGACACCCCTCTACGCTTAGGGTATTGGTTGTTGTGGACATCTGCAGTCATGGACAAAATAGTTTGAGACAAATCTAAAACTTGAGATTTGACTATTGAAGATCCCCCTCTCCCCCTTATTCAATGTTCGTAACGTGTCAAGGAAGGTTCTCGGAGTTTTCAACATTGATTGATGGGAGAACGGGGGGAAAGGATGGCCAACAGGTGAAAATATCGGAAATGATGAATTTGTCTCATAATTTATGTCCATGATTGTGATCACTGAACGCAGAAGCTCTAATAAGCTGCCAAGGGGGCTTATTTAATTTCGGATGATCCAGAGGGGGGCTTATTACAGGGGGGGGCGTATTCACAAAATCAAGTAACAAGGATATATTTGGTAGCTTTTCAGTTCTTATATTCCATATTTTGCCGAATCAACATTTACAGCTCAAATACCTAAATTCGACACAGTCTTTACCCCAACACACACGCCTAAAGCCCGACACGGGCATAACATAAATATGAGGATGAAAATGTTCAAAAAGTTAAACTCCAAAATAAATGTATTAATAGTCAGTTCCTCTTCTGTCTTTGATGTCTTTTTTGTCTTCTCTTTTTATTTTCTTCCTTCCTCTCATTGTCTATCTTTTCACACGTATTGCTGATTAACCACCGCCACTCTAGCCTGTCTGTTGCAACGCTTTTCCATATATCAAGGACCCCACCTCTTTTCAGTATATCTTTCATTGTGTCTTTGAACCTCAAAAAAGGACGACCAACTTTTCTTGTACCTTCAGCGAGTTCACTGTATAACAGGCTTTTGACTGGTCGCTCAGGTTTTATCCCAAACCATTCTGAAATTAATATGCAAGGTTGTGCAGCTAAATAAATGGATTTGGTAAATTCTAACATTTTGTATAAGTGGGATGGAGGCTTGTTTCAGATTTTGATTCAGAAGGGAGGGGCTTATTAGAGAGGGGGGCTTAACAGAGCTTTTACGTTGATTTTACAACATTTTGCTGCAAAATGAATTTCGACGACTTGCAAGAAGTTGTATTTTCACGAAGCTGGATTTACAGCTATAGGATATGCAAAGGCAAAAGCATTGCAAAAATTGCAAAAGCATTTTGCTAATAGGCATCACTTTGTATTCATATGAAACCTAGCTAGGAACAGGCGAAAGGCTAAAGGTTGTTGGTTGTTTTGCTCAAACTGGTCGAAATTGAACCATTTCTCATATTTCGTAAATAACGTTAAAAACTGTATGACTATTTTTTGCAACAAATATTTCCAAACTTAAGCTAGCCTTACAAACGCTAATTGACTTATCTGAGTCGCAAAAACGGTCAAACCTTGCTCTTGACGGCAATTCCTGCGGCAAAACCATGAGACCTGCAGCTAAGTTTCAGGATATGTGCTTCTGCAAAAGAAAATGCATGTGGATGAGATATCGGAGAACGTGAAAGGAAAAAGTGTCTGTTTTCTTTCTTCCTCCGATATCTTACGCTAGCTCTCTCGCAGTAGTAAATAATCACTTCTTCTACGAAAGAATAAAGCGGTAGCAATTAAGCACAAATGCAGTGTCTAGCCACCCATGCAAAACCTTACCCATTTCATCAAGTAAAATTACCAGATTTTTCTAACTATCTCCTTGTGTTGTTCATTGCCGTATTTCTAAGATAAACCTAAGTTTTCCAAGTTTGGTATAAAAGTTACTAATTGCTTTCGAGTTTGGCGATAAGGTAAATCTTCCTCCGACTCACAGCGATGGAGCCGTGTGTTTTTCTGGACTCTATGAATTATTATTTTAAAAAGACCACATTTGAACACACTGTGTGACTGTATACTTCATGGAAAGCGGTAGGCATCGATTAAAGAATAGCTGTATTGTCATATTTGCTCAAAGTGGGGAAGGGATGTAGGTTTCTTTGTTTGCTATTAATCATGTGACAGGCTTGTAGAAAAACAATGAGAGACAGTTCTCTTCCAATGTGACAGGCTATTGAAGACAAAAAATGTTTCAATCTACCGACTTTTATCTATCTAAAAATTCGTGAAGTTTTTGACCATTTTATCCGCGTTTCAACGACTCTCCTATCTTTTCCTCAGTTTTGAAATTCTCGTTAATTTCAAAAGTTTGAACAACCTGCAAACGAACGTAGCTAAAATAGTTGGACTTGGTACAATGCTAGAAGTTTCTATCAGTGAATGAAAAGCATCTCCCGTTTGAAAGGTCACTTTACCCTGAGTGTCAAGAAGATGATATTGTTAAATATAATGGTGGAAATATTCAAATCAATTTCAGAATTTACCTGACTGAAAATGGCCACTCAATTCTGAAGTTATGAGAGTCATTTTGACGGAGCCTCTTTGATCATTAGTGGGAAGAAACAACAAGTTCATTCTTTGATGAAATGTACAGTATAGACAAGCCACGCATGTGTCTCCATTGTTGTTCCTGTGTGCCTTTCCTTCTTGCAGTTTGCCCGATTCATATCATGGCAAAGCGTGGCCTAAAATTTCGTTTTAGGCTATGCTTTGCCATGACTTGAATCGAGCTGAGACTGCAAGATGGAGAGGCACCCAGAAACGACGATCATTGCTTTGATATCCAAGGAGCAGTGATTTTTCAAACGGGGATTGTTTGTTTCTATGGAGCATAGGTTTCAAGTCTTTAAAAAGGTGGGTCTATGACCTATTTCTTTGAACTGCATGGCTTCACCGAAACTTGAAATATTTTACAGTAAATCTACCGTTGTACTTTTCTGAAACCTTCGATATATTCAGAATGACGGTGTCTTTCTTCTTTCTTAAGAATTCAATAAAATTTTCGAAAAAACTTAAAACAACCGTAATTTCTAAACCTGTTGACCAAAGATCAACTAATTTTCAAGAAAGGCATGGTTTATGGCTGCCTACAATATGGTATCAAGCAAAACTCTTTCATTCTTCTGGTCTGTGATTTAGAAATTTGATGACGTCACATCATAAAATGACCTGAAATATGAAATAGGCTGTAATTTCCACAAATATTCAAGATTTCTGAACAGTCCAATGGGAGAATCATAGGAAAATGGCTAAAGTTTCTTTCAAGTCATTCAGTTAAAAGAAAAAGGCCACTGAATTTTACACCCGCCTTTTTTCGTAGATTTAAACATTTAGAACCTATGCCTTTCTATGGACACACCCGGCAGAAGCGATGCATTTAGAGCTCAATGTGAAGTATAAAGTAATCTCAATGTCCGTAAGCACCTGGATTCCAAGCTCAATATGCATTCCCCCAGTTAAGATTTCGTGACTTGGAGTAAATAAGTGCTGTTGTGTTATTACGTGAACCGTACACTACGAAGGCGCTTTGCTAAACTGAGGGGGCACTAAGTAATATTTGTCACTGATGAGTTTCATTCAATAAACCTTTGGTGAACTTTGAATATTGAGAAAATAGAGGATTCCTGTGATGGATAGCAAAGCGAGATTCATCTACTTGGAAAAGTAATTAGCAATGAAACGATCGCTCAGTTTCTACCCAACAATGTGTCATCAACAGCAATGTGGTCAAGGTCCCAATGCATGTTTTAAATCAATGAATTTTTTTGTTTACCTTTTATTTAATTAATAAGCCAAAGTCAACACAGATATAAAATACTAATCCTCACCTGCTATTTGGAACATCATTAGTTTCTCTGGTGATTCTCATGAAGGGTTGTTAAGTCTATGTCCCCCATTGGTTACCCCCTGATTCTGGGGGTACTGTTTTCTCTCCGATACATAAATCATCATTAAGACGACGTGGTAAAATTAGGCAAAAGAGACCCCCTGAAACCCGGAGACAAACTCCGTACACTGCGCCTATTCGCACATAATTGTGAATGCTGTCAACGACTGAAAATAATGGCCCTTAGTCTGAATCTAGATAAATGATTGGCACATCAGGAAAAGGGTTCATCAACGAAGGTGGTCGTCTTCAAGCGAGACCAAGACAGGCCAAAGGGACAGACCGGAGAAGACAAGCATTGAGACTGCGCAAGCTTCGTGGTAATTTCCTCAACCCATCCGAAAACCTTCACCCGTGCGATTCTGAGCCACAAAAATTGAGGTGCGCCTGTGAAATGGAAAACATCGCGAGAGCAGGATACAACAACATGAATACTTATGAATATCAGAGACAGACTTACGTATCAAATTATTTAGACGGTTTGAACCGTAGTGAAACGTATGAGAAAATGAAACTGCAGTCTCCTCCACATTTAATGAATATCCAATACCCGATAGAAGAGAATGAACATGATGCGAGTTTACATTTGAAAATGCCTACAGAGAATAACGTCAATTCGAATCGCTATAGCACAACAAGACAGACTGTTTCACCGAGTTGGACTTCGACACAATACCCACGCCATGGATTCGCATATTGTGATTCAAGTCGGGCATTTGTAGAGAGAGCAGCAGAAAGCGTTTCTCCCTCGTGTATGTTTTCATCTCCACGGGCACTTTACCAGCATTATATCAATCACCCAGGATCTCAAATGCAATGGATACACGACCTCAGTCAAGGTATGAAGATTAAAGTGTTTGCTCGATCTTTCTCTCTGGATAACTCCCCCTCCCTCCTTCTTCGTCCATCTCTTCTCCTAAATGCTAAAATGAACCCCCAAAAACATCATCCAATCGACGGTCTTGCGTATCTTTGTGCAGCGCGCCTGAAATATCAAGTTAAAATATGAAATAAGGGATGCAAGTCGAGGCCATGTTTTGACGGTTATAAGCTTAGAAAACATCAATAGAAGTTCTAATTTATTAGCTATGAATGTGGTTAGACGGCAAACAGCGAGAGCCATTGTCTTGGGGTCGCCCAACATTTTCGCTCGCGCTCCTTGAAAGTACGGTCCAAACGCGAGCGACAAAGTCAAGATTTTGGAGAAACATGGTTACTTTGATAAAGCGAAAGACTTTGGGTTTAGTCTAATCGTAAAAGATGGACAAAGCGAGCTGTCTGTGTCCAAGATCGATCGCAAATGCCATTTGCTTTTGCCGATATAAAGGTAAGTCTTTGGCGTGCACGCTATCTCGTTTATTTGCGCTTGTTCCACCAAATGGAACTCTATTGGTCTCCTTTCAGATATTTGTTTACTTTCAGTGCACTGTTTTCACCTGGAAGACTACTTTCTCAAACGGATGTACTTCTTCGCTGCCAAACTCTCCGAAACATGAAACGTTATACTTCCAAACCATCCGCCATAGCGTAGACACAAGTTGACAGTTAGTAGGCCTAAGATTGTAAATCTACATGTTAGCGCGTCAGCTTAGCAAAAGTTTTGACTATATCATTTAACTGTAAATCCACCCCGTGTCAGTACGTGGTCGGCAAGTACAAGTGAGTTATTGCTTGTTAAGTTATATAGAAGAAGTAATCGGCAAACAACCCAATAATACTTGAGTTGAAAGAGAAACATCCGGACGCCGTTAGAGTTTCAAACTGAACTTTGAATTTTTGTCGATTGCGGTAAGCGAACGAGTTTACTCCCCGATAGCGAGCTGACGGATGTATAGGAAAAATTTCGCGCTTTCGAAATTTACGTTACATGTGGAGTTAGCGACAAAAGTCCTGCCGTATAATCTTATCATTAATCATATGTTCAAACGCGCTGTGACGAGTTTTCATGGTATATTCGCTTTTGCAATCAAAGTTTTTCTGTTCACTGCAACACTTTGTCTTCACCCTGTTCGCTTGGTCACATGTTTCGATTTGTTTACATCCAGATTCTGGCAATATCTCTCTCTCTTTCGTATGATCAACGTTCAGCTAACTTTGAAGTTATATTTCTATGTGTAGTTGTCAATTTACTTTTTAAGATAACAAGTATTATTGCTCTGGTATCCATAATTTTGTCCTATTCGGAATAGAAACAAATGCTTATATTCATATCTGTTGAATTCTTTCTCTCTTTTGCATGTTAAGCGTTCAGCGAACTTTGAAATTACTTTTCTGTAAGTTGCTGTGAATTTACTGTCTGATATTAAGCAGTTTCCCTTGCGGCTGAAATTATGTCCAAACAACCTTCAATGAAAGCAGACCTTCTGTTCATAGATTAAGCTGTCTTTCCATCAGGCATCGAAGTCTAACCATGTAAATTTTTTAGTTATCTTCAGTGTAACTTACATTTGAATAGGCAACTTCTGATGCAGCAAAATCATGCCAAACTTTTGATTCCTTTTTAGATTTCAGCTTTACGTACATTCAGCCTCCTAATCATTAGTTTTATTCGAAGCAGTATATTGCTCTTTCCCTGGGAATTCTTTTATTAGTGACTGCAATATGCTCTATTAATTCCAGCTTCATTACAGCGTTTTCCTCCAGGATGCATCAAAGAGTAAGTAGTTTAGGCGCAAGCGTTTGCAAGGCTCAGTCGAAGAACCTTCGTGTTATGTTAAATGAATGAATATCAAAGTGAACAAAGCAAATATCCAGTGTAGGTTAAAAAATTGGTAAAGAAAAGAATTACTTGTCCAAGTGAAACAAAGAAAACGTAGACAGTCACAGCCATTATTTATTCTAGCGTGAAACAATTCGCACAGCCTAAACAAAAACAAACATGAATGCAACTGGTTTATTTAAAAAAGTAGCGAGTCGGTTTGTTTCGTCTTATGTTATTTCTCGTGGTCAGAGCCATGGCAGCCATAAAGTGCTTTCTGTTTGCTGAACAGAATGCTTATGCTAATGGTAAGCTTTAACAGGAGCAGCTTTTCACAATTTTAACTCTAAAATTTCTTCCACAACATAAAGTCATCACTATAGTCATCAGTGCTAGATAAAATTTGCCAAGAGTGCGAATGAATAATACCTACTTCTGTTCTGAGCTGTTAAAAAATCACCTTCAATCAGAGAATATTCGTTGAATTTTCTTCGATCTTGATAAAGTTATCTGAAAAACAGATTCATTGTTACAAGCCAGTTGTCTATTTTCGAGCCAAAAAGCTACCGATTTTCGCATTCCGCTGAAGTGGCATAGAAAAAGAAATAATTGCCCCATTGGTCACCATCTTGCTTCTTTCTGTTGTCCTTTACAAATAAAGTTTTATTCAGTTTGACTTGTTCAAATATGGCACGTTTTTGGTAAAAAATGAGTTTTTAAGCAGCGGAATTTGGCCCTTGCTATTTGTGTGAAAATGATAGTAAGATGGGTCACATTTTAACTGCCTACAGATATTGAAAACAGTTTCTTTACTTAGCAACTTACGGAGTATCTGCTATAAGCAAATATACGAATTTCTCTTAGTGGAACCGATTTCAAGGTAGCTTGCATATTGCTTGCATAGAAGAATCTGAAAGATGGCCTAGAGCCAATTTCAAAGGAATTGTTAACATGTAAAAGTGACTCAAGCCACTTGCAGTCAAACTCTAACCAATCTAATTTTAGCATTTCCTGCTGACTTCGATAAGTTACTCAAATATGGTATGGCACGTGTCACGGCCTATCATCTCTTTATGACTATTATTATCCAATGCTTATATATGCGTAGATTCTATTTACTTTTGATACATTTGCCATTTTTATGGGCCATTTTCAAAGAGACCAAGTATGCAAAAGCTGCCAAAAAGATTCAAAATTCAAGTTAAACCTTCCTTGTTTAGCTGTTTTCTTCGGATTTAAAATTGGCCACAAATTCGGCGAGATATGATTTTTTAAACTGAACTTACTTTGTACGCCCATTAGTTGCTAGAAGTCAAAATGTCTTTGTAGTTTTATGATACTGTAAACTTGTACAATGTTTTGATACGAGATAATGATTCCTTAAGAATAGCTTTTCTCCTAATATACGTTTAAAAATGTACATTTAAAAGTGCCCTAGTTTATCGTACAGTATCTCACAGTCCAGGAACTCTAAGACAGTAGGCATATGACACCGATGAATGAATGGAAAGTTTATTTCTACGCCACAAGTTCCTTTCTGGAAATGAATGTTTATTACTTGGCTTTTTAAAGCACTGCAATTTTAGTTCGCAGAGAATGATACTGTTGAGTTACAGAAAACACCTGCATATTAGAACATACAACTTTGGGGGTTAGCCTTGGCTCTCTGAGTGTAGTGGATTGGTTTTAATAAAATTGGTTCGTATTTGTCAATTTCAACTTGTAAGTTCTTAATCCAATAGGTTCTTGTACGCAGGTGTTTATTTTCTAGTCTTTCTTGCATCTCTCTATTACCATCGTTAGTAGCAGGCTTTATATGTTGCTAATTTTCTCTTTCTTGTTGAATTTACATCTCATTTTAAATTAAAATGAATTTCCTCCGTTTATATTCTACCGTTGCGCACAACTTTTGGGCAAAACGCTACATGCGGATTTTGACTTGGCTCACACAATGCTGAAGCATAGCAGGGAAATACAGAAGTTATTTATCATCGATTTTATTTTGACAGAGTGTCTTTACCATAGACGTCAATCCTTTCTTCATTGGTCAGTCGTTAAATGTTACCCCTCTAAGACATGTATTTGGACCCTGAGAACTTTCTGTCACTTAATGCAGCTTTTGATACCTTTAGACAATCAATATATCGTTGTCGCATATCAAGTAGGGAAGCAGACATCCTTGCTCTATGACGTTTTCTCTAGGGAAAGAATTCAACAGTTCTTTTGCTCCTATACTTTCTTTGCAAAATTTGCAAAGCATAACCTGCACAACCTTGACCAGGGGCGATTCCGGGGCTCCAATGTACTAGAAAAAGCTATCGCTAACCAATTCCCGTGCTTCAATAAAGCCAGGATTAAGGAAATGTAATTTGATTATAAATTCATACTGCCTGTTTCCATAGATCATGTTTGTCCGGAATATTTATCCAAGGTTTATCCTTCCGTAATTGAAAGTAAGAAATTTTGCATCTTATGGCCCACTTCAAAGAAGCTCAGATATTTGGGGCATTGCTCTCTTGCCCCCCCCCCTTCAAAATCAGCATGCTTGTTTAAGATAAGCTAAGATTTTCAAGTTTCTTTCGTTTCTATATATCTTCTCCTTGCTTCATAGTTTATGTATTTTCTAGGTCTGATCCCATTCCTCTAAGATACTTTTGGATGCTGCCCCCTTGATCCCAAATTGTCAAAGTCTCTCCTTTTTGTGGCCGCCTGGTAAAGTTACTTCAACAAACTCCCTTGCTAGCTACCTAAATGCTATTTACAAAACCGGTATTGGATCTTTTACCACAGGCAAGTACGTAGCTTGCGTGCAGACTCAAACCTCAACGAAGGAGGAAAGTGGATGTTTTGGTTTGAGTCTGCACGCAGGCTAGCAAGTTCGGGAAATAGCAGCATTTCAAAGAACAGTTTCCTCCGTACTGATCCCTCAAATGGATAGATGCAGTGGGTACCCGAGTCACACTTAAGACCCTCTGTGAGCTGGGTTCACTCATAATACTTGTTTCAAGGGTAAAATGTTTTGGGTTTGTGTTTCGCTGGGGACTTAATTTTTGGTCTGCATGTTCTTAATTAGAATCATTTTTATATTCTTTGTTGATGCATAGTCAATAGAAAAACACTATGGTCTACGAAAGGGACAGTATAAAATTTATCAAATGGCAAGGCTGATAGAGAAGAAAATTTCTTACAAAAAATCTGTTCGCCTTGTATGAAATTGTTGCAAAAAAACCAAGTGCCCCGTCACCCTTTCCTTGCAAAATTAATCTGCCCGTATTCATGAACAAAAGATGTTGTGTAGTACCACCGATGGAATCATAACAAACTGAATTCACAATCCTTTCAAGTATCTCTCACCTTGCATGATTTACTATTTTTTCTTCAAAATGAGCACTTTTATATTTTAAACTTCATTTTACTGCCCGCTACATATTTTCTTCATGAAAGTATTCACTCAGTTGTGTAAAAGCTCATAGAAGTAGTTGCCCTGTTACGTTTTGCGCCGTCCATATTGGAAATTACCTTATTGCACTATCCCAAAACTCGAAGCTTGTTGTATCGGTTTATTAAGTGAATTCTTTCTGGGCCTATTTGCCATAGATTTGTATTAACTGTTTGTAATAACTGTCATGGATCCGTATTAACCGTAATAACTGTTTCTATTGGATGGATTTTGATGAAAATATTCTGAAATTTCGCAACAAATATTCCTGCCATACCAATTTTAATGTAGGTGGGCTTCTGTAGACCTTTGGCCTAACCAAGTCAGGTATCATGACAATGCATTCCCTCTCATGTCAGACACTTTCATGACAGGTGCATTTATCAGCTCTTCAAAAGTTGTTGCATGAACTCTCAATGAATGAAGTGCAGTTTAGGCCACTCAAACAGCCAATAGCGCCAGGAAACGCTAAAACATGTCCATGTCTACTAAAAAACAAACATTTACCAGTCTTCAGTCATTTAATCGTGAAGTGTTAATTTCCCGAGATTACATCAAAGACAACAAACTTGACAACATCGTTATGTCTAGCAATTGACAAAAAAAGCATTATAATTAAAGCCGTGAAAAATATTGATGACACGATGATCAAACGAGCCGATGTTTCGTATATTGTATGAAGCAAGGAAAGTAAAACTCTGGCGACTTACTCCTTAGCAAGTCGTGTTTGAGTCGCAAATTTATTTCGGAAATATCTCTCAGCAGTGAGAACGTTTGGAGGATATCTTTTATGAGAAAGTTGTGATTTGTTAGTTTAGATTATATTGGACAAGTAAATTACAGATCTTTTCTTTACCTTAAAGTATCTAACCCTAATCCAGATTAGGGCGAAACAGTGTATCAAGGAAACATCTGTAGCACTAGATTTTCAATAAAAGAGTCATTTGGAAGGCTGGTATGCCCACTCTCAACGTTCATGAAGTAATGCTAACGCTCACAATCCTTTCTAAGCAAAAGTCTTTACAGTGAGTATGGAGATTGGGAGAAGGGAGGGGAGTGGTATTGGCCCACCAAATATTTTAAGAAAAAAATAAGTCGTTGTTCCTTGTTGCCAAGGCCATTCAGGTAAATTTTGCTCTGCTGTCCTTGGAATGTATTTTCTAATGGAAAAATTGTTCCTTGTCCTCGCAGGTATCAAAAGCTAAAAACCTTATTTCTATTCATTACCTATTTGAAAAGGCGGCATGAAATAATTTGTCAAGACGTGAGGTTTGGAGAATCGCAAGGACGTTGACAAAATTAACAAAACTAAAGTAACAATACTCTATTGCTGAGTTCCTTGTGGAATGAAATTTAACGATTCTATCAAATTGAACAGAAAATCTTCAAAGGAGCTAACAGTTCTGAGATTCGTGCTAAGATATTATGAACGCTTTTTCCATCGCATTAGGCTTACTAAGTTGCCAGATTTTGAAAAAAACAGACCTGTGTGAAGGTGCCAACAAATACTACTCCAAAGCTTGGTGGTTCATGGCAAAATGGTACCCAAAAGAGGATGTCATACTGAAGTAATCATACCCAAAACTGGATTTTTAAACAAGTGTTATGTCAAATTTTCTCTCCCAAATTTATCTTCTTAGCTGAATATTTTAATCTTTTAAATTCCACAAAAAGGCAAAGAAACAAATTTCTCTCAAACTGATCTCTCCTGGCACTTAATGTATTTCAAGTTGAAGAGAATGCAATGTTTTGTCTGTGCTGGATGCGTTTGACGGAGTATCTGCAATGCATTCAGATATACTAAATTTCATCATGAGCTTGGATTTAGTTGCAAGCACTCATCATAAGCTTGGATTTAGTTGATCAGTTTCAGACTTCAGACAAATTAATGATGATTCTCCTCTATTTTGTATGTCACTAACTTGATCTTTGTTTCTAAAGAGATTGACTAAAATGCATGGGTGCATGGTACAGATGATTTTACGAAATGCAAATGCTGGGTTGCATTGTTGAGTTAATATATCTTTACCCTAAACGGGTCAATTTTTCTTGTACATTTTGCCTATATCAAAAGGATACCCAAAACTGGGTGCATTGTAGAAACCACACCCAAAGGTGGTACAGTATTGAATTATATGAAGGGGATAACCAAAACTGAGGGGGATTGTAGAAATAACACCCAAAGCTAGTACAGTATTGAATTATATGCAGGGGATACCCAAAACTGAGGGGGATTGTAGAAACCACACCCAAAGCTGGTACAGTATTGAATTATATGAAGGGGATACTCAAAACTGAGGGGGATTGTAGAAACCACGCCCAAAGCTGGTACAGTATTGAATTACATGAAGGGGATACTCAGAACTGAGGGGAATTGTAGAAATTTAGCCAAAAACCGGGTTTTCAAATGCCCGTCCTTGACTTTAGGCACCTCCAACCCTGGGTTGCCGAGCTAAATTGGGAATGGGAAGTTGCCACCCCCTTTGTTTCAAGGTTAGTCTTCCAATTCGTCAAAATCTGTGGAAACAGCAAGCAAGGATGGGATAGGTAGTTATATACAGAGTTCAATAGCATAGTAATAGCGATTCCAGAGCATAACAATGGCGTTGTACTGGCAGGGACATAGGAAGTATCTCAAACTTGGGGGACATGACACTTCGAGGGCACTTTTGTCCTTAAGAAAAAGAGGGCATATTCTGAAAAGGAAAAGGGCACTTCTTTGTTTATTGCAAAATCTTGGGGGGCACGTGCCCCCAGTGCCCCCCGGTTCCTACGTCTATGTGCACTGGAACTTTCCCGCAGGCTATGCCCCAGAACCTCTATGTTAATTCGTCTTGTAATATTTTGAGGGCAAGTGGAACCTAGTCCATTCGCCAGATCCTGTGTAGAGGAACCGTCATTCCAGGCTGCCGGCGCCGCCACTGAAAGCCAAATTAGTACGAACCATTAGTCAAATCCTATTAAGATATGCACCGCTGCGCAGGAAATTTCAAGGCATCTCTACCCTGATTTATGGATGTAACTCATTTGAGACCGACAAGCTTTTTACTAAAAAATCTTTCCGTGCTAAATTATGCACTTTATTGGTAGCATTAAATCTTTTAAGGCAATTTATCAAAAGTGACAACGAAAGGGCAACGAAATAGAAACACACCAGGCATAAGGTAAGAGGCAATGACAGCTCTCTCTTTCAAAGCACGTGGAAAATCTGGGTGGCCTAAACATTTTGTCACATGTATGCTGCACGGAATTATAGCACCCAATACGTTGCTATGGTGATGTAAGGGACATAATAAGATTTCGGAGCCTTGAAGTCATTTTCTTGGTGCCACTTTATGCCCCTGTCCAGAGTTCACTCTAATTTTAGCGTTAGAACAGAAGGTAGCAAATGACGCAATGTTTGTGTCTTTCTGGTCAATTTTTTGCCAGTGGCTAATGATATTAAATGCTTGAAAATAGACCTTGTAGCTATTCTATTAAAGTGTCTGGATCGAGGGATCCTTTTATATATCTGTATACGAGAAGTTCGATTGAGTGGTGTTAAAGCTTCTATCACCATTGTGCACATTCCAACATTCTACGGAAGAAGAAATACCGTTCGATTCAGATTCTTTTTAGAATAGCTGAAGGTTATTGATTTTACGTTATTAATATAAAGCATTTCTCAACGAGCTTTTATATCTTGCAACTCTCAAGTGTGAATCTAGGAGATTTCGTTGTACCGAACTAAATTTTAGAGCAAAAACCAGGAGATGATCAACATGCTAAGGGAGTTCTTTACTGTTAGGGAAAGGGGACTCTTTGGAAATCACCAAATTTGTTCTGTGAGTTTTCTGCGACTTTTCTGATTTTTCCGCGAATATGCAAATTTTCTGTGATCTTCATTGTTGACATTTTGAAGGAGGAAAGAGAAATCATTGATGTTCCACTGGAAAATCTGTGACGAGATCGTCAACCCGTTTGGATCGGTAAAGTGTTGATGACAATTATTGAGGTAAAAGTTACTAAACTTAGACTAGAGGAAAGAAAGGTCAAGTGACCTGGTCTATCAGAAATACGCCTTCAGAATTCAGTAGCATTCACGTTTTATCTGGCATGCTGGGATATTAACTGGAAATTCACATGGTCTTGTTGGAGTGCTTTCAACATGACTATACAACATATGATTTCTTACATCTGCGCGTGCATTCTTTCTGCGGTAGGTAACGATTAATTCTTATGAAGAAATTAATTTCGTTTTCCTATGCAGTACCAGACTAGACTTATTACATACATGAAAAGCCAAAGAATTTCGGAAGCTAATGTTTTCGAACATTTTATACATCCGAGAATTTTAACATCCCAAATTTGTCGCTTTCCGAAATATTCATCGTCCGATACTTTTTGTAGCGTAGAATAATTCCAGCAAAATAGTTCGACTGCTCGAAAATTTTACGTCAACCTCACGAAATACTTCTCATGGGAAAGGAACTTGGTCGGAGTCACGAAATACTTCTCATGGAAAAGGAACTTGGTGGGAGAGTTAGTAAGTGAAAATATTTTTCTGCTAGAGTCACTCATAGTCATAATACTCAACAATTATTTACGGAAAATGCAGATCAGAACCTTGATTGGAAGGGATACATAAAATGCCGGGGGGGGGGTACTTCACTATGGGGTAAGACGGGGATGTGCGCCAGTTTTGGGTAGTTTTTGGCTTGAAAATTCTGGGATTGGGATATACTTTTACTGGAAAATTTCTGTGATTGGGGTATATAAACTAGTTGGTGAAGACGGACGACTGATAAAAGAACGCGTATGCTTAGGCCATGTGCCTTCGGAACCATAACATAAACAAGAATAACGGTTACACGCAGCGATAATCCAAATATGAAAGTACGAGAGTCTGGGCTCTAGTCTTGCTAAGTCACTTTGTTACAGGGTATACTTTCACTTGGAATTTTCTGGGATCGGGGTTTACTGTTATACTCAAAATTCTGGTTATGGTTGCTGAATGACAGTACAACTGGATAATTCTTCGAGCAACACGTAGTCGGTTTCAGGTGAACAGATTTCAAGTATTTTTGTGTTTAAAAACGTGCTCAACTCAGAACTTCATTCAAATGGCGTTCCAATGGCCACTTTGGACAAAATTGTCGTTCACAGCCCTCGATCCCATATCCCTTGACGTCGAATTGTTTTTGGTTACTTCTTCAAAATTCTGGGATTGGGTATCAATATCGGACCAAATTTCTGGGATTTGGTCGTAGCAGAAATCCTTGCGGCGCACACCCCCGTATGAATTTATAGTGAAGTACACCCCCCCCACGGGATAAAATGTACCGCGTTGAATGTTTCAAGAGCTATTGTTTTTTGAAACTTGTAAAGGGCGTCGTCCGTTCGATTTCCTTGATCAGTTTGTACAGCAGTATTGTGGAAACGCACTTTCAATATTGTTGTTCTGGGGTTGTTGTAGCTGCACAGAAAAAAGCACTTACAGAAACAACAAACGGGGCTAAGGTTCCTGTTGTTCATGAGCAAGGAGGACTAAAAAATAATTCATTTTCCCTATCTACAAGGTGTCCGAAAGATTAGTTAACGTTTAGTTCAATATTGAAAAATAAAGATTAAATCAATGGAATCCATGGTAAGGTAACCCTGTTCCAAACAATCTGAATAGAATTAGACACCAGAATTTTGCAAATACGCTGGAAATCCTTTGAGTTACGAGCTTTTAAAGATCAAGCTTCGGCAAAAGCTGAAGCCAGAGATCCCTAAATGACTTCTTATGCAAAAGACCTTCCAAAAGAAAGGCAAAAAGTTTATTGAATGCCATATCTCTCGTTATTATAGGAGCAGAGTGAAGCAAATGAGAATTAGAAAGCAATGCAATTACTGTAGCTACTTGCACTGTAAATGCTTTGGAAAAGCCTCTGCTTTCGAACTTCAAAAGCTTGCAACTCCGTGAATGTTCTGCGGGCTTGCAAGATTCTGATGTCTTAAATTTATGGACGTGATAATTTTTATCATGGAGCCCGTTCATTATATCCATATTTTTCATATTTATTCAAAACCGAACAATTTTGCGACCTCAGTAGAGCAACCAGAAAAGCAACATTGTAATTGTTGTTGCTTAGTGACAAGATTACGTTGTTATTATTTGAATAATTAGGAGGTTTCCGAGAACTATTTTATGTTTGCTATTGTTTTTGAAGAGCCAATCAAATTGCAAAAGAGCCTTTTGCATCCCAGAGTAGAGGTAAAGCAACCAACTCATTCTGTTGACGACATTATTGATTGGTGCACGCGAATGCACTCTGCGAGAACTACAAGTGTGCCCGTTGTTACGAGTCCTTACTGTCCGAAACCGAAAGTGATGTCACCAAGTCAAGAAACGCTTGTAAACAGCATAGGGCCCACATCTGTAAATAGATGTGTGTAAAATTGTATCAAATATTGTCACGAGTTGAATAACTTCAATGGAACTTTGGATAATTTGCTGTAAATCTGCCGTGGTAATTTTTCATATCTTTATTATTTTCAAAATGGCAGCATTTTGATTATTTTTGTAAAAATTCATCAAAAACTTTCAAAAATCAAAATCATCGTAAATCTTAAAATGCTCGAGGAATATTGATACAATCTTCAAGAAAACCATAGTTTATGAATGTCTAGCTGCAATAGTGTGGCAAGCAGAAATCTGCAGCTCTTCTGGTTAAAGATTTAGAATTTTGATGACATTACAAACTCAAAACTAATAGATGCCGCCATCTTGAAATTAATCAAGATATCGAAATATTGCCACGGCAGATTTACAGCAAATTGCCCAAAGTTCTTTTTAAGCACTTGGATGAAAAGAAAAATGTAATATAATTTACACCCACCATTTTAATGATTTGAGATCTATGCTCTGGTAAACAAGGAAGCCAAGGTCATTAGTCGGGCTCACAGTTAACAGGGCAAGGGCATTGATATGCTGGATATGCTGGACTCTGGGGTATAAACGACCCAGTCTGCAGAGTATGGCACTTTTCGACGAGATCTCCGGTGTGCAACGGCAAAATTGCCGGTGTGCAGGTGTCCATCACCACAAATTTCTGATGTGCTGGTGTACATCAAACCATTGTGGTTAAAATTTGGGAAAGTTATTGTGCATTTCTACATTTCAATGATATTCCAAAAACTCGAATTGATGAATATTTTTGTCTGCAAAATCTATTTTCAAGTAGACTAATATTTCTTCTTCTTAAAATATTCAAAATTTGGAGTACAAAACGAGCAAACATGGGATTGGCAGAGGAGTTCAGAGCAAAAGTAGAGGGCAGTTCCTCAAAAAATTTCCTGGGGGCTTTGCCCCCAGACCCCCTCTCTCACTGTCCCCCACTTATTTGTCATATCTATGTCTTGATTTCTAAAATTAGTGGAGTTGCTCAGGGCCTGGTCTATCTTGAGTTCATAGGAAATGGTAATTCAATAGGACCACACCCTGACCACTCCCATCTATATTGCCACACCCAAATGTACCTGGTGTCCAAAAGTTTTGGGAGGAAAATGTCTACGGTGTGCACAAGCCATACTCTGCAGACTGGTAAACGACGGTATGAAATAACAACTTTTGACACGTTCAGCACATCAAATTTCGTACCATTCCAAGCTCAACGAAGACGCAACGGAGGTACTCATGTGAGTGGCTCGTGGTCAGTAGTAAGATGAGATAAAAATTTGTCCATTACAATGTCGATGAGATAAATGTTGGCTTGAAATTTGAATTCCCATGTGACTTTTGAATTGGTGAAAGAAGGAAGAAGTCGTGACATGTTTTGTGATTTTAAGACAAATAGAGACGAATGATTATGTGGCAAGGAGGGACTTGTTAGCCATTACAAAAAACCTTTTTTTGACTCTACAAACTTTGATTGCTTAACTCAAGTTTCGATTTTAGATGACCATGCTATTAATTTCAAAATTCAATTTAGAATACAGGATCTTGATATTTACCATGTGTGGGGTATTTAGAGATAGAACACTGTCGTGCAAGAGACGATAAACGCAATAAGTAAACAGTAAACACAATAAGTACAGTTAACACAGTATAGTGACAGTAAACACAATAAGGCACATATGTGTTTGCGAAGGTGTTGTGGCGCAGTGGTGTAATTCTCTGACATTGCAGCCAGAACAGTCAGACGGAGAGGGTTCGAGACGCAGTAGGGCTTCACCACTTGAGCGTCATGACGAGGGGTCGCGGACTCGATTAGCGCTTAGCTACCCCTACGATCCCAACGCTTGGCGCTAAAAGCCGCATCTTCACCTTCACCTTCACTTGGAACCTCGCATGATTTGATCAGGTAAAATTAGATAGATATAAGATGTAAGCTTGGGGTCTGGGGGTACTCCCATACTTGACTTCACGGGATGTGCTACTCAAGAGGGTGTCTTTTTACGGCAAAATAATGCGAGAGGGTTTCCCCTTCTGATTCAAAATTATGCGACAGGGTATTACGGTTGATAATAAAATTATACGACAGGGTATTTTTTTTTTGTTTTCAATTTATTTTGATTGGGCTTGTCAGGATTTCTAGCTACTGAAAGCTAATTTAGGCCTACTGTGCATGCCGCATCCAGGCACGGGACCCCTAGTTTAACGTCCCTTCCGAAGGACGGCGAGGTGAGTTGCGAGGTCAGGTCTCAGTGGTCACCCATCCGAAATCTGACCTCACTCGACCAAGCTTAACTTCAGTCACCTGACGAAGAATGTATAAGCCACTCGGTATCATGTGAAAGGACAAATTTTAGAGCTGAAACAATGGATTTTGGCAAATTTTTTATGTGATAGGGTATACTTTCGGGGCATTATTTATGCCACAGGGTACAGGGTGTAGTCAAGTACAGGGGAAATAAGTGGTTCAAGCCACGTTTATGTTGGTCTAGTGCTTCTAAGACTATTGGAAAAAATTTCTCGATGGATCACCTTGTCACTTATATGTTTGGTAACAGGAACGAAGAAATAATTGGCAGCATAACACGAACTTTTATACCCAAGCTCGTGTCAAAAGCATCGCTCTCGGATAGCCAAAAAATAAGAAACTACATTACAGGGAAAATATGACGTAAATAACCTCTCTTGACAAAGGAATGATTTTACTTTATTTTCAGTGTGCGCTTTGACATTGTTGTTCCGAAGGTATTATGCTCACGAGGGCAAAGGTAGTTTATATGAAGATTGCTATGGTAACTTTAAGAAACTCGTCAAAACTCCGAGAGCTCAAAATTTCATGATAATTTTAAGGGACGTTCAAAAGTGACCAATATTCTGAAGAAAATAGATGCATTTAATTCAACTGTATTCTCATAAACATATTTGGTAAGTCAGAGACTCTCGGGAAAGTTGCTGGAAATTTTTAAGCGTGACGGATGGGGAAGCACGATCAGCAAGTTTTGGAAGCATCTCTCGTGTATTTATGATTCCATTTCCCATTACACATTAAACACTACTCTCCAAATCTGGCGTTTTGAGCGGGCAGACGCTGCGACCAAATATGAGCATGCGCAGTTGATAAAGCGTTTGTAGAATAAATCTGATGTCAAGCGACCGATTTTTGGGCAAGGTGTAGGGACAAGTTAAATCCAATCGCCTGCACTTGAGATCATTGAATCGCTGCCGAAGTTATCAATCTGCTGGAAATGCTGGAAATGGAGAGCAGCATTAAGGGTATTAATATGGGTGGATGTAGGTATTACGAGGAGAAAAGGCCACCATGATTCAACAACAGATCTCATTAGTCATAAATTCAGATAAAGATGTCAAGACATCCACATCTCCTTTGATTTATGCTGATTAAAAATTGCATGACTCTTGCACGACACGCTGAGATCATAGGCCCATCTCAGTCATTGTTTTCCTGGTTACGTTGATGAATTACATGTCAAAGACTGGGCGGCAACATTACATCTAGGCTTAAAATTAGAAAATGTAAGTTAATGATGGACAAAGAAGTACGTATGAATACACACTTTTTCATAAGGAACTAGGATCAGGCCATACTACTAAAAGTTTCTCAATTTAACATGAAAGTTTGTCCACTTTAGTAATAAATGTTTCTTAATCGATTTCTTATTTTTTGAATGCAGAATTATCAATGTGGTCGCTAATACTGCCGCAGTTATGTTACTTGACATTGAAAACATGATAAAGGAATAAGCAGTGTTCTTTTATGCTGAAAACACAAATACTTAATGTTGCTCAAGAATAAAGGTTCAACGTCATATTTGCCATGATATCCATGCTTTTAACTTTTAAAAGTTTCTTAATGCTTCTCAGAGATAGTACTAGAGTTTTTTAAAATTTTGGCTATCTTAGTACTAGTTTTTTATAAAACAGTTTCTTCTAGAGAGAACGTGTGTGAAAAAAAGCACCAGATATTCTGCGTTACAACCTAAATACATAGTTCGTCTTGGTCTTGGATCATAGGCCCATCTCATCTTGTCTCATCCATCTCATCTGATCTCATCTCATTTATCATTTCCTGGTATGTTTTATGAATTACATGAAAAAGACAGGACGGTAACATTACAGATAGGCCTAAAATTACCGGGTGAGCCAGAAAAAAGTTCCCATTTTAAAAATTTGTTTCACCAAGATCACATCAAAGATTTGAATGATTCAAATTCCAGCTAAGAGCCGAAATATTGAAGTATTTTTGCAATTTTTCTCGATGTCTTACCGCCACTAGAAGCATCGGTAAATTTAACATTATGAAAATTTCATGGTTGCAAAATGACTGAAAAAAGACTAAAACATTGTATAAATTGTAAGGACTCTCCTTACACAGAACAATACGCAATGGGCATTTAACCTCTCTCGAGAGTTACAAGACATCAACCCCCAAACAAACACTATAGATTTTCAGTCCCACAGCAATATATGGGCAGTGGATACCTCTCGCCCTTGAAGAATTGCATTTTCTTTACTGATCTGTGCGAGGAGTCCTTTGTGATTTGGTCAATGTTTCAGGCCATTTTTAAGTCATTTTGCAATCATGACTTTTTTGTTAAGTTGAATTTACGTATATTTTTAGCGCTAGTAAGACAACGAGAAAAATCACAAAAATACTTCAGTCTTTCGGCTTTAATCTGGAATTTGAGTCATTCAAATTTGTGCAGTACTGCCAGTGCAATGAATATTCAAAAATGGGAACTTTTTTCTTGCCCACCCGGTAAGAAGTAAGTTAAAAGAATTTTGTATGAATATGGTAAGCTAAAACATCAACTACGTAGTATAAGAAAATTCATACAAATTTGATCGTAGCTCTGCGATCATGTCGGGGGCGGGGGGAGGAGGGGGTACATGAGTGATAATGGACCTTCTTCTCATATGGGTGGGTTTTTCATCTGAAATTCCAAACATATGGACTTGCTTTTAATTTTGATTCTGGTAGATGGGTAGCTCCTTCAGAATTTTTTCCAAACAGAAGAAATCTGGATAGACCTTGCATCCCCAAATCGACAAAATTCATAGACATGGATGCGAAAATTCCTGAAATTGATAGAAAAGGGTTCGAAATTCTAGAAAAATCCTGTCTTACAAATGGGTCCTTTTGTCAAAGTCCAAATTCAGGTCAAGTCACGTTCACAGTCAAGAACCTCCCCCCCCCCTCTTGGAGATTATAGGCTCATCTCAGAGTTATTGCTTTTCTGGTTAGTTGGATAAATCACATGTTGAAAAACTGGGCAGTAACATTCCATATAGGCCTAAAATTAGAACACATTGGTCAATGATGTTCAAAGAACTATCCAAGGACCAGAAAACGCCCATCCTTCCTCCGAATACCAAATTTGTTAGTCCAACCTCCCTTATATATCAAGGACAAATAGCGAAATTTTCCAAACTTCTTTTGATGTTCGAGACGCTGAATTTCATAACCCAGTTGCAGTTGCCAAAATAACCCACAACTTTGTTAGGGTTCCTATAAAATTACAAAAGTTTCCTGAAATATGACCTCAACCAGCAAAACTTCCTTTGACTCACAGCAATGGAGCAATAATTTTTTTCTGGACTCTCGAATCATGTATGAATGTTATGATAAAAAGCACAAAGTATTCAGTGTTAAAACTTGATACGCAGATTGATCACAGGTCTGACATAACAGGCCCAAAAAGTGTGCCAATAAGTTCAGACGTTTGAAAATTTGCAGTGCTTAGATTAGAGTGCAGTAAGGCCTCGCATTTAAAAGACCACTTTGTCACATCTTAGCTAAAATGTTTCTTAGATCTATGATACTCCATGTTTTAGGCCAAAAGTTTCTCAAGCCTTTCATCCTTTTTCTGGAAATTCCAAATGAATAGCTTCAACAGAATGGAGTGATTCTTAGAAATATTACCCATATTTGCATGTTAATTTTCAAGAACTTCAATTAAAATTTACGCAAAAATCTCATTTGATATCTTGGCAGTAATTTTGCATGAATCCTGCGTGAACTGATCTGCTCCCACTTCATTAGCTGCACGAACTGACCTGCTCCCACTCACTTCATTAGCTGAATGAACTGACCTGCTCCCAGCTCCGAGGGGTACTTCACTCATTGGAAAAGGCGTACGAAGACTTTTCAGAACAAAAGGATTTATGCGGAATTTTGATGGATTTTTCTTGAAAACAAAAGGATTTTTGCCAAAGGTGTACGAGATTCTTGGGAGTGAAATACCCCTCGCCCAGCTCTATGACCAAATAACAATCAAAACATTAGAGGTAGCCTAACGACTTCGATACCTTGTTTTATGTAGAAAGGCTAACCATTATTATTTTTTTTATAAATTCAATATAAAACTTTACAATTTACGAATTACCTACGACTACGAACGATCTACCATACAGTACCACAAAACGATACCAAGGGGAGCAAAAGATCATGACTACCCCAGGGCCATCCACATGAAGAATATTAATCTAAAAACCACAACTAAATATACAATTGCGAGAAACTATTACGAACAATGGAACAGAGAAACGAGACTCTATGATAGGGGAACGTTACAAAAATGAACATGGTGTGGTGGCTTAGTTACATTTGGCTTAATTTAGTCGACCATTATTTCATTAGTCTTGAAGTTTCTTCTAGTTAATTTCTTAAATGCCGGGCCTTGCCGTACTGGATATGTTCTCACCCATGCTCGTGTTAAAATGATTGAATTGAATTATAAACTCTCAATCTCGGTTTCAGATCCGACCATGCGCAGTCGACCATCGTTTACGTCTCATCAAACAAGAGAACTCGAACAAGAATTCAACACATGTCAATATGTGTCGCGACGGAGGCGCATTGAAATCGCATATGCCTTGAATTTGACTGAAAAACAAATAAAAACTTGGTTCCAAAATAGAAGAGTGAAAGAGAGGAAGACTAGAAAACCGGGGGATCAGAAAGAAGCTTTGTAACATTTCAAAGTATGATTTTTAAAAGCATCGAATGTTCCTGCCGAGCTAAAGCTGCCGAGTCCGGAATAGCAAGGAATGCAGAACAGCAAATGGACATCAAGAGAGCAAGATTTTGAATCTTCGAGAAGGTTGGTTTTTAAATTCTATGACCTATTTCTTTGATTTAAATGGCTTGAAAGAAACTTCAACTATTCTGCTTTAATTCTGCCTTTGGGCCCTTCAAAAGTCTTAAAATTTTCGAAACTCTCCTATGCATAGGCTCCCTACGAAACTCTCCTACGAAACTCTCCTACGAAACTCTTTCGAAACTCTCCTATGCATAGGCTCCCTACGGAACCCTTCGCAGTAGTTCCACTCTGCTCCGCAGTATCCTATGCAATGTGAGTGAAATGATAGAGGAATCTCTACAGTGGAGATTAAGAAAATACAGCGAAGTCACTATTGCAACTCATGTAGGTTTGTGACGTCATCATTTTCTAGATTGTAAAGCAGAAGAGCAGGAGACTTTGACTTGATACCATGCTGTAGACATCCCTAATAACCAAAGTTTTCTTGAAAATCATTTTATGCTTTCTCAATTTCCAAATTTTTTTCTTGAATTCCTACAGAAGAACAAAAACTCTTTAATTCTGAAAATATTGAAGACTTTTGAAAATTCGAACGGTAAACTAAAAGGGTCCGTTTCATTCAGCATTCCTTGCTCGTGACGTCCCTTGGTTGACCTTTGTTGTCGCCATTTTCATGGCCCATATCAAGATACCAAGGTACGGCGCGTGCAAGGCATGCCGGATGAAACAAACCCTTTGACGACAAATTAGCTAAAGTTTCTTTTAAGGGATTCAGTTCAAAGATAGATCTAAGAATTTTAAATCAATGCTTTTAAAGATTTGAAACCTCTGCTTGTCAAAAGTTCTTTAAGAACGGACTAAAGCAATGTAAAGCAATTAAACCACTCGAACATCAGCGATCGAAACTGCCAGAACATTCATCACAAAAGAGAAAGGTGTCTTGGCAAATAGTTATCACACGAATGCTGCCAACATGTTGGTGAGTGTACTGGGATGCAAAACGTTCCATCTTTGTATAATAAGACTTCCATCGAATACTAGTCCACCTTCAACTCAATGGGCTTTTTATGGCTTTTTAGCAGCAAGATACGGACGTCTTTGAAAACGCAGTTACTGTTTTATATTTTTAGACATTCTAATTTTCCAGCCTTTTCCCTCCAAGAAAGCTGCTCATAGACAGACAAAATCTTTAAGAACTGTTAGCATGCATTTCCATTATTTGTGAATATGCTGACATTGCTTTTTGCTTCCCTTCTCGACGTCCTATTTTTGCAGTGCTGCCTTGTAAGGACATTTTTTGACTGGCAGAAAATCCGCCATTTTGAAAGTCGAAAATTACAAAAATGAGCACTAGAGGAGCAAAAGATAACGAAATTACATGAGACTTTGGTCAAGTATGCATTTTCACAGACCTAACCAGATAAAAGTAGACGAAAATGTGATTTTAGAGAGTACCTATAAATTCAGTGTTTTCTCCTTTGAACGTCAATTCTGCCGACACTTGAAAAAGGAACGACGATTTCTCATATCAAATTTAGTTTAGATGATCAAAAATGGCAGTTTTCTGCCGCTCAAAAAAACATGTCCCTAAAGTATACTTTCAGGTTGTCAGCTTCAGAATGGAACGTACTGTAAGTCTCTCAAGACTCACAAAAGTTTTGAAGCTGATTTCACTTTGTATTTGACATCCTCGAACAAAAGAATTATGCTGGCGTCTTCTTGATTCTCGTCTTCTTGCTAAAACAGCCTCATGAATCACTGCCACCCGGGATCCGTTGCTGCCATGCTGCAATTCCAGTGCTCTGTGAATCAAAGTTCCCATGAATGATCAACCCAATCGCTTCAATCGAAGACGTCTAACTTGAGATAGATTTTCTGTTTCATATAGTGCCTGAGGAGTTGCCATAGGCCTTTACTCTCCGTGGCATCATTGTCTGTCGTAGCATCGTCTTTGAAGTGTGGTAAAGTAGTTTGTAAGTAGCATTAGATAGCATTGAATAGTGTCTTGTATTGAAAAATTTTGATTGAATTTAAAAAAATATCTTATTTGGCCTAAACAAATGATATGGATCGACACTGCAGTGGTTGAAACTGGTTGAACCAACAAAAAAGACAACTGAAATAGAACTTTCCAACAAAGAAAAGTCAACCAAAGTAGCACTTTCCTATCATTTTACTGACTATAGAAGAACATTCCTATCATTTTACTAACTAAGTTTTCCCATCATTTTACTACTGTAGTGCCGATCCACATTTTAAGCTTAGACTAGATTTGGTTTTGGGACTGTCTGGAATTGCAACTTGCTCGCGAGAACCCAGGGTGACAATGGCTCTTTAAGTAGCAAGAATGATTCTCTTGTTTCCCTATGCTCTTTGACTTGATGATGGCGCTTCAGTCAACTGAGACTCATAATATTACTCTGAAAAGCCTGGCCCTATTTAGGCCCAAACTTGGCGATTCCTACAGTATCAATCAGATTGCGAGATTTGTGAATTACTATGGTTACGGTGTAAATGTGATAGAATTTTCGATTCGATTGAAGAATTGAAAACACTCCCACAGGATTCAGATTCGAAGCCGTGTTTCCATCATTATTCCATTGATGATTGAAGAAAATAGGGCCAAACATTGTTTCATCACGAGTCCCTCTTGAGCAAGGTTTACCGCAGGGATACAAGGGACTCATCGTCATAATTCTAATTGCTCCCCAAGGAGCCACCTTTCATATTATTATGTTCATTCGCAAGTTCCATTGGTATAGCCTCAAACGGTTTGTTTCATGCTCCTATTATTTCGTTAAAAATAATTTTGAATGATTAAATGGGTAAAGCAACAAGGACAGATTTTGCAAGACAATAGCAGCAGTTGCTTTTATTGACACCTAAATTCAAAGAGATTTTCGATTGCAGACAAAGGAAATTCTCTCAAGCAGAAATTCAAAACAAACGAAGCTGTAAAGGCTAATTTCCAGTTAGTGGAATTTTCCGAGCGGGCGGAAATTCTTTGTTTACAAGAGAAAATTTCGCTCTGAAATTGAATAGATTGTTACGGCTGAGCAACATTTCATTGTCTAAAATTCCGCCCGCTCGGGATATTCCGCTGACTGGAAATTGGCCTTAAAGTTTCTCTGAAACCCAGGTAGCTATCTCGCTTTTTGTGCATTCCACAAAAGGTTTTTAAGAGCTAGTTAGCGTATATTGAAAGAAGGAGGATATATCTAAACATCTACCGCGGACATTTCATTTTTGCTGTTCAGAAGCTGAGAGGTAAGTGCTTTGATCGTACCCAAAGAATACGAGAATTGAATCGCCTCCAAATCGGTTCCTATACCAAACAAGTAAAATGCCCGTGGTAGATATCTAGATATATCCTTCTTCTTTCAATATGCTCTCACGGTTGCTCTTAAAAACCATTTCTGGAATGCACAACGAGCGAGATAGCTACCAGGGTTTCAGAGAAACTTTGCGTCTTCGTTTGTTTTGAATTTCTGCTTGAGAGAATTTCCTTTGTCTGCTATCGCAAATCTCTTTCAATTTAGGTGTCAATAAAAGCAACTGCTGCAAAGCAACTGCTGCTATTGTCTTACAAAATCTTTCCTTGTTGGGTAAAGCAGGAATATATTCTAATCTACCGAGTGAGCCAGAAAAAGGTTCCCACTTCACAGATTTGAATCATTCAAATTCCAGTTAAAAGCCGAAGATCGAAGTATTTTTTTGATTTTTCTTGCTGTCTTACCAACGCTAGAAGTAGCGGTATATTTAACTTTATGAAAGTTTAATGGTTGCAAAATTACTGAAAAAGGGCCTTCAACATTGATATAATTCTAAGGACTTTCCTTGCACAGAACAATACGCGATGGACGTTTCACCTCTCGCAAGAGATATACGACATCCATTTTCAAACAAATACTAAAGATTTTCAGTCCCATGGCAATAAATATGCAGTGGATAGCTCTCACCCATGAATTAAGTGGATTTTCTTAACTGATCTGTGCAAGGAGTCCTCTATGATTTGATCACTATTTTAGGCCATTATTCAGTCATTTTCCAACCATAAAATCTTTGTAAAGTTCACTTTATCTATATTTCTAGTGCTCGAGAGACAGCGAGAAGAGTAAAAAGCCCCTGATCTCCGGCTTTAAATTAGACTTTGAATCATTCAAATGTGTGTTAATTTGGTCTGTCTTTTGGTGCTATGAATTTTGAAAAGTGGGAACATTTTTCTGGATCGTATGTTGTTATGTGAATACACCAGATGATCGATGTTTGCGAAAAAGTCATGGCCGGCTCTTGTGAATAGTTTTAAAGATTGATATGTTGGGGGTTATCATTTTGACTGTAGTAGTAGTTCCTTGAAATGTTCTTCTTTATATGTAGCTTCCCCTCTTATCCAGCCTTCATTATTTGCATCATCAACAGGATGCTACAAAAACATTTAGTCAAGTTTGTGTGGCTGCGGAGGAGAAGCTGTATGTTATATTGCTCCGTTCTTGACGCATTTGCGTCTCTAAAAACTGCAACTTCACCTTCGCCGTAAATCAGCAACAATCACTTTCCAGATTTGCCAAAACAAGACCCTAAACCCTAAATAGAAACCCTTCCTTTGCTGCTGTATCAAAAAGGACAATAGAATGGAAAGCTCCTCCGCAATAGCTACACAAATGGGCACAATATTTTGAGACACTTGGCTTGCATTTGATTAGAAAACATATTTCTAACTCCGTGAAGCCGCGAAGTCTAATGTTTATAGAATTTGTTAGGTTTGACATTACCATTAAAACACACCTTTTTTGTTATAATCATCCCTAATAATATTTAGGTCTAGATATGCTGCCATATTATCACAAATTGTTGGTTTATTTATCATTTTCGACAATATGCTTAGCATAGTTATGTTCATGAATTTCCTTTAAATCTTTCGACAGAATTTATGTACCATTGAAATATTCTTGCCAGTTTCCTTCACATTTCTCTTGGTCAGCTGCACAGTACGCTTGTCAAATCTTCTTTGATTAGCTAATCACCTACAGCATGCATACGTCATGTTAAACCGCCTCTAGGGTCCATCCTAGAGCATTGATTAAGTGGATATGATTTATCTTAGGATCAGAAGTCATTCTGAAAGGGACCCTCGCCCTCCCATAAAAACACCATCATTGCAATTTCAAATGAAATTAAGCTTAGCCTTATTACAATAAACCCCCATTGCTAAAATCCTATTTACAACGACTGGTTACTTATATACACAGAAATAAATGTTTTTAAGAGCGAAAACAAAATATCTGACAGGGGGATGCCCCGTTGCACCAGCAACAGCCGCCCCTGGACGACACGATGAAACACAGTGACCAGCGATCGAAGGCCCCTACCGCCATTCGCCACAAACCCGTCCACCACCCAAGGGCAACCAACGCCACCACCACAGGCCCCGCCTCAGCTTTTATCTCTAAATGGACTTTTGAAGCAATTTAGAAAGGATGTCTGGTTTGACTCAGCTAAGAGAATGTTCCACAGTTTCACTCCCTTAATAGAGAAAGATTTTTGCCCATTAACAGATGCTTTCTTTGGCAGCCTCAGGCCATTCAATGAAAATAACGCTGGAGATTGCTGGAATGACCATGTCAACGAGAAGCATTTCGCTCTTCATCCAAATACCTGTGATAATGTGATTGGATGATGGTTCGCAATGCATTATAGTGAGGGGTTCCCTAGTAAAATCTTGATATTTAAGGGAGGGGGTGCCAACTCAACAAACAAGAGTGCTATAGTGAAGTTTAATTCTTAAAAAAGCAACACTTTATGAAGCAACAATGGGCTGAGCAGGCCACTCTTTTGTCTCTTCATACCGGGCTAGCCGGAAAAAAGTTCCCACTTTTGAAAATTCATAGATTCAAGAGCACTTCAAACATCTGAATGATTCAAATTCTAGTTAAAAGCCAACAGATTCAAGTATTTTTTTCTGGCTGTCTTACAAGCCTTACAAATATAAATAATTGAACTTTAAAAAGATTTCGTGGTTACAAAATAACTGAAAAAGGGCCTAAAACATTGATCAAATGATAAAGTACTCCAAGCATAGAACGATAAAGAAAATTCAATTTCTCACGTGTGAGAGCTATCCTCTGTAATGGGATTGAAAATCCTTAGCATCTGTTTGAAAACCTACGTCTTATAACTCTTGACAGAGGTAAAAGGCCATTGACCATTGTTCTGGAAGAAGAGAGTCCTTACCATTTGATCGATGTTTCAGGCCCTTTTTCAGTCATTTTGCAACCATGAAATTTTTATAAATTTAAATTTGCCTATAGTTCTAGTGCTGGTAAGACAGCAAGAAGAATCACAAAATACTTCGATCTTTCGGCTCTTAACTGGAATTTGAATCATTCAAATCTGTGAAGTACCCTTGGTGCTATGAATTTTTTAAAGTGGGAACTTTTTTCTGGCTCACCCGGTATGCTATTAGCAAACAAAATTGGAGAACCAGAACCGAACACTTGTCATTAATTTCACCATCAGTGGCAGGACACAGTTAGGTTGAATTAGATTGGATTAGATTCTTTGTCTACCTTTAAATGCCATAAAATCGTCTTCCTCGACACTGGCAGCGTTTCTCAGTCGTATTTTCTGCCCTTGTCGTATTTTCTTCCGTCACATGTGCATTTCAAAATGTTTGGGCGTAAGTCAACCTCTGTCATCTCCTGCATATGAGCCTACGCAGAGGTATCGAAATCGACATTTCAACCATAGACCCAAACATGCTGAAATGCACATGTGACAGCGAGAGCTCTGCAGTTCAAGGGCAGGAAATATGGCCGAGAAAGGCTGCCAATGTCTAGGAATTTTATGGCATTCAAGGAAGGCCAGAAAGGCAGAGAATCTAATCGGAAAATCCGACCTAATTCAACCTAATTGTGTCCTACCACTCCTACCACACATGATTGCACAGGCCATAAACTACTGGTTTGTGCTTTAAGAGATGTCAAGCCTAGCAAAGGAACCAAGTCTTTAAAAAGCATTTTCCCACTGGTCGCTGTATCTTATGTTAGTTTTGACGGTCAGCTGTTAGTTTTAAGTAATCATTGGTAATGTTTGATGTCTTGATATTTTCAGAATTACCACTTTTTGCTTTAAATTAGAAGAATTCACGAAAGCCTTAGAAGAAATAAAGATCGTTGTGAAGCCTAAATAAATGGAGGAAAACGGTGCAATATTCTAGAAAGCCATATTTTATGGTGCCGGCAGGCAGAAGTCTCATAGGGGAGAAGAAATTTAGGAGGGCTGCCCCATGAAAAATCCATTGTTTACGAAAGGTTTTTCAAAAGTTCCTTTTGATTTTGATCGATCACGCAATATTCTTAAATATATTAGATTGGCCTACCCTTGCTTGCTACCAGAGTATGCCAAGTCTTGTTAAGTGCGAGTCCGAATTCAGGATAATATAGGGCATCTTTTCAAGAAAGCTTGTAAGTGTTTCTAAGGGCTTGCTGCCTAGCCCATGGGTTTGTGTCTGGACAGTTCGTCACACGTCTTGGTAAAGACTGAAACCCAAAGTTGCTTTCCCATGACTAAATTGCCTGTTTGCGGTAGCTTACTTGTATGTGGACGGTCCATAACTGCTGAACCGAGAGTGTTTTGGCCTGAAGCATTTTGAACTGTCTGCTGGAGCAAAACCAGTTGACAAGAAACATGCTTTCAGCTTCTGAGGCAAGAATTAAGTTGCCACAATATCATGCAGGTTACTCTGTGAAGTGAGGTGACATGAAGCTGTGGCTTTAGCGCCAAGCGCTGTCGTAAATACTCTCGAATCTCAGGCAAAACGATCCTATCTCTATCGTATTATGGACCATGGGGCAAATCTATCGCATGTTGGAACTATCGACCGAACTCTACAACGCTCTCTGTCAACTCATGCTCTAACTACGCCTACAATCATAAAGTCGTTAATCATCAAAAATGTCAATCAACATAACTAGCTCAGCGAAGCGTGGTCTCTAAATTAACAACAACAACAAAACGTCACGATATACTCCCCCGGGTTGATCAAATACCTATGATCAAACATCTAAAACTACGAAAATTAATGTAAAAGATAAACTCACGTTTGTTGAAGTCGTCTTACTAGTTCTCCCATGATTGCTGCAGTCCTCTTCGATCTTGTCGTCTCTTGCTGTTCTTCACTCTCCTTCGCAGTCTGCTTCCTCTCCACCTGATCTTCATTGTTTGCTATTGTTGTCTGCACATCATCATCGCTTGGAACTTCCAAAGGTATCAAATGCTTCACACTGCGTCTCAATATTGTAACTCGATTGTCATTGCTTAACACTCGTATCTTTGCAACACGTACGACTCCATCGTTTCCCGCTAAAATTTCTTCGACTCTCGCCAGTCTCCAAAAAGCTCGTCGTGTCTTTTCATTCAACAACAATACGATATCTCCACATTTGATTTGAGATTTTGAACTCAACTTATCATTCTTTGTAACTCTTTCTCGCAAACTCAACAAGTAATCTCTTCTCCATAACTTCGTAAACATTTCGAGTAATCGTCGATGATGTTTCGCTCTTCGTGTTAAGGACTGATTCGTGCTAACAATCTCGAAATGCGTGTCAGATGGTACTGTCGTAATTCGACGACCATATATCAAATGTGCTGGTGTTAAAGCGTACGAAACACCTTCTGAATCGTCGTAAACATAACTAATAGGCCTTGAATTTACTATGCCTTCTACTTCAATCAATAACGTGTTCAGCTCGTCGTAACGAAGAATTGATCTGCCGATTACTTTTCGCAAACATTTCTTGACAGAACCAACCATGCGTTCGTATATAGAGCCGAACCAGGCCGCCCTCTCCGGTATGAATCTCCACTCGATATTTCGATTCGCTAAATAATTCAAAACGGCCTTTGATCTGACTATTTTTCGAATTTCGATACTCGCAGATTTGAAAGTTTTCGCATTATCGCTCAGAATCAATTTTGGTAATCCTCTACGAGCCGTAAATCGTCGAAATGCTCGTAAAAATGACTCAGTATCTAAACTTTCTGTAAGTTCGAGGTGTACTGCGCGTGTTGATGCACATGTAAATAAACAAATGTAACTTTTCGACGTATTTCCTTGTGCACCTCGTATATATAAAGGTCCAGCAAAATCCAATCCTATATTTACAAAAGGGGGTCCTTCGTCAGTTCTAAATTCTGGTAACGATAACGAAGGTGCTGTTGCAAACGCTCTTTCTGAGAACCATTTGCATAACAAGCAATTTCTAACAACTCGCTTTACGCTTTCTCTTCCACGCAGAATCCAGTAACGTTCACGAACAACTGACAAGGTCATGCGTACACCACTATGCGCAATAGAATCGTGTATTTCTCGAATAACTAAAGTCGTAAAATGGTGCCTTTTTGGCAGCAAAATCGGTCGTTTACTTGTATCAATTACGGGTGCATTTTGCAAGCGAGTTTTGCATCGTAATATCCCTTCATCAGCGAGAAATAAATCAAAATCGTGTACGAGCTTAGGCGGTTTACCTTTTCTTTCTTTCAAATATTCGATTTCTTCTACAAAAGATTCGTTTTGAACTTGTTTCAAAATTGTCTTCTCAGCGTGTTCTATTTCGTTTGAAGTAAGCGTATCCGATTCGTGTTCAATATTCAAATTTGATTTCGAAACTTTTGCTTTCAATTTCGCTATGAATCTAAGTACCCAGGCCATTGTGCGTAATAATTTCGTTTTCGAACTGAATCTTTCAATTGCAATAATTTCAGAATGTTCCTTTTCATTGACTGAAAGGGCATGTGTTTCGGTATCGCGTTGTTTCAAGGCCTCCCCATATGCAATTTTTGGTGAATTTGAGTTCGAGGGAGGTTTAGGCCAAAATTCTGGTTTCGATTTCAAAAATTCGGGTCCAGTCCACCAAAGACTGCTATTGACTAACTCATTCGATTTGATGCCTCGAGAGGGCAAATCTGCAGGATTCATCGTTCCAGGACAGTAGCCCCATTCCTCAATTAAAGATTGTGCTCGAATCTCGTTTACTCGGTTTTGAACATAAGTTGTCCAAATTCTGTCATTTCTTAGCCAACAGAGCACGACGTTTGAATCGACCCAGAAATAACGCTTTAATTTGACATTCATCGCGCTTTCTAATGACTGACAAACACTTTGCATGAGTCTAGACAAAATCAGTGCACCAAGAAGCTCTAATCTGGGTATTGTCTGTTTTTTGATGGGTGAAACTCTCGATTTAGAGGCAATCAAATTGACACAAACAGATCCATCATCGTATCTTGTGAGCAGATACACACAAGCTGCATAAGCGGTTGAGCTCGCATCTGAAAAGCCGTGGACTTCAAACTCCGTCGGTTTGGCCGCTTTCGTTTCAAACAAACAACGAGGCAATTTCACGTCTTGAAGCCTTTGGAGATCAAAAATTATCGAATTGAATTTGTTTCGCATGTCACCTTCAAGTTCATCGTTCCAATTAATATTTTCGACGCACAAAATCTGAAACATTTCTTTCAACTTGATAGTGACCGGTGTCAGAAATCCCAAAGGATCAAATATTTTGGCTGTTAAACTGAGCACTGATCTTTTCGTCGGGGGCAGCGTATTCGCAAATTTGATCAGTTCTTGAAAATCGAAATAAAATTCGTCGGATTTCGTGTCCCAATTTAGGCCTAAAACTTTCGCTTTGTCATTTACCTCATCTGCTGTTTGTGGGCCTAAAGTTTTCTTCGCAAACGATTCATCATCTTCTCTCACTGGCATACTTATTTCGTCGGTTTTAGAATCTGTTTTCGATTTGGTTTCTTCGTTTTGAATCAATTTCATCAGATCGGGGGAATTCGATTTCCACTTTCTTAGATTAAAACCTCCACGTTTCATAATTTCTTTGGAAGACTTGAAAATTTCAAAGGCTTCTTCGACTGAATTTGCTCCGCCCGCCAAATCATCCACAAATAATTGATTTTTCAGCAATTTAACGACATCGGGATTGCTGTTTTCGAATTTGCTCAAATGCTCGTTGATTACGTAGCCTAAAGTGCTCGGACTTGATTTTAAGCCGAAAACTAAACGCCGGAACCTGAGATGTAACAATTTCGGAGCCTTTTCATCATCAGAAGCTTTGTACCATAGGAACCGCAAGGCATCACGGTCCTTTTCGGCAATAGAAATTTGCAGAAAGGCTTTCTCAATATCTGCAACCATGGCGATTGGTTTCGATCGAAATTTGGCTAACACATCAAAAATGGGCGGTATGAAGTTAGGTCCATTTTCAAGATAATCATTCAACGATAAATCATTTTCCTGCGATTTTGCAGATCCATCGAAAACAATTCTCAATTTAGTTGTTTCTCTGTCTTTCCTCGTTACGCCAAAATGAGGAAGATAATGTGTCTCATTTTGCTCGACGAATTCGCTTGTTTGTTCAGCTTCTGGCACTAGTTCAATTATGCCTAACTTCAATTGCTCATCAATGATTTTATCATACTCTTGTAAAACCTCTTTGTCTCTTTCGAGACGTGAATACAACAAATTTAACCTATTCAATGCTTGATCGAGGTCAGCGGGTAAGGGCTCAGGCTCTGAACCTTTTCTGGGAAGCTCTACTTCATATCTTTCACCATCGTGACTGATTTCTTTCAAAAACGGATGTGTTTTGTTCTCTTTTTCTTCGTAAATACCCAAAGATTCGGTATCCCAAAATCGTTTTAATTCATTCGCCAAAATGTCGTTTTCGGTTTCCAAGGGGGGACGTTCTTCTATGCACAAATTCGATATTGTGTTGTTTACTTCATCATTAGTGGGGGCTTTCACAGGGCCTGACAAAAGCCAACCAAATTTGCTCTTTACTGCTATGGGCCCTTCTGTTCCCTTAATTACGTCTCCAGATACCAAGTCCCAGTATCTGTCGGATCCAATCAAAATGTCTACGGGTTCATTTTCGTTTTCTGAATTGAGGGTGTCGGCAAACTCTAGGTTTTCTAGATGTGGGTATTGTGTTAAATCTACCCTCGCGGGTAAATTTGTGCAAAGGGTGGGAAAACTCAAGGCTGTTAATTCAACCTTCTCATCACTAACCCCTTTTAAGCTAAGCTTAACTAAACTGCAAACACTCTTCGTGAATTTCTCGCCACCAAACGTGTTCAAATGAACCGTCTCTTTCTTCATCGGTTTCAGATTCAGCTTTCTTCTCAAATTTTCAGTTATGTATGTTCGCTGACTTCCATTATCAAACAGTATGCGTACAGGAACTCCCGTCGATTCTCCTTCCTTATATGCCATCGTTTTCGCTGTCTGCAGTAAGACTCTTCGTGATTCATTTCGTGATGATGCAGAAGCACTCGTCGTTGTGTTTTCGCTCGAAGCCTGTCTCGGTTCGTTTCTCGTATTGCTCGCATTGCTCGTAGTCGCATCTCTTCTTGTTTCGTTATCAGACTTCGTTATCTCATCGCAAATCGATTGGTGGTGTCGCTTGTTGCATCGTCGACAATTTCTCGTTGTGTAATTACAATTTCGTACTCGGTGATTTGGTCGTAGACACAAAAAGCACCGTCCTTGTGTTTTAAGAATCTGCTTTCGCTCATTAATATTCTCCACTTTGCTGCATGAGGCTGAATAGTGTTCACCTTTACAATAAATGCACCAGATATTCGAATTTCTTCTTTCGCTTTCATTAAACAGCACAGAGGCTGTAGATCTCGTGTTTTGGTTCCAATTGTTCGGGTTAGATACATGTGATCTCGTTTGACTCGTTGTCGTTTCACTAATTTTCGCTGCTTCTCCGATTTCTCTCGCTTCCACTTCTCGTTCCAGCAATTCCAACAGTTCATTCATTGACCAAATTTCTCGGGATATCAATCGTGATACTTGCACTCGTACGTCGGTCGGAAGTTTTCCCATCACAATTGGGATCCATGTCGCTCCATGTGTTTCGCTAGATAGTCCCATATTTTCGAGCCCTCTAACACTTATGCTGATCTTATCATATAAATACCTCAGTTGTCCTGGTTTGTCGCCACTGCATGGTTTAAGCTTGATCAGCTCATCGGTAATGGTCGAAATCGTCAATTGTTTTCTGCCGAATCGTTTCCTTATTCTTTGCTTTGCCTCTTCGTAATTGGCCTCGGTGATTTGCAACCCTTCAATGACCCTTGCTGCTGGCCCCTCCAGATAATACTGTAAATAATTGAACTTCTCAATTGTTGGGATTTCATCGTTACTGTCAATCGCAGTTTCAAATCTGTCCCAAAATCCAGCAAATTTCAGCAAATCTCCGTTGTATTTTTGCAGATCTAATTTCGGTAGTCGGGCGTGGCTTCTGGTTGTACTTGCTGTCGAATGCATGCTTGAGTTTGGACTCATCTCTCGTTCGTTTCGTCTCTGATTTCGAGTTAAAATGTGTTCCATCTTGTTCAGTGCTTCTGTTATCTTGTAGTTGATTTCTTCGCTTTCGTCTATTTCTTTCTCTATAGTTGTAACGTCGCATATTGCCAAGATTTCGTTATCGATAATATCTAAAGTTCCTTTCTTCTGTTCCAATCGTGTTTTCAAATTCTTGATCGTAAATTGGCCTTCGTTCGATAAAGTTCCTCCATCTATTACATCGTTAACTTCGTTGATATACTGTGTTATCTTTCCTCGATGTGCCTTTCTCGACGCTTTCAATCGTTGTAGTTTCTCGTCAGTTTCTTTGCCCATGGTATCGCGAATATGTATCTCTTCGTTCGTGTTTAGGTTCGTTCCGCCCCACGTTGGGCGCCAATTTATGTCGTAAATACTCTCGAATCTCAGGCAAAACGATCCTATCTCTATCGTATATGGACCATGGGGCAAATCTATCGCATGTTGGAACTATCGACCGAACTCTACAACGCTCTCTGTCAACTCATGCTCTAACTACGCCTACAATCATAAAGTCGTTAATCATCAAAAATGTCAATCAACATAACTAGCTCAGCGAAGCGTGGTCTCTAAATTAACAACAACAACAAAACGTCACGATAAGCGCTAAGGCCGTAGAAACTGAAAAGACCTAATCGAGTCCACAACCCCCTTATTAAACGGTGAGGCTCTACCTGGCATCGAGCCTTGTCTGCCTGATTGTTTGAGCTGCAGAAAGTCAAAGGATAACACCACTGAAACCAACACTTCTTGATAATTATCGCTGCGTCAGTCAAGAGTGTTTTGGCGTAACAGTTTACTAGACCATAGACCAAGTCAATTTGTTCTCAATTTGACTGCCAAGACCTTTGTCGCCATATCGTTGGGGAGACGAACTCGAAAAACTTTTGTCTGAAAACAAAAGAATCTGGGCCCATTACCAACGACCAAAAAAGTTGTCGAACCTGCGCATGGCAACAAGGCTCTAGGATTGAATTGCATTGCTTACGATATTAGCTAATCAAATTGTCGTATTTGCTTCCTGTGCAAGGGGAAGAGAGGATCATCTCCCCTTCATCTTTGTCTTCTTAAAGGCTCTTTGGCTCTTCGGTATGCTATGCAGCCATATTTGCAAATGAGGCCTAATTTCATGCAGTAGAAAATAATCTTATGAGGTCTCTCAAGTAAGTAGCAAGCAGCTGCAGCTCCAGATGCGGCATATTTCTCCAAGGGTGTTAGGATACGGATGTTTTGATTGGTTATTTATTTACCTTGTTTTGATCCTTGCGTTTTGTTTTGTTGTCTTGTTTTCTGTTCTGTTTCGTCTTCAACTGAGCGTGGTTAGGCCCAACCGCTCTCAAGTTGTTCGAATAGAGCTCCCTTGTATTTCTGTGTCTTAGTGCGCCTTCGCACGGATTTGCGGTTTTAAAAATTATTCTTGTGCGAAGGCGCACTAAGACACAGAAATACAAGGGAACTCTATTCGAACAACTTGAGAGCAGATGGGCCTAGCCACGCTCAGTTGAAGACGAAACAGAACAGAAAACAAGGCAGCAAAACAAGATACAGGGATCAAAACAAGGTAGATAAATGATAAATAACCAATCCAAACATCCGTGTCCTAACACCCTTGATTTCTCCTGCCATTTGATTTTAGTGAAATCCATGAAATTCATCAAATCTGCGAAAGCAGACCAAACAATTTGCAATGCTTACGAGTTTGTTCGTCCCATTCGTCCCCATGGTTTGTTTTACAGCAGAATTGAACGAAAGACTCCGAGGATTAGGTTTCTAAATCATGTGATCGAAGCAGAATCTAATCGCATGTTGTTCTCTTATCTTTTGTGTTTTTCCAAGTTGAGCAGCTGATTGGCTCCCGAAAACAATAGCATTTCTCAAATCAGTTGCGAGCCCATACTTTTATAAACTTGGTCTCACAGTTATCATTTAACTTCATATAAAGCTTAAAAATCACATTAAAACCCATCAGATGGAATTTCCAAATGTCATAATTTTCTGGTTTGCGTGAAAATAATAATAGAAAAACAATATTATCAAATCATCACTATGGTTAGATTTAACCACATTTTAAGGTTTTCTGGTTTCGTTTAACTTCACTATATAATAATTTCTCCAAGTTGCCATGTAATCTTGCGACTAAACCAAAGAGCTAATTTTGTCACCGAATGTTAGACGTACCTAGGCGGCAATATTACGCAAACCCAACATAGATTCTTGTTTTCAACTGAATGACTTAAAAGAAGTGATACACTGCAGGACATTGCAGAAATCTGGAACAGTTTTCGAATTTACAAGCGCATTTCATTTATCAACCATAATCAACTAATGACAGTGGGCTGGCCTGGTAGACAGACGGGCTTGTTCCCTTGCTCAGATGGAGTTTAGATCGGTACTAAATGCGAAAAGAGCTGCGACGCTTGGATGAAGGGAAGCTGCGCATGTTCCGTTCTGCATTTTCACCCCGCGAGCTTACCTGGCTAGCTCGCTGTGATGCGATTACATGGAAACGATTCAGCCCGTTCGGTAAGCCGGCCCGGTTGATCAAAGCGAGCCAGCTCGCTTACCTGGCTGGCTCACTTCCACGTAATAGCAACTGACATTTATGTGGAATACACCATGGAGTGAGCTGAGCTTGTTGGCCGAGCCAGCCCGTCTACCGAGCCAGCTCACCTCATATAATCAGGCCCTGATGTAATGATGTGACGTCGTCAGATTTCTAAATCTTAAACCAGAAGAGGGAAAGACTCGTACTTGATACAACTTCGTAGGCATGCATAAAGTAAGATTTTCTTTTAAATTGTGCCATCCTTTCTCAAAGATTCAAGAAAATATGATGGTTCTAGGTTTAATCAACTTTTTTCTTGAATTCTTAGAAAGGGAGATCTGCACTTTACTTCTGATGGTATGGAAGATTCCAGAAAGCCTAACGGCAGAATTAAAAAGCACAATATCTAAAAAATCTTTTAAGTTATTCTGTCCAAAAATAGGTCATATAATTTACATTGAAATTCTAAATGCTTGGAGCATACAGTATGCTCGTAAAACCAACCAGAATTCTTTACTGGTCAAGATCTTTAGTTTATCCTTAACCACTGGCCCACGCAAAATTGTATACAAAGGCTTTATAGGACCACACATTTCAACGCCCTACCCATTGTGACAGACCAAAAAAAATTTATCCCGTGGAAATATCATCACATTTTATACTGGCAGGGCAGAGAGGTTTAAAGTCTAGCCATGCATTTACAGTGCGTCCCAAGAACATTTCATGTTTTTTGATGGCATGTGAGGGTGCGCCGGATGGATCATGTTTTTAGGGGGAACTGCAAATTGAAGGAAAATCAATGGCAAAATAGCATATTTTGACAGTTTGAAACGGGTAGGTCACCCCTAGCCTCCATCCGGCGTTCCTGGCCTTGTTTTGCGAAGAAATACCCGGTACCATACCCCCGAGGGTATAGTGAAGAACTAGAAAAAAGGGAAAATATATCCAAAGCTGTCGCTCGTATTTTGAATTTGCCAATGGCTCTCTGTCATTTTAGAGAATAGTAAAATAGGACTAAAATGAAAGACCTAAACCTTTCATAATTTTGGTATTATGTAACTCTAAATGTTTAAGAGGCTTTTCTTACAAAGAGAAAATTGACCTGAACCAGCAAATTCCTTCAAGCCAGTGAAGGAATATACGCATGCATTAATTTGGTGCAAATTTTCCCAGATAGAGATGAGTAATTATTTGAACTTGATAAACGAACGCTTTTGCTGTTTCAAAAGAAATCAAAATCGAAAATTCACCTTGATTAACTTGTAGAATTTTCGAATGTGCACAGTATTGATAGAAGATCTAATCAAACCTTCCGTACAAAAATGACGCTCGATCCAGGCTCTTTTGTTGGCCAGCTAAAGATCTTTACGTATGTACATTTTATGAAGTTTTAACCGCTGCTTACAAGAAATTCAGACTCTCAAAATTTAAAAACTCCTGAATTTTTTTACTTCATTGTTACGTTCCCGGATCATCATGTTAAACACTTGGTACTTCATTAAACAATCAGCTAGACAAATAAACGGTTTCTATAAAACAGGCGGTCAAAAACTTAGGCCTATAGCGCAATAACAACCACGACATTGAATCGAGGCTACTCGATGACGTAATCGATATAAAAGTGTCTCTTCTGGGGTAAACATCAAGAAACAAAAACTACATGTATCATAAAATAATGAACAATATCATTGTTCATACATTTCACAATCATATTACTTAAAAAGTATTTAAGTAATATCTAGGCATCCAAAATTCCAAAACAAAACACCTTGTATTTGAAATGTTCTGGAGAGTACAAGTCTGATAATTTAAGAAACATCAGTACTGGCCAAATTCTTAGTTTCTTATAGCGAATTACGCGTGATTCAGTTCAGTTTTGTATCGTCTTCGCGTGCCTTGGGCTACTGCTTATGGCAAACAGTAAGCCAGAACATGTTACTGTTTAGATAATGTCACAAACAATGCAAATATTTCATTCATGTATCAAGACTTCAATCCTAACCAAACATAGCGACAGATTTGGCACTTTTGACCAACACTAAAATTTCTTATCACCAATGACAAGTCAAACTGAGGGATTTGCAATGAAACGTGCAAAATGTTTTATGCTTGAATATTTTAGATGTTAACGAAGACGAGCCAAGCCACAGAGGGAATTTGCTGAAGCCAAAGTCAACAGAAACCTTGTTACAATCTTTTTGACCTCATGAAATTTCCTGAGTGCGTTGCCAAAGCTGCTTCTTATAAAGATTTTCAGTATCTATAATGAAATGCTAGCTCGCAGTAAAAAGCTAAACACTGTTGGAACTGAAACTGACAGATCTAACCCACGGAATTAAGAAATAAAACAATCTAGGAATCTTCAAACAACAAATAAAACACATAACAATTTCATATCCCTACAAATTATGCACCCAGCATATACCAAATCTGGGATATATCACACTTTAGATAACATTATACTTCTCATATTAGTCTGTGAACATGTTCTAGTATATGTACATTTATCGTTATTGCTGATCAGTTAGTTGGTATCAACTAGCTGATTGTATTTATTAATGATTAAGCTAGATTATGTACCCAACGTTAGATAAAATATCAAAAAAAAAGAAATACCCTCTTTGAGGGGCTTCATTTGTGACGGACTTTTCTGTTGGTTTTGGGGAGTTTTTCGCAAGTGCCCTTTTACCACCGCCATCCGATTGCCACCGCCGACACCCCAGCATTGCAAAAGAGGGCCCTAAAACGAACCGTGCTTTTTCAATGCTGCTCAAAACTTTGAGAGATTTTTTAGATATGCCAGCTTTTCTACCAATTGCTTATAAATGGATTCTACTTCCAATTAGTCAGGCTGAAAATGTAAATGATTCGGGCTGCACACAGTATGCTAAATTCTGGACGCCTGAATGGCCCGTAGTGCATGCGAAGGAAAATATTTACTATATAATTCTTTTGAAATTAAGTGAAAACAAGCTTAAATAGCTATTGCAGCACTTTTTAACTCCTTGTTTAATAACTGAGCGTCAGAAGTTTGAATTACAGACAAAAGTTGTCAAATTAGTTGCCTGAGACCCAAAGTTAATGGCCAATGAAGAATGGACTAGTGTAACGGAACACACTGATGAACAAGGGAAGACTGCGCAGATAAATGTCAGCAAGCTAGGGCGGCACACTGGTTGATCTAAGACAAAACTAAATAGAGACATTTTGACCACGATAACTGTGAGGAATAAATGACAAGTAAGCCAGGCTGTTATTAAGCTAAATCCAATCATAACTTAAGCAATCCTTGTTAATCTCTTGAATTTGACAACTAAGGGTTTAGCTAAATGGTAAATAAGCTAGGGCGGCGCACTGATTGATTTAAAGCAACTAAATAGAGACATTCTGACCACGATAACAGAGAGGATAAATGGCAAGTAAGCCAAGCTGTTATTGAGCTAGATCCCGTGAAACTTGAGAGAATCCTTGCTAACAATGTATGGAATTTGACTACTAGGTTTGCGCTAAATGGGCCTGCTGCTCCAGATGCAATTCAAACACGATTACTGTGAGGACGGATGACAAGTAAGCAAGAATGCTATTGATCTAGATCCGTTCAAAGCAAACCAAGGATCATGATCATTTCTAATCTATGGAAATTGACCACGAAGGTTTGAGCCGCAGGGTATCCCTAAAATTTTGCTTGAAAAGTACACGTATTTTTTACAAGAAACTAAGAAATCGTCTTGAAAGATTCTTAAAACCATCAGATTTTGAGTACTCAGAGTTTCTTATGAGTTTCTTAAAGGTTCCATAACGATCTTCATGTTCACTTACTGCGTCCTCCTGGGCCTTCAAAGCAATGCTTTTTGACAACTTTCCGATGTTTACATGTCACTCAAGTACATTCCTAGTAATATGATACAAGAAACGAGTGACTGATATTCAAAATTAAGACGTTAATCTATCAGTCAAAGGCTAACTTAGATGATAAAATTTCGTTTGGTAAAATTACTCATCACTTAGACCCCGAAATTAGGAAAATGTTGGTAAGGGGCATGTTTGGGAACAAGGATTCCTCTTTCCTTTCTGATCCATAAGTTATCTGCTATTGAAATTAAAATTCTGTTTCAGAAACTTGCGATGTATTCTTTAATGCCACGTAAATCATGGACCAGAATGGAACATGGAATTTTCGATTCCCATACAAACCCCTTGCAGGCATTTTTCTAATTGTGGGCCTTAGAGATGTGCGATGTTACCAAACAAAATTTTCCCATCCAAGTCAGCTTTCGACAGATAAATTAATATTTCAGTTTTGAATATCGGCTTTACATTTCATATTTCAAGGCCCGCCAAACGCGTAAACTTCTTTTTACTTGCCAGACTTAAGATTCGCGGCTCTTCAGAAATAAGAAAGACAACAGTATCGAGAAATAGTGAAAATATTCAAGATAGAAATGTCGAGAAATACTAAATAATAACTAAGAATATCTAAACTGACGCCCCTGTGGATTATACAGTAAATCCCCGCATAAAAGAACCTACCAAAATAAGAATCTAGAGGCTCTTTTTGCTAACTTATGTACCTTGCAATTAAGAACCTGTTTCAGTCTGATGAAACATAGGTTCTTATTGCAGAGGTTACAAAGTTTATATTTGATTGCTGTTATCAAGGTCATTGAGGTCCCAGTTTGGTTTGAAAGATTTATTCTCCTCCCCAATTACTTATTATGTCCATAAGAACGCTTCTAAAACAAATAATAGGGCTGAACATCTTTGTGAGACTCTCAAGGGGACATCATGAGGTAGCCTTCAAATAAGAACCTTTATACCTTGACATTAATCTTAGTATCTTTGAAATATGAACCAATTTCAGCCGGGCTCTCAAAAAAGTAGGTTCTTATACGCGGGCATTTATTGTAGGCTTGATATCCACACAGATTCGCTCCAACCAAGAAAAGAGACTGGATAAGAAACTGGATCAGGAAGATTTAAAAGCCATCGCTATACTCAGGTTACATTAACACGGATAAATAGAGACAAACAGTCCTGAATTACCCATAATCCTCGGCTGGTTATGATCTGGATAACACAAGCCAATGACAATACTTGTTAAGCCTTTGATTGACACCCTGAGGAGGGATCAGAAATTGATTGTTTGTTTGCCAATCAATCAAAATACCTTATATAGACGTCACGGCCACTCAATTAATGTGTTTGGAATCGAAAGCGATGGAATCTGACCACTGAATTTTTTAACATCCTTATTTCGAGCTTTAGGCCGAATTAATATTTCTTGACCTAGAGTTTTAGAGGCTTAGAAGGCTGTCTGAGGTTAAGCCAAAAGATTGAAGACGATGCTTTTAGGCTTTCTTTCTCCCGCCCATTTCTGCCAAGAGCTTTGTTGGCTTGCCAAAAAACTTTTAGGGAGACTTTAAAAGGCACACATTAATAATCATGAAACTGATAGCAATTATTTGCAATTTTTGTAGGGAAAACTTTCAGTACTGGCTTAAATTCTTAGTTTTTTTTTAAAATACATGTATTGGACTTGTTACTCACATATGCTGCTTGTATTTACTTTTTGTTGCAGAAAGATGTCTATATTTTATTGACCCTAATAAAACTTTGCAATATATTTTTCAAGCTTCCTAAAATCCAACTTAAATATCAAAACGAAGATTTGCTATTTAGATTGAGAATACTTTTAGTGTAAAGATCTTTATGAGCTTGGTTTTGTCGGAAAATCTGTGACGGCGAGCATGATTCACTTTGCGTAATATGGCTACCTTACGTTGAGTATCATATATATATGTCTTGCAGCCAAAGTGAAGCTCTCTATCTTTGGAAAATTTGATAACAGTTAGCTATAAATCAAACTTATCAATTGGAGGCACTGTTAGTCATAATCTACGCACCGTTCTGAAGAACCATTGGCCCCAAAGAAAAGGCGCATGCTGAATTGACACTAGTGAAAAGTCAAGGGTGATAGAAGTGAGGTTTTTTTGTTTTTCAATTTGTTTTAAGTGGGTTTGTCAGGATTTCTAGACTGAAGGCTAATTTAGGCCCACTGTACATGCCGCATCCAGGCATGGGATTCCTAGTTTAACGTCCCTTCCGAAGGACGACGAGGTGAGTTGTGAGGTCAGGCCTCCGAGGCCACCCATCTGGAGTTTGACCTCGCTCGACCGAGCTTCAATCACCTGAGGAAAGTTGTTTAAACCACTCCAGCACTCAAGCCGTACATTGTAGGAGCTGAGGTTTGCGATTTCTAGCCTTTTCTGAAACGGTTTACGGTTCTTGGTCTTAAACTGACGGTTTTACAGTTCCTTTCTGAACAGTTCACAGATTTTTTCGAAGAATATGGTTCGAGAAGTCAAATTAGCACAATATTTTTGCTATCAAATCAAACATTAATACACAGAACAAATGCAAAAATCGTGCCACTCATTACAGGAAAGGAAACGAAGTCAGCGAGTTCGTCAGCGAGTTCACGAAGTCAGCACAACAATTGAGATAAAGCTAAGAATATTTGTCCAATACGATATGACTATGAGGGAAATTCTAAAAATTTTCACCTTTTCCACCAGATCTAAGGCATTAGAACTAGCTTTCTCTTTTTTGGGCCACAAAATGATAAGGTGGCAATCGTCTACAGCATAGAGCCGAGGTGATATACACATGAAGTGAAAAAATGCTGTGACGGCTTTTAGCTGAATTTAGAGGTGGTTGTACGAATATTCAGGCGGTTTTACGGCTTTTGTCGTCCCCCTATGACCCCCTCATAGAACCCTGAAATATTTTTTTCAGGTTTCCAGTAATTCAACTTAAATATTGGAACAAATTCCTGCTCTTCCAGATGATAATAACCGGGGTGAGTGGCCGAGTGATTTATACAGTTTGCGTCAGGTGAATGAAGATAAGCTCGGTCGAGCGAGGTCAGACTCCGCTTTGGTTACCTCGGAGGTCTGACCTCACAACTCATCTCGTCTTCCTTCGGAAAGGAGGTTAAACTAGGGGTCCCTTGCCTTTATGCCGTAAGCACAGTGGGCTCAAGTTAGCTTTCAGTAGCTAGTAATCCTGACAAGCCCACTCAAAACAAGTTGAAAACAAGAAAAAAACCAAGAGTCTAAAGCTTCCTGGAGTATGAGTGCAATTCGCGCAAGATAACGAACTTAAGTTGACTATAAGAGGTTGTGTGTGTTATCAAAGCGATTATTGATATCTCAGGCGTGGTTGTTAATTGTTAGCCATTAGACAGAATTATTAATTGGGCCACAGTTAGTCTACATACTTTAATCAAGGACCAGTGTCCCCAACAAGGACACACGTTTAATTGATCCCAGTGAGAAGGCCAAGGGTGATAAAACTCTGATATATTTATTTTCATGTTTCCAATACTTCAACTTAAATGTTGAATTCAAAATCTGCTCTTTCGGTTGAGGAAAAATCGAGTTTAAATCTCCCACAGTATCAGCTTGGTTTTGTCAGCAAAGCTGTTCCATCGATGAATAATCGTACGATTCATGCTCGCATCAGATAACGAACTGAAGTTAGCTAGGAGAGGTTGTGTGTCATCAAAGCGAGGCTTGATATCTCAAAATGAGTTGTTAACTGTTAGCCGCACCTAAATTTGACTGAAGACACGATCAGTAGACGGGATAGCTGTAGAACAAGGCTGCAGAGAATACCTTACATTTCATATGAAAACTCATGATTTAATTTCCTGTCTTTACTGTTTGATATCATTTTACAAAGAGCCTCTGCTGGCATTGTAATCTATAATTAGGAAACATTTTTGTTTCCTCTGGATCCACATTAACTCAAGCTGAAGTTATTTCGCTGTGATTTTGAGCATTTCTATGCTTTGTTTGTTCCTCGTTTCAATAAAAAAGCAGCGTGTTAAAACGGGAAGCCAACATGAAATTAACTTACTTTATACAAGGCAGCAATTCTGGATTAATGAGCTCGTCTATTTTGATATTTCTAATAATCTCCTGAACGCAAAAGCTTCATGTTTAATCTTTCACTTCTTTGAAAATATCTATGAGGGTCTTTCCGTGCCGACAAATCAACTCAAACTAAATATCTTGATAAAAGAAAATCAATGGTCTTAACGGTTGGGTGTATTGATTTCATGAAACAAGACCAGCCCTGGATTAACTGGCGCAGATGTTTTTTAAAATGTTGTTCTTTTTTTCATACCAATTCCACTCATCTTTAAATTGACTTTTCTTCGCAATACACCGATTTTAATTAACTTCAATTACATATTAAAAAGACGATGTTATTTACCAGATTTTGCTTCAATCTTTCTTGACCAAAACGGCAAACGTTTTACTGATTTGTGCTGCCTTTTTTAACAAAATATTTTTTCTGCAAATACAGCACATTGTAATGGATAGTGTTATCTGTCAGTCTGTTCCTTCTGTTTGATCTAAAATGCAAGGTGACAACGATCTTGATAAAAAACTTCAGTTGGAAGATTGCTTCTTCAAGCGTTTTAAAGATAGAATACTTATACTTTCTTCTTATTCTTGGCATAGGCTTATGCTCATGATGTTTTGTGTTGACGGTTGAGCTAAAGTATTGTAAACTAAGGTCATCTTGCGATGAAGTTCTTGAAACATAGGATATGACAGGGAAGACACAAGGATATCTTTTGGTAAATATAGATTTTGGCAAGTAGATAACACAATTTACAGTCCTTAGATGAAATTTATTCATGCTGCCTCCATCACGAAATACCGTGATTTTGAGAAAGCCAACTGAAACTGGATTTGTTTTTGCCAGCATTTTAGTTGTCTTATCTGAAGCTTTCCAGGAGGCTTTGTCTCAGACTTCCTCATTTTCCTGCCTCCTCCACGGATTTACCCTGGCCACGCTGCTGGCTTGGACACCGCATATCTGCCTGTGCAACTTATTTAATTTAATACTGCATTCACACTGACAAAGTTAAACCAGCTTTATCTAAACCAGTTTAAATTTCAACCAAAAAAATGACTGGATTCGTTGGATTGACCAATCAGAAGGCCTTTTTCGAAAACCTGGTTTGTTTAAGCTGGTTTGTGAATGGGGCATAAGTTTAAACTAGCCAAGGCATTTCATGTTTCTATCATACCGTTTACAAATTCTTTAGCTGAGGGACCTCAAGTGGAAAAATCCCCAAGGGGCCTCAACTGTTTACGTTACGCCACTAGAAAGGTTCAATGATGTAATACAGTAAAAACCCGCACATAAGAACCTAAGATTTTTCACTCAGCCTGTTTAGGTTCTTATTCTATGGGGTAAATCCCACAATCAGGTGTAGGTTCTTAACATAGGGTCCAAAAAATGCAAGAAAAAAGGATAGTTGAAGGTTTAACATTGAAAACATGCTGCCAATATTACAAGCAACGCAAAGCTCTGTGTTAAAAGACATAGTCCTTTCTCATCTCCTGACCCATCCACAGTCATTAGTAAACCAGTTTTTTCTAAAAGTTTGGTGAAGAGTTCCTTGTCTTCCCTTAGGTCCCGACATGCTTCACTAGTCCATTTTGTCATCAACACTCTTCTCACCATAGCTGAATTTATTTCCTAGTGAATGAAAGAATGAATTTTATACCCTTTATTAAGAACCTGGTTAAAATATCTGGCTAAAATGGTTCTTATTTATTGGGTACAAAATTCATCATTTCAGGCTGTAGGTTCTTAATAAATGAAGGTTCTTATGTGCGGGTTTTTACTGTAGTTTACGCGTTTCGCGGAATATGGAATAAAAAGTATGTGATCGATAATCAAAAATGATATTTCATTCTTTCAGTCAATGGCTAACTTAGATGAGGAAATTTTGTTTGGTAAAATCATTCATAATCTAGACGCAGAAATTAGGGAAAATGCAGGTAAGGGGCATGTCTAGGATCAAGAATTCCACATTCCATATTGGTCCACGATTTACTTTCTATTGAAATTAGAATTCAGTTCCTGAAACTGATAATAGCATTGAATTTAAACGTCAATGCTACATAAATCATGGACCAGAATGGAATGTGGAATCCTGTATTCTCATACTAACCCCTTACAAACATTTTTCTAGTTGCCTGGTCCTATAGACGCGTGGCTTTACCAAAAGAAATTTTCTCATCTAAGTTAGCCTTTGACTGATAGATTAACAATTCAGCTTTGAACATTGGCCGCATACCTTTTGTTCCATAGCCCGACAAACCAGTAAACTTTTTTTAAGTCACCCGGTACCTCTGTGCAAGGCCTAGACACGGCAGAAACAAAACCAAAGGCAGAAATTTGAAAGAAATATCTGGTCTGATCATAACATGGTCTGATAGAAGCGAGATCAAATTCACTGAATACGGATTTTCATCAGAGTGAGCAATTCGATTGAAATTCACGATTCGATTGGAATCGAAATAGACCTTTTAGCTATTCTACAAAAGAGCCTGGATCGAGCGTTATTTTTATACATTTTTATACACGAGGTTTGATCGAGTGGCGTTAGAGCTTCTATCACAATTGTCCACATTCGAAAATTCTACAGAATGTAGCAAAATTTCGTTCGATTCTGATTCTTGTCAGAATAGTTAAAAGGTCTATTGCTTTTAATTCACCGACATATTGGCAGCTAAATGTGCAATGCAAATGCTGTACTGAGTTCATTACGATTGCACCTAAACTGAGATTAGAAATGATGACTTGAATTTTAATTCAAAATTTCTTACAAGATCAATAGTAATCCTGTTTGTATTGGATTAGTTAGATTTTATATCGTTTGATTCAAAGGTTCATCTTATGGAGACATTTTATTATGAGGTGATGGACTAATTCCTTGTGTAAGATAATTGAATTGCGGATTGCACCTGCATATCATAAGAAAACTCTTTAAAGTATCTTCTATGATTTCAACTGGCCAGCATAATCAATCCTACTCAATTACTTTAAGACACTAGGCAATGTTTTGTAAATCACTTTTTCTTTTTGAATTGATTAGGATTCCATCGAAGCGCTATCTTTCCAACTGTGTTCTGTCTTCGCAGTTTCAAAACAAATTGTAAACAAGGAGAATACAGTGCGATACTCTGACAGCATGTCGCATATATAGACAGGTGAAAATGATACTCATTTCTAAGGTGATTGCAAACTACTTTACGTGTTTCTTTCAACTTATTCAATTAAAAATCAACAATAATTTCGCATTCAATCGATTTCTTCTGTTTTGAGATTTATTTTTCTTTGCGTCTACCGATGTATAATTAAGACTGTGAAGTCTTTTAAGGGTGTAGCCATTTCATGTCAACACATAACATCGCAATCTTTGCAAAGAACTTCTTTTGATCAAAGTTCATTTCATCACAACTTTAGGTGTTTGGGAATGTTGGGTTTTGTGATACCATATTTTCATTGTTGAATTTCTGGTCGAAACGTCTACTGACATTGATCAATTCTTCATCACCGAAGCTAACAAATAGCAACGCCTTTGAATAATGTCAATATCTCGAAGTTAATGTACATTCAAATTGCTGAATCTAACTTCGAAAGAAACCAATCAGTAAAACCATTCTATGCATGTAAGCACCATCTTTTAAAGATACCAATGGACCTTCTAGCCACTCTAAAGAGGACTCTGTCTTAGGTCAAGCGATGTCTTTTATGCAAACATTTTGATCGAGTCGCTTCAGGGCTTTTATTACCGTTGTTCACATTCGAAGATTCTACGAAAGGTATGAAAATATGGTTCGATTGCAGGTTCTTCTTGAGAATAGTTAAAAGGTTTATTGGCATGGTACATATTTTCAAAAATTACCAGGTGAGTTAGAAAAAACTCACTCAGTTTGAAGGGCTTTCAGAGAAACAATATCTTGCTGTATTCAATTGAATAGACGTGTTAAATTATCATTACAAAATTTTCTTGCTGAGATCGGTCGATCCTTTCAGATTTTGCAAGCGCTGTTTTCGAGAATGCTCCTTCAAGAAACTTTTAAAACCATCCAAAAATCATGACAAAATTTCCCTAATATTCCTACCATACAGGAATAACTTCAACACATTTTAGCATGTGCAATCTTCTTGGGAGGATAAAAAGGTCTTCCCCCATAGTAAGAGTCGAGAAATGGTTCAAAAATTCCTCCTGATGCTAATTTTGCTCGTGAAATCATCCTCATTTTATCATTTCATAAAGTCAAAATAACATAATTCATAATAATATAATTTTCAAAGTCACTGCGCTGTTTATGGCTCTAAAATATATAGAATTTGCTAAAAAAAATGCTCCATTTTCCCTCATTCCTTACAAAGATTACTAAACCTTCCTCAAATATGACATTAAAAAGCACAACCTTCTTCCTGCTCACAGTCGTGAAGCCAGAGAATTCCATTCTCCCGCCAAGAAGACAACATACATGAATGCAAGTAAATGTCATTATTGTTGGGAAGGTAAACCAAGAAAACTTTGATCGCTTTTTTACTCGTTTTTGCAGATGCAGGGACAGGCTTTTCTGTATAAAATCTCCTGTTTTCACGGGAAGGAAGTATCGACAAAATCCAAATAAATATCTGAATCTAAGTAAATTCATCTGTAATGAAAAAATTAGACAATTTCCATTGCAATTCTTTGACATTCATTTCTTCAAACGCCGTGCAGCACTTGTTTTTTGTTGCTCATTCGGCATTACATTTCAGATTTTTCCTGATCAAAGTGCTCTTTAGCTGTTCTGTTTAGGGTGCCATCATTGTGAAGAAAAGATAATAAACTCATCATATTGTCACCACGTTGCTGAATCATACTACACTTTGAAACTGCTGGCGTTTTGATATTCACCTTGGTTAGAATTTGCTTTATTATTTTGAAACGTCGATAAAATGTTGACACAAATATGCAAAAACTTCAGACTTATCACTTCTTGAAAATTTCAGTCAATGAAACACAGATTTGTTGTTTGCTAAACGATCAGAAAGTAAGCAAAACATCATATGTTGTTCATTATCCGATAAATTGTTTACATGAAAATTCCAAAGGCACTTTCCAGCAATTAATTGAAAATCTTTGCAATCAATTTTGATTTGGATTTTGATGACGCCCATTCATTTGCATAACGAATTATTTACTTTTGCCATGCTTAAACAGGAATTTCTAATTCACTTCTGTTATTCATGTTTGTTCTTTATTTCAATATTTGCATTTCGTTGAATTCCTTTGTTATTTTCTTGACAGGATTTTCATATATGGAATTTGGGTATGTTTGGAGATGACAAATTTCTGCCGGTTGAGTCAAAAAATTTTACAAGTTTGGCAGGCTGTGGAAGAAAAAGTACGCTGCTAATATACAAAATTGAAATGTTATTAGATCAGTCAAGGGTTAACTTGGATGTGAAAATTTGCTTGGTATAATCGCTCATCTTGTAGGCCCAGAAACTAGCAAATACCAAAAAGATTTACATAGGAACGAGGATTCCACGTTCCATTCCGGTCCATGATTTACTTCCCATTGAAATTCAAATTCTTTTTCTGAGACTGAAGACAGTATTGAATTGAAATTTCGATGAGACATAAATCATGGCCTTGAATGGAACTCAGAATGGACCATTATGGAAAGAAGGTCGTAATTTGAAGGTTGATTTTTTAATGCTATCCCTGCCATCTTTTACCATGGGGTGTTTTAAATTAGATTTTGAGATTAGATATGTAGTTTTGCCTGTAATTTCAAATCTATAGACATATATTGTAATTAGATTTCTTTTCTTTTATCAATAGTGCATATATATTTAATTTTTGATGGCTAAATGATACATGCTTAGAATTTTTGTATCCGTACAAACTTCTTATCTTCCGTGTTTCGGGACTGAAAGATGAGTGGTTTGCCAAGCAAAATTTTCTCATTTAAGTTAGCTCTTGACTGACAGATTAACATTTTAATTTTCAATATCGGTCGCGTACTTTTTATTCCATAGCCTTTCAAACGTATAAACTGTTTTTGACTTACCCTGTACGGAGAACATTTTTGCCTCAAATAGTGCTTTGTTATGTATTCATCTAAAATTTACAATATATTAGCTAACGAATAAAATACATTACAAGACGATAGTGCAAGGAGCATGACAATACACTGCAACCCTGCAACTATTACACTTAACATCATACTACGTTGTTACACTACTCACTAACAACATACTGTAGTTACACTTAACATAAATCCTACTTAACATAGATGCTAATACTAATACCAATACACATACTACAGATACTAACACAACATGGCATGAAGTACTTGCTCGCTCATGTGTGCTTGCTCATGAAGAGAGTTTGAAAATTCATTGGTTTTCTCTTGGTTTCCTCATGTCAAGTTACTTCAACTATTTGTGACTCCTTTCAAAGAAACAATGAAAAACTTCAGATCAATAATTTTTTTGAGTGATTATGTAAATGAATACAGAAGATAGATTTCAGATGGTTTCTTAGCAGAGAGTCTTGCTCTTTTATTCATAAATTACTTCTTACAATAATCGTTGCAAGTATATTTGAATTCAGTTGAAATATCCTTGTTCCTTTCCTGATGAAAATGTCTTTCTTTGCTACAAAAATTTCTACGCCATGTACAGGATGTCCAAAAAGACTGTGCCACGTTTGTGGCTACTGTGGAGGAGCCGTAGATTCAATTATCTCTGTTTTTACGCAGTTACATTGGTCAGGCTTTCACTTAGAGTTTAAGATGTTGTTTGAGTCAATTTAACAAATGGTTGCTGATCTATAGCAATGACAAGGCGAAATAAATGGCTGTTTCAAAAACAGTACTTCCAATTGTTCTTAGCCTTGTGTTCCAGACCATCACCAAGGAGACTCTCCTCCTTTGTGATGTTCTGGAACACAGGATAATTGTTCTCAGCAAAGTCAAAATCAAGTAAGTTTCCAAAGAAATAGTTCTGGAGTCGCATGAAAATTTCTGCTAATTTGTTAAAGGGTTGCCAGTGTTCTCCATTCATAAGAGAGTACCTTCTACCTTTTAAAGAATGTAGTGAAAGTTTAAATACGATTCCAGAGCCTTTTCTTTGAAAACTTGATTTTTTAAATTGTTGGAGAACAAGAGAAGTGTTGTTTCTGAAGCAGCCACTAATTTTGCCTATTCTTTGCCATAAATCAGCAACCACGGATCAGATTAAAACAAGGTCTCAAGCTGCAAGTTAATGGGACACTCTGTGGATTCCTGAATGTAGGTGTTGCAGCGCAATAGTGTAAACTTTGCAGCCAAATCAAGCAGGCGGAGTGGGTTTGATACCTGGTAGGACCCCGCCACTTAAGCGTCAGGACAAGGTGTCGTGGACTCGATTAGGTGTGCTCTATTTCTGCGATCCCAGCACTTGGCGCTGAAAAACTCAACCTCACCTTCACCTTGTGCCAAGGAGTCGGAAAATGTATTCACTCTTTGAAATATCATAATATAAAAATTGTGACAGCTGATTGTAAAAGTTGCTTTCATTTGCCTAACTGAGTGTTGAACTTAATTTTGAGAATGTATTCATAATACAAAATGCTTCATCTTCATTTCATTGTAGGATTCCTGTAAATTACGGTAGCTTCCACAGGCTCTTCCTAAACATGCTGGTGATTGTCTCAAATTGATCCATACATAAAACAATGAAAATGGTGAAATAAATGTTTTATTTTAGCTTTAGCATTCCGTATCCTATCAATACAGGGAATCATATCGAAAGTCTAAACCTACATGATTGTAAACAAACCATTTTTTGGTTGTTTTTGGGAATATATCGAAATAGGACTTTTGACTAATTCCTTACATCAGCAGGAAAGAATGCACATACTATCATGAGACAAACCTTGATAATTAATTTTAAGCTTCATCAAAATTACGAAATTAAAATATTACGTATCAGTTGCATAGGTAGTCTTTTACGATTTTTATAATGTGGATATGCAATTCTGATTCACACTGTACGAAAATGAAGACATTGACGACAAATATATCAATGGTCTGTGGTCGGAAAGGAAAGTCAGCTTCCTGAAATATCTCTCGCATCTTAGAAGAGCACTCAGCTGAGAAAGACAAACACTCCCCTATGAAGGTAGTAAATTTAGGATGTAGAACAGTGGCGGAGCATATGCGCAGTGTGTTGAGGGATAGGGACTCTGGGGGAGGATCAGTGATGGTAGCAATTGCTGTCGTTGCTGTTCTCTCGTCCTGTGTTCCTGTTGCTCAGCATCTTTCTCCTATGCTGGCCTGACATCCAATGTGAAACGGATTCGAGTATTAATGTGTATAGTGCTAAATCGTATGTTTTGTATTTTGTAGTTATTCATTTAGTTTTTATTATTCGCATGTCTTTATGTTAATGGCCACAGGGTAGTCATTGTCTTTTTGCTCCTTGTGGTCCTGTCCCTGTAGTGTTTGTATAGTTTGTAAAGTAATTAGAAAGTATCGTAGGATGTAGACGTAACTTGTATTGTAAAATTTTAGATGCATATAAAAAAAAGTGGCGGAGCCACTTTGGGAGGGGGGGGGATGCGAAGTCCAGACTCCTACTTTCCCAAAGGATGATTCCTGAGATTCACACAAAAATGCAATGAGATTGGTCTCTCTAGAGGAGAAAGCCAGACCAAGCGGTTTTGTCATGTAATTAAATGATGTAATGAAAGTTCTTAACGGGTACCTACTATAAATTTTGCTAATAAGGTGTTGCCTGCGTTTTCCGAGAGTTTGAAGGAAGCGGTCACGTAAAGTTTCCTCTCACTTTTCAAATGCTGGCTCCGACGCTGACGTAGAATAGCGAGGAAAGCTATGTTTAGCTAAAAGCTTATGCTGGAAGGGAGACTGATTCGCTATTTATAGTAACTATATCTCGCAATTTAGGACATAACTCTATCTCCTCAAGCAAGAAAGAAACAAACTATTCCCCCGTGAAGAGAGCAAATTGAGGACGCAGAATAGCGAACAAAGTAATCAGAAGAGAATTAAAAAACAGCAGCTGAAAACGAGCAGTTATTTTATTTCGTGTATCCTATTTCCGGACAAAAGAGAATGACTTGACTTTATTAAAACAGCGAATTCTTTTATGGCAAAGTAAATTACGACAAGCTTTATCAAACGTTTGCTCTTTTAAGAAGAAGTCTTTTGAAATAAACTGATGAAAATCAGCTGCCAATATAAGCATGATGATGAATGCAATGTATCACTTCTGCAATCTACGTACATTTGCAATTAACATCATCTCCAGGAGTTCCTGTACACGGGGGGTATCATGGCTGGATTTCTTCTTCTAAGAAAATACTCCCTGCTCGGTTTGAAAGGACATTGTTCCCCAAATATCAAGATGGTAATTGAGGCAATACATCATTTCATTGTGGACAATCCATTTCAAAATCTATCTGACTGAAATTAACCATTCCGTTTTGGAATTACAAGGGATATTCTCCAAAGCCCGTTCAAGGCACCTTCAAAACAAAGCTAAAATAATAACCAAATCTTCCTCGTATTTCTCCGTTAAGGCTGATTTTCACTCGGCAGAATTTCCGAGCGGACTGGAAATCTTTTGTTTACGAGAGAAGGTATTGCTTTGAATTTTGAAAGGAATTTTACGCGTGACAAGTGCTATATTGCATTAAATTCTGTTCGTTGAAAATCTTCCACTGAGTGGAAAAAGGCCTTTATAGCAATGATTTAAACATGCTATAGCATAGTTATCTTGTCGAGAGGATGAAGTCGCATGGAATTTATTTTCTTAATGACAAGTAAAGCATGGAAAGAACAAATGTGGAACTATCGTTCTCTTACAACCTCTTCAACAGAATTATTCCATTCTCTGGCTCTAAAAGATGAATGATGTTATCCGACAAATTTTGAAATCTAAAATAGCATTTGATTTCAAATTAAAATGTTATCTTTGGATATTCGTCTCATAGTTCCTATTCTATAGCCCGTCATCAGACATGTTAACTTTTTTGACTCGCCAGGGATCCAACATTTGAGGTAAAACATGCCATTCTAGAAAATTCGTTTGAATTTATGCATCATTCCTTCCAGCAGAATTTATCACATGATGTTTCGTGTACTCCCCCCCTCCTCCCCACTGACTGCAATATGTCCTCTGCACCTTATCGGGCGTACAGTTGAAATTAACAATCAAAAGGCCTTTTTCTATATTTCTATCTTGCATCTAAAAGTAGTCTTAGGACGCCAAAAAATGAATCTTATTGAGGAAGCATCCTGGTCCTTCCTCTTCATGTAACCACAATTTGTGATTCCTGTAGCCTAGAATTACAGACAGTTGGCGACTTTCTCCACTCTACGTGTATTAAACCCCAAGAGAAAGGCGTTTTTGCAAAGAATGCCCAAATAAGACAGAAGATGAAACTTTTCTTGAATCCACAGAATTGCTTCACCCCAACTCGTCCAGAATCTCTACTTATAACAAAAACATGATTGTTTCTTTCAACTAACGAAGATGCAAACATACCAGGGATGTCAATTAAACCAAGCAAAAAACAGAGCTAAGTCTGACCCATCACATCAATATATTTTAGATGAAAATTTGAAGTTAATATCATTATGATTTGGTGTAATACTATGTGTATTACTGTTTAGATCTTATAACAAAGTAGTCTGCAGTTTATTTGACCATGTATAACCATTAGATATCACGCCTATCAAAATACTGTTGTATTTCTGCAGTCTCTGTCGTACAAAGTAGCTTCGATCCTTGTACCATCCAAACAAAATCGACAATTATTTACCATGAAATTCATTTAGACTATTTACAAATGTACAAGTCTGTCAAATAGCAGTAGCAAGTCTCTTCATTAAACCTTAACTTTTCAAACCGAACGATTAATACCTATCTCAACACGTCCACTCAACAACTTCCACTGTCGCATGAAGGTCACGTGATCCAATAGTCCACAATACTGTCCAATCAAATACTAACCTGAAAATATTATCCAATCAAAATCAATGGTCCATATTGGACCTAACTTAATAAAAGGACACCCCAAAGAAACCACACGTAGCAGGTTCGACAGGGTAGAGACTCGAACCACAAATAATCAGATTGGCAATCAAGTGTTCTTCCACTGAGCCATCCCCACATCAAAGAGTTTATTGAAAGACACACGTCTATACAATACCAAAACAGTTCCACGGTGCTGCGGAGGGCTACTGATTGGTTGCAAATCTCGATCCATACCCGATACCGGATGATTCAGAGAAATACAAGCACTGTGATAACGACTGTACTAAAAAGCTATGCTAGCTTTCCGTTGTTTCAACGGGGAAGGCATGACTTTGAGATCTTTCTAAGTATTTTTGGTACATTATTTGCTTCTAAGATCAGGATTTTGCCAAAGTCCCTTTCCTCAATTTACCAAGAAATAGTCAGCAAATGATCGTTCATAATAGATTTAATTGAGCCACTCACTCAACGATTTAGCTAAAGCCCATTGGAGCCTACCGAGTGAGTCAATGATATTCCCGACGTTTGAAAACATATTGCTCCCTGAATATCAACGCAATGATACTAAAAACTTATTGTTTTATTCTCGATATGTCCAATACGACCCTTCCTTCCAGACCAATTTTGTTGGGGAGATGAAGTGCTGACCCTATTGTTCAGACACATTGTTGTTTCAGCTTTGTTGAGAGCGAATCAACGTTGAGGCTCACGTTGTCATGCGCGTCTTTCCTTTGTTTTGATCTCTTGTTTTCAACGGTTAAGCTGATTTGCATATTACATAATCGAAGTAAATCGTGACTTCGCATGCGATCTGGAGCCCTTTTAGGGGGATTCCTCGAGGCTCACAACTTAGCCTCTTCATATCCCCAACAAAAATTGGAGATTTTCTACAGAAAGCCATTTTCGAAAACCTGTAAAAACAGGTGAAAGCAACAAGAGAGATTTCACTTTGTTCTCCTTCCTAGCAATAATGACACTTGGATGTGTTCAATTGGCCATGGTTGTTTGATACTCTGTTGCTCTCCGGGGTAAAATGGACAGAAATTTTTCTCTTTTAGAGGTGCTAAATCTTGGAATGGCCTTTCAGCTGAGCGTAAGCAGGCATCCACGATTTATAAATTCAAAAAATCGACGAACAGTAGGTTTAAATATGTATTTGGATTTCATTTTATTGTTAATATTTATTTTAGATCATAGGGTTTTATAAGTATTTTATTAAAGTTGTAATTAAGTTAGTTTAGTCTTTTTTCTACTTTATTTGGATTTGTAAATTTGATAGTGAAGGGCCCCTTGAAAATCATCATAGATAGGAAGGGCTACCCTCCTTAGAAATTTGAAAATGAAATGAAATGAAATTATCGTCCTTGTATTGTCTCGTAGATTAAAAGTAACTTGTCCTACAAAGATTTTTAATCGAATATGAAAAAATTTTGATAAAATTTCATAAAACATAGAGAAACCAGTCTCCAGTCTCTTAGCAGTATAGTGTGGATCCCCTGAATTCTGATTTAAGATAGAAATCTGTAATCATTAAAAACAGTTGACTTTAATTCATAATTCATCGTAAAATAAAGGCAAAATAATTTATTCATTGCGTTCTTCTACGCATTAATTCGCGTATCAGTATTTAAGATAAATGTTGATATTAAACAGCGCAGTAAAGAAATTTTGATTTACTCGCAGAATTCGTTCAACGAATTAATTAATGATAGGAAGAGAAAGCGTTTGATCTTCACACATAGTTTTCACAGTGAAATTTCAAGCATCAAGCTTACAGTTAAAGTTTGCAGCACGAGTCTTGGCCCCCCCCCCAAAAGCCGAACCAATTACGGAATTTAGTTAACCTGTACATCATTCAATGGACAAGAATGTAGAAATACTAGCCATATCAAAATGATTTGCAAATATTGTAAAATTGCCTTTTTCAGGGAAATCTATCGCTTAAAAGAGTATGCCACTTTCAAAAGCTATTTTGTACCCTTGAGTCAGAGATAACAGAATCTGACTTTCATAGGCAGGAAGTGTGGTCTGTGCGCAGACCCATGTTGTGGGTTGGCACGCAGGCTGTGCAGATCCTGAGCTCCTAGGACGTATCTGGGAATTTTCGAATTCCCTGTCCCTCGAAGTTATGCTATCAAAAATTGGCAAACTGGCGAATGGTTTTTGCGCTCTCCCACAATTGCATTTACCTTGAGAGCTCTATTAAGCTCCCTCTCTAATAAGCCCCCCTCTAATATGCCCCCTCTAATAAGCCCCTCCTATCTATGCAGAAAATTCAAATATGCCCTCCCCTCTTAAGCTCCCCGACCACTTATATCAAATTGCAGAAATTAGCCACGACATTCCATAGGTTTTGCTAGACAAGTTGGATATTAGTTTTGATCATGTGTGGGATGGAGAATGTGTAGAATTTATGTATTTGACTTGTGAAATTGTATTTTGAATCCGCAAAATATCTATAGGGTAAAGGAACTGAAAAGCTGTCAAATATATCCTTGTCAATTGATCTTTTGACTATACCACCCTCTCTAAGCAAGCCCCCTTTCTGATAAAATCCTCTCTAGATTGACTGAAATTAAAATAGCAAGCCTCCGGGGCTTAATAGATCACTTACGCACGGTAGCTATTAAAGACGGAACATGGCATATACAAAGAATTTGGGATACACTTTCCATGTTCCAAGTCTGCCCTAGACTAACTACCTCAGTCCCAGCTTCCGCTTCGTTCATTGAATTGGATGCCACCACTGCGCTTCATCTGGGCCTGATAATCAAACTGAAAATCCAGCCAAAATCGCCGGAAAAATGGCGCGACCAATCAGATCGCAGGACCTTCTACTTGTGATCTGATTCGTCGAGAGAGGATCAGTGTTGAGACCTATGCTGTACGAAAAGTCGATTCCACAAACATGATTCTGTTTTCCGAGCCCATAATGAATGCATGAAAGATTGCCATCAAGAGACGGGAGCACTTGGGAGCTGTCTGGCAATGAACAAACAACAACGCAGATCAGAAGACATGCTTGATAATTTGCCGACCATGAACACCCGATTTATGTGTATTCCGCGGAACCGGAATAATCATTACGAGGCCGGCCTCATGTAGCCTCAACTGGCCGATTTTTCGAATAGCTTGATCATGAGTCGTAGTTGTAGCGATTATCAGCCTATCAAGGAGCGAAACTACGACATGTAATCAGTCTAAGTCTGCCCTGGCCATGTGCAAATTTTTGAGCCCCTCAATTGGCTCAAAGGGTACAAAATAGCTTCTATTTACCAGTACCTAATAGATTTTGGGAGTCCCGAGAAAGCGGGATTTTACTTCTGGCACTTGCAATGTACACATCGCGATCACATAAGTCACCGTGTAATCCGAGTCAAGCCATTTAAGCTTAAAAATCAACTAGTGTCTTCAAAAATGAAGACACTGCGATGCGAACTCGCAACGCAATTTCACACAAACCACAAATCAGAAATTTTATACATTCAAATGAAAGGTTTCCAATAGCCACTTGAAACAGAAGTATACTTTTAATACTGAACAGGACCTTTGATGTTGTTTTTTTGCAATATCCAAGTATGGTATTATCAGTTTGTATAGGTTCCATGACTTAGCAACTGGAGTTTTACTTGAATTTGTTGATCTCTACAAATAAGAACCTATTTCAAATTTCAGGCTAGTGGGTTCTTTAAAAATGGGGGTATAATTTCAAACTTTGAGCCATAAGGTTCTTAATCGCTAGGTTCTTATACGCGGATATTTACTGCATGACTTTGAGTAACCTTCTTTTACTCGATTTTGGAGCTTTTCTCTTGTTTCAGCTGTCTAACATATTTGGTCTTTGAAAGCATACAACTCAATGTATTTTCAACGGATTTGCAAGATTCTGGTCTCCAGAACAACTTCAAAACCGTAGAGACAGAGTTATGTTCACAAGAGCCTTTCGATGTCATTGGTATTTTCACAATTTAATCAAGCGCCGAGCAATTTTTATGGACACCCTGCTGTAGTATTGGCTAGGTCTCGATTTCAGAAGGAAAAAATATGCCGAAAATTTTGAAAAAAGGTCTCATAACTTACGTTGAAGCGTCATTATGATGGTGGAATCGAAAGAACATGTATTACCTGTATGCCTGCTTTTGCACAATTTTTCAAACAGTGCATACATTTTTCTAGCCACTCAGTAGGGAATTATGAATTGATTTCATCTTGTCAGCAATAGAAATAGAATTTAGAATAAGGGTATTTCTTGTCGTAAATACTTGATAAGTGTAATTTATCTGGAAACAATTGTCACTCAGTTAGCGCAGAAATCAAGACATTTTTTTACACAAGCCTTTGGTGGCATTATGATCTTTTGCTAATTTCCATATTCTATACATTCCACGTTCCATTCCAAATTCCGTCAGAATCACATGAAAACTTTTAGTTTCTTTACACTATGATCCCGCTATGAAGGCGCTGCGCACTGACACGCAGCAGCTATAAAATGATACAAGATATCAATTTGTGAGATAAGTATACAATTTCAAATTCACAGTTATCTTATCTGAAGAAAATTGGACGGAAATTACCTCTCAAGCTAATCAGTTTTTCATCTACAACAGTTTCATTCATTTCATTTCATTTCATTTCATTTCATTTCATTTCATTTTATATATTGTCTGGAATATATAATACAGCAGATCAATAATTTTCTGGAATTGTTCTAAGTTACAACACTAGACTTTTTTGCTATTCTACAAAACAGCCTGGATCGAGCGATATTTTTATACAATTTTATACGCGACGTTCGATTCCATTCGGGGAACTGCCGCTGGGCAGGGTGTCACTTTCTCGTGATCTGCTCTATGACAGCGTCTATAACAGACTCTGTAACGCAGCTGTATCCCATTTGCAGTACGCAAGTGCGATTAAGATTTGCAGATAGCAACATTACCTCATTTCATGATAAATTTACGACAGATTTCCAGGGCAGCGCACGATTTCCTTGCAGAAAGTCAGGGACGGGGTATTGCCTTCGAAAATTTTCTCCGGATCAGGTTATCGTTTTTGGGTATTTGACTCCGCTCGGGACAGGATGTCTTTTCAGATGTTCCAGCAGCACATCCCCGTATGTTCAAAGACCAAGTGCCCCCCTACCACAGGGCATGGGAATGAATACCTACCTCAGTCCGGGGGAGTGAATTTCTTCACCATTTTTTCACCAAAATACGAAAGGGAGGCTAGCAGCGATTAAGAGGTAGGAAAATAATAGGGCGGCCTCATTTTGGTTGAGAGTGACGTCATAAACGTCAGAAAAGTCAATGAAAATCTCCCTCCCTCCCCTAAATGTTTTTTCATGGATTTCGAGAAATTAGGAGATTGGCCTCTGGAAAGACTGGATAGCGATGCCGCTGGTTGACTCAGTCCGGGGAACGAAACAAGAGACTGCTGGAATTACAACACGGTAAAAGCTTTTTTGCATGAGCGGCGTTTTTCACTCGAGCGGAGAATGTTCGAGAGCATTTTGCGCTTGAGAATAAAATGATTTCCACTGAGCAAATTTTTCTGTTTTGGGGAGCCTATTTGAAGACAACTATGGTGCTATAAACAACAGAACAATAAATGCATTGAATACGTCATTTCGTAGAATACTGAAGAAGATTGGCTATTGGAGATAAAGAACAAAATGACGCACGGCAAAATTCGAACGACTTTTTCTCACGAGAAGCTTCTGAGCGTAAGAAATCTTTGGGTCAGCGGTGTTTTCGTCTTAATGCGCATGCTCCAGTAGAAAATACAGCTCCATGGAAACAAGCCTTAACACCTGTTTTGTTTTTAAGGCAAAATGGCCGACAATGAAATGCGAAGCAAGAAACTTTTCTTTAGTCCTGCAAAACTTAATAAACGTGGGAAATATGAAATAATTCGACTTCGTTGAAAAGAAACTGTCTTGAGTAAAACCAAAGCAGCTGATTTGGACAATATATCTAACTGAGCGAAAGAAACATCGATTTGAACGCCATTTTAATATTGTTCGAAGCCTGTTTGCAGTACGGATTAATCGCTTGAATGGCCTAATTTCTAAACAATAAACTCATCAATAAGATACTCAAATTAATTGGATTACAAATTCCTAAAAATAGAGATAAAGGATAGAATCACAGGGGAAATTTATTATCACGAGTTAGGCCACGTTATGGCTTCGGCAGTAAATGCTGTCACACTTCGATTTATCAATAAACGCCATTTTATATCCCTCCCAATCCTTGCCTTGCACACTAGGCCGTCGTTCAAAACAATAGCAATGACATCATGATAGAAATGAATCGAAAAATGTCATCTATAGGCTATCAATCAAACCGTTACTGATCTAGATATTTGATTGATGTCTGTCTCATCAATCTTTTGTTTGCGATTGGATTGATTTCGTTATCATGATTACATAATTGATAATGACTTTTTAATTGTTTTGATGATATTGATAAAAGAATAATTACATTCATTAACATAATCACAGTAAAAGTAGGATGGTGAGCATGCCTCCACTCACCACCGTTGACATGTTGAATTGTGGTCCTCTAGAACAATATGAATGATAGTGTGGCCAAGTGGTTAAGGCGCAGTGTTTCCAATCTAGTTGGGTCTACCCGCGTGGGTTCCAATCCCGTAAACTGGCACTTGAAAAACTACAAGCCAGCAGCCAACCCAGCTGTCTCTCCTTCCGAGGCAAGTGAGTACTCGGGAGCAACACTGGGGACACAAGCCAGGAACCCAGGTTGCGTAAACAAGTTAATGTTGCTTGGTTGCTTGGTTGCTTGCTTAATGATCGAAATTTTCATCAATGTTCTTAATCAACTATTTCAGTATGAATCTAACAGATAAGAAAGGGTGAAGTTTGTGAAACAAAGGGTCCATTTCTGTAAGTGACTTGACTAAATCATGAACATATTTCACACCTTCAAGGCAACCGACCACACCAGTTTGCTTTCTCTGTTTATTTTAATTTGATTGAATGCGCTCAGTGGTTTGAAATCTTGTATGATCCAGCACTTCCCGGTGGAAACGATAATAAATCACTTGCGATTTGATTTTCCGATGAATTAAGACAAGCAGAGTCGCTTTTTGGGGGAAATGGCGAGGTCGTCGTACACAGCCGAACTCTACACAGTTAAATAAATGAGCAACACAACTGCTAGCTACGTGCAGATATATCCTTCAATTAATTTTACAATAAACCTGCTTCTTTAGAAAGCAACTGTTAGAAAATTCTGACTGGGAAAATTAACCTGGCTGTCTATGAGCTCAGGCCAAGATGGATAACTGTCTGGTTATTCTCATTTTATCGGTGCTTTCGAATGGGAATGCTGCAAGCATGTTTGATTCGAACTCGCGAGGAAATAAGCAGGTATGGAAAAAGATCATTTAAAAACAATGATATCCTGAAAACATATAATTTTTATCTCGGAAACTTGAATATTTTGTTCTACAAATTTGCCCTTTCTGGACATAGTTTTCAAATCTTGCTAATTATCTAAACACTTAAGAATAGTCCGTTGGCCTCTCCATTAATCACTGCTTCGCAAAAAGTTGCTTTTCTTAGGTGCAAGAATAAATATTTTGAATAATGAAAGCTTTCGAAAATGGCCACAAAATCTGATTTTTCAAGGACTGAGGAGGCAATTCAGAGAAGCAAAGTTATCAGCTACTTTTGCATTATCTACCTTCTTTCAGAATAAACAAATTTATGAATATGTATTGCTGAAGGAAATCGTTGATACACTCGTTGCTGATGTAAGATGTTTTTCTGATATTGCTGGGTCTGACAGTTAGAAAAGTACATCGCTGATGCTTGGTTAGCAACATTATTTCGCAAGAAGTTTTCCACGTAACATTCAACTAAAGCATGGCTTGAGAAAATTGCAGTTCACACCTTAATAGGCCAAATAATGAATTAGACCAGAATTTTAAAGCTCTGGTTTGGAGATGTACGCAAATTGAGGCTTCGAGCTTAATATTTCTGCTCTCAAAGCAACAGTGCCAACGAATGATCACAGCAAAAAATATGTAAATTTCCCAATGCTGTTTGCATAGAAATTTTGTGGAAACGGACAGTTTTCTCTGGGAAATTAAAAGGAAACGGAAATTTCCTTGTCCCTCTTAGGAAACAGTTAGGAAAGTGTCTGTTATCCTAAAATTTCCAACACAAAAAACATGGGGAAATCTCACAATAGTTTGCAGTTTGAGGTATCTATGTTCAAGTTGAACTATTGAGAACATTTTGAGAATGATTAGCCATTGATCAAAGCTTAACTCACACCGCTAGAGCCTACCAAATCTGTACATGACCCCTTGTAAACCAACTTTGTTGAATGGGCTACCATGCTTAAATAACTGATGATATGATATGATATGATATGATATGATATGATATGATATGATATGATATGATATGATATGATATGATATGATATGATATGATATGATATGATATGATATGATATGATATGATATGATATGATATATGATATGATATGATATGATATGATATGATATGATATGATATGATTATGATATGATATGATATGATATATGATATGATTTGATATATGATATGATATGATATGATATGATATGATATGATATGATATGATATATGATATGATATGATATGATATATGATATGATATGATATGATATGATATGATATGATATGATATGATATGATATGATATGATATGATATGATATGATATATGATATATGATATGATATGTTATGATATGATATATGATATGATATGATATGATATATGATATGATATGATATGATATGATATGATATGATATGATATGATATGATATGTTATGATATGATATATGATATGATATGACATGATATGATATATGATATGATATGACATGATATGATATATGATATGATATGATATGATATGATATGATATGATATGATATGATATGATGATATGATATGATATGATATGATATGATATATGATATGATATGATATGATATGATATATGATATGATATGATATGATATGATATGATATATGATATGATATGATATGATATGATATGATATGATATGATATGATATGATATGATATGATGATATGATATGATATGATATGATATGATATATGATATGATATGATATGATATGATATGATATGATATGATATGATATGATATGATATGATATGATATGTTATGATATATGATATGATATGATATGATACGATACACTTTTACGAACACTAGGTATAACTTCCAAGTATCTGAAATAGGCCGCACTTTCGAAAATGTTGCCTAGTTAATACAAAGTTCAATTATGCACCTAACCTGGACATCATTGGAAAAACGATAGATTGTGCTTTCAGATGCTAAGCGTAAAATTGATCCAAATATCATTACTTCCTGAAGAAACTCGAATAAATTTTGCCTGCGTTCTTTTACTGAAACACCCTGTGGAAGAGAAGAATTGTCTGCAAGCGAGAAGACCCGAAGAGACATTGCAATGATTATTAATTGAGCTAGAAAATCCCTTTGGCTAACACGATCATGAGGACAATAAATACACATCTTTATTAAGATAATTTAAAATGAAATTTGCTACATGATGTTAAAACATCTGTGATTGTTAACAACTGTATTCGAAAAACAATAACAATTGAACAATGAATTTTAAAAAGATGGCTTGTTTACCTTGCATAAAGGGAAGTGTTTTTTCGATTACTCATTACTAAAACCATAGATAAATGCTAATACTAAATAGGCTTAAACAGGCATATGGCGGTGACTTTGAAAGTATTAAAAAATGTAGCATTTATAAAAAGTTATGTTCTAAAAGATTTGGGGATTGAATGAGACCACTAGATTGTTTTAATTTGAATGAATTTAATAGATTCTTGTCTCTTTTCGAATGACTTTGACAAAGAACTGATCTATGGAAATACAAAGGAAAAACAACAAGATTTTAAATTTATTTCAATGATTTAGGCACGAGAGAGAGTTAACATGGTGTTTCAGAAAAACGCAACCCAACTGTAACCGAAATTAAAACAGAAATTGATAAGATTTATGAAAATGGAACATAATATGTCTTCTGTCTAATGATATGCTGTTTGGATGCATTAATGGAGTTATTCACCATTCGGTTAATATTTGCTGCGCGAAGCGCCTCATTAATTCTCATGGGTCAATGCGCGACGGATTTGCCATCATAATTGCGTTGCGTCGGCTGTTGCCAAAGACAGTTGCGCATGCACAGTATCGAAAGTGTAGTAACATCTTATTTTTCCATAGCAAAACTTGCATTATCTGCATGGTCAATTGACTTAGAAAATAGGCAATATAACAACAAATTTGTCACGCAACTGTAACTATCTTTTAGTTGATGACTGCGGGACTTCAGAGGATACTTGCGCACATAAAGACCTTCCCGTATACATTGCTGTTGATCACAATCGTAAGCCCTTTAATACAGAGTTTTATTTGTGTACCAAACTTCAATAAGCAAAGTTTTTGGCAATCCGGCAGTGCTGACCAGTTTATTTTCTAATATTATGATCTTTTTTACAATATGTCATAACCGACTAACTGATGGTACGAAATACCCATTATGGGGACTGTACTGTATATTTAGGTTAGATTAGATTAGATAAGATTAGACTAGATTAGATTAGGTTAGACCAAATCGGCAAAATTGGCTGAGGATTGTTTTACTCATTTCCAGCCATATGACCATACCCTTGGGTAGTTTCAATGCAATACGAAGGGAAACGGAAATTTCAATTTCCCTCTTAGGAAACTGTTAGGAAAGTGTCCGTTTCCCCAAAATTTCCAACTCAGAGAACATGGGAAAATTTCACCACTTTTTGCAGCAAAATATGCTAAAGAGATCAAAAGATATTTTATCAAGTTACTAATCACGTTGCTTACAAACCTTTGTTGATTTTGTCTACCGTTGACTAGATCAAGAAAAGTAAACCCGAAGTAAAATTTGAGGTACATTTTTATCTATCTATGGGACTACATAAACTTCTATTGATAGAAACACCTAAACACCAAGGAAAACAATCCATTGTAAAGTCTCTCTCTCGAGAGAGAGAGAAAGTTGACAGCTCCATTTAGAGTTAAGTCCCAAAAATACCTATGCTAAATGTAGAGTATTTGGAATTGATATATTGACAGCCCAATTCACGAGATAATCTTTTTCTTGAAATGTCTCTTGCAGTGCTTGTTTCGGCCTTTCATCATATTCTTACGAAACTTTAACCATTGTAAAATACATCACTTCTATTAAGCAGCCGCTTTTTGGAAATTTGTCAAAATTTCTTTCTATTTTCATGTAAAACTGTCGAGCCCAGATTTAGAATAAACACCCAAATTTTATTCTAAATGTTTCTTAAACCGTTGGCAATAGTGATGTAGTGATGTTGATTTTTTTATGTTGATTTTGTGTTAATGTAAAGTTTAAAGATTTTGAAGGGATTTGACGGGACATCGTTCGGGGTGAAACGCTACACCCCAAGCCATGTTCGTGGTCAAATCCCCGTCAAATCCCTACCCTGGGTACCAGAGTCTAATGCGCAAGGTATCAGATCCCTTACATACTTCAAACTTTACATCGCCATAAAATCAACACTACGACCGCTATCAACATGGAAGCTTGTGGCTAGACTAAATTTTGGGTGCTAAATTCAAATTGGCCCCTGAAATTTTAAAATTTCATATGAAAGAATTTTGAATAATTTCCAAAACGAGGCTTAAAATTGAAATGGTGTATTTATCTTCAGATACGTAGAACAATGGAAAATACTTGGAATTTAGAATGAGTGTGGATAATTTCAAGCTTAACATTGCCACTTTCTTACTATTTCTGAATCCAGGAAAGCAGTTTCTTATCTTAAATTAGGTGACAGTTGAAAATTCAATTTGTTTTTGTTGCTTTTGTGCTAAAGAGAACATAGTCAGTTCAAAACATATTTGTCGGCAACGTGTCCTGTAAATGAAAATTAGATCACATTAACTTAACCTAAATTGATTTTATTTTCATCATCAATTCGTATCAAAACAAGACAATAATTCAGCAAACAATTTTCATCACAAGCTGTCATGAAAAATTGCCAAGAATGGAGATAGTATTTGGCACAGATTTAAGTACGTAGATCACTATCTAGACCAGATATTATCTATTTTTCAAAACGTTGTAATAATTGGTCAGCTGGAAACAAAACTGTGAACTTTCTGACAAGGCTAGGCAAGAGGATTTGTTCGAGAAATCGAGGAACACCTACAGAATGCTTGCGGTAGAGAAACATTAAATGTTAATTTGAAATTAATGAATCAAAGGCTCCTGATCATTACTTATCGGAGTAAATTCAAACGATATTAATATTCAATTAGCATTTTCTTGAGAAAAAAGTAGTTGAATGCCAAGCATAAAGAGCGATTGAGTGACAGTCTTTAGCTAAAAATCTCTTTCTGCCTAATTTCATTGGCAGTAACTTTATCATTCTTGTGAATGAAAAAGAAGGAGCATTCTGCTTGACAAACTTGATTCTGGTGCAGCAGAGCAGAAGAATTATTCCTTTTCTTATCATAGTTTTGACACATGTAACTATCAGATTGATTTGCAGTGATTCAAAACTAGAGCTGTTTCTTGTCCTTGAAATAATGGCTCAATGAAGCGACCCTAACCTCTCAAACATCATTAAACAACTCTGGTTTATCTGGCACTCCTTACTGCTCCAGCAGAAGCGAATTTCGTCAACAAAGGATAACTGCTTGATTGAAATAAAGCAGTAATTTGAGCACCTTCTGAGAAGCCAGCCATAATATCCTGTCTTCTCTATTCATTTTAATTTGATTGAGTACACTCAGAGGCGTGAAGTTCATTCTTCAGAAGGGCGAATCACTTTGTCTTCTCTGGAAACGCATCTTTCGTTAACAAATATACTTTCCAATGACGAGACTAATTAATAGCCGATACCAGCCATGGCTGCCTAAGGGGACAAAGAACTACAATTTTCCGACGATAAAACCATCAACAACAACAGCAACAACAACAGGTGTGGGAACAAAAGTTGAATTTATGCATCATATAACAGATCCAACTCCTCATTAGGTAAAATTTAGCCATATTTCGCATTCCAACCTTGCAATCAACACAATTAATGAATATCAACAAAAATGTATCGTAAAGTCAATAATTGAGGTTGGACATTTAATCATTTGAGCTGATAGATTCATTTTTTCATGCATTATTTCGCCTCAAAATCCTCCAGAACTAGTCATTTAAATCGCAAAAAATCCTACTAGAGAGCAAAATTTTATGATAAATGGTCTCCAAGGGGCGCTCCACCTCCAGTCCCACATTGGCTTCGGCTCTGGACTAATTTGCTGGCTCAAGTTTGCAGCCCCTTGCAGCATATGATGGGTTCAAATCAGATAGCATTGTCAGGATTATTTTACTTTGAAATAAAGTCATTCTTATCAGCCCAGTATATTTTCTCACTCATGCAATTTTGGTTGATTATGTAGGCAAAAGCTCAAACCAAATATATCACTTTTCGAGGTTGTTGCTCCTTCCGTCAGATCATGAAGTTTGAAGATTTCTTGCTGAACATAGTCGAAATTTGTTAGTACATTTATATATCTTCTTTTGAGTTCCTCCTTCCTTCCATCATATATATTCCTTTAGAAGGCAAAATTCTCCTCCAAATTCTCCTAATCGATTGAAAAGACCGTGAAAAAGGATATTTATAGTAATTTTCTTGTCAATTAGTAAAATTTTGCAAAGTTGTGACTTACCCCGCTTTTTAAATCGTTACTCTCGGCTGAAACAATAACCAAGCCCTAGAACTGAGCATTCCTGTATATAAGGAGATGCAGCACAGAACAAACTACCAAAAATTCTTTCTTTGGAGCTAATACACACCCTGAACATTGTGCAGATGCATTGAATGAATATCCACAAGGAAAAGAATTTAAAAGAATTTAACCCAGCCTTGTCCTTGTTACAGTTGTCGTAATTTCCTTTGTCGAAAAGAACAGTCGATTCTTTCTGAACAGTTCTAAATACAGGCAAATATAGCTCAGACCCATACTATCAAAAATTTCTTTGGAATGATCATGTTTCTCACCCCTCACCGCTCACACTTTAAAATTTTGCATACACACCAAACGGAGAGCCCTGATAATAATTCCTAGCCCTTTTCTTCTATGCCTTATCTCGCTTACAAGCTCGTAATTTCTTTGTTGAAAAGAGCAGTCATAGTCAATTTGAGCATTCCATCGTGTTAGTAGATATTGAACAGGACCCCCGTGAATAAATCATGTTTTCCTATAGGAAGATACATGAAGGCAGGTGTGAGAGTAAAAACTACCCTCAAGGAGTTTTCTTAATCAATAAACATCTAAAATTTACTTAACTTAATTATCAAAAATGTCTGCCAAATGATTTGCCATGTTTTGTCACTAACTTCCAAAGTACTTTACCATTCCTTTCACACCTTTAAAGTTGACGATTTTTCGTGAAATAGGAAATCAAAATTTTTCCTGACATAATTATGTGAAATTAAGCATTTTAATCATTTATCCAAAAATATGATTACTTCGTAAATTAATTAACTCGGCGTTGCCTCAAATCATACGAATATTCAGCAAGCTGATAAAGTTTTGATACCGATAGAAAATAATCATTACTGTCTTTCGATTTCATCTGAACAATAGTATCAGCTAGAACAATAGGATTGGATAATTTTATAATAGCCTTATGCACGTGGGTGTTAGAGTGGTGCGGCGCGGCGGGCGGAAGCAAGGCTTTATAAACAGGTCGAATGAACGGCGAGCGTCACTTACAGGCCAGGCTCATTGGAGAAGGTCAGGTCGCTAGATTACGGGTAATATATACAAGCATTTAAGCACTTTACTACAATACCTGTACGCAGTATTCAAAACATAATTATACACGCACAAGGGCCAACATAAAGCTGATTCACACTGAAAGACGAAGCACAACAGAAATCAACCACGATTTGAGAAAAAACCAACGGAAAAGATGTCAAAGAGTTTTTTGATTGATACAATCATGCACAACCGACCAAAGATCGAACCGATTGACCCACCGCCACCACTTATCCCAAGCGATCAAGCAAGCAGTCCACGGCATTCAAGATCGTCCAGTCCAGCAGCTATCTCTCCACCACAATCGCCACATCATAGTGAGAAGCGATACAACTGTGAATCGACTTCATTCTGCACTTGTTGCATGCCTAAGTCACAGCAATCTTCATGCCAGTGTCAAATGTGCACCGATTCATCTCCGATAAGTCCGATGTTCCCATCATATCCATACTGCTCACCGTACAGAGATGGATCAATGACTTCAAGACATCAGTTCGATAGAGATGGGTACAAGATGTCATATCCAACAATGAATATTCATGATTGTCCACCTCATCTCCTACCGTCATACAGTAAGTATTCATTTCAAATGTCATCTCTAAAATTTCTTTCAAAACTTAATTGAAAGTTACAGCAAATATCTCTCTTTCCCTGTCGCTCTTTCCTGCACCGTTTACTCATTCGTAGCTCTGACCCACGAGCATTCAGAACAAGGCAAAATCGTCGATCCTCTTGCTAAAATCTTCGTGAACAGCTTCTTGTCCAAAGATAATATCTTCTTGAGAACTATGTTTATTTCTTTCTTGCAATTAGAGCAGTCATTTGAAACTCTCCATCTTGTTAAAATTTTGAAGCTGCAAATCGTGAAAAAGTTATAATCTTTAAAGTGGTTCTGGAATTCTAGGTTATATCAAAGTAGAATAACACTGTTTCTTTTGTATCAAGTGATCATAATGTTAGAACTAAAATCAACACAAAATCTTATTCTATTAAAAATGGATAGAATTCAGAATTAGCAAAGTCTTACCTTCCTAGAATAGATTCGAGAATTTTCGTATTTAATTAAGCTTTAGGCAGTTAATGGAAACGGATTAAGTCTGCAACAGAAATTTTTGACATTTGATTTAAGCAGCAACTGATCGGAAACTGTTTGTTTCTCTTAATTTGTTCGGCGAACATCCCATTTTTGATGAGCAATTCTTTACCTTACTAGCGACAGATTCATTTCTTGATTTTGTAATTTCGTGATAAATTTGACTAAATAGGGCGCTGTCATTTAAAGTGAAATGATTTACTTTACTCGACGAATTTAATATTTGATGCATATTCATGCCGCAAAGTCAACTAATTTCATTGTGTTATCTAAGAATAGCTATTATTATTGAGGTCAGTAACTTACAAATATCGAAGAAAATCAACACCAAAAATCGATTTTTATTGAATACTAAGGTTGCTATGGAGCAATGTATGAGTCCATTAGAACTGCGGTAATTATTTAGGATTGATTTGCCATTTCGGTAAAAGACGTCCATTACTGCGTAAGACTGTCGATTTTTCGGCCGTCAATGCACCTAAAATGGTAAAAGAAACTTTGATTTACGTTTAAAGATTAACAAGCCCAAATGCGCAAACGGCAGTTTCCTGTAGATAAATTCTCAAAGTAGGCGTAAATTTACACAAATAAGTCATGCGACCTTAAATTTCTGCTGAATTACAAAGAAACAATTTCAGCACGCTTGGAAAATTCTACCGGCAAGAAACTGGCCTTGAAGAGATGCGGTGGAAAAGTGTCACTCTTCGTCAAGAGGTAGAAAGAAGTTAGCCGAATCCCACACGAACTTGCATATTCTACTCTTGTTAAGATCTTATCGTAGCATATCTCTGCAAATTCATGACTATTCTTCTCTCCTGTTTAGTCCGTGAACTGGAAAATCGAAGATTAAAGGCACAAATGCAATGTGGAAAATCGAAACGCATCAGGACTGCATACACAAGCATACAACTACTCGAGCTTGAAAAGGAATTTCAAAACAACAGATACCTCTCAAGGCTTCGACGAATTCAAATCGCGGCTATGCTCGACCTGACAGAAAAACAAGTCAAAATTTGGTTTCAAAATCGACGCGTAAAATGGAAGAAAGACAAAAAAGTTCCGCAAGGAAATGACATGGAATACCCAAATTCACCAGCATCTCATTAGCCGATTCATGTGAAGAGAAAGTCCCGGGAACTTCAAGCAAAGAAGTCGCTCCTCAGCTCAGGTTGTTCGCAAGAGAAAGTGTCTGGTCTGTGGGCAACGCCTTGATGTTGAAAAAAGAAGCAATAAAAACTGTACCGACGTTAAATGGGAAGAGAACTTTCGTATGCGACGAGAAACTTTAGAAAGTAGGTTTGATTTTGGAACAGAAAGAAGAACGAGATAATGATTATAAATGACGCGCATATGTTGTGTGAGTAGAGTGAAAGGAATGTATAATATTGCTGGCAGTTGAAAAGATATTTAATATTGTATATAAATATGAATTTATGAAAAGGAAAAGTATCAAATTGTTCTGCATGAACATAAACATAAACCTAGCTACATAGTTAAGTATTTTGTTGTAAATCGATAAAGAATTATGTCTCTTGAACTTAATTCACGCTGGCTTAACTGCGTAAAACTGTCCTCAGTGAAGTTGTGAAGCAAAATTGCCTTTGGAGGCAACTCAGAGGCCTAACCTGCGTCAACAAGAAAATATTGAAAATTGCTTTGAATAACGCACTCATTGTACTAAACTTATAAATGCAACAAAATCACCGTAATTTGTAGAAGGAAAACTTTTAAATCATGTAAAAGAGCAACAACCAAATAAACCTATACACTAAAGAGAAAACTGCTGATTTCTCTCAAGTTGCAGTTTGATTTGGTTTTTGTTCCTTTACAGGAGTTAAAAGTTTTCTGTCTACAGATCACGGTGTTCTTGTTGCATTTATAAGCTTAGTCCGTTATTCAAGGTAATTTTCGAATTCTGTACCACAAAATCATTTGTTTACAAATAAATGTCGTTTGCTGACTTGTTGCTCGCTTCAGAAATGCATTAGAAGGAAAGCGATCTTTGCCTCCATGTGAGATTTCGCCAAGAACTTTAAAGATGTCATAAAAAAGTTAATAGAATCAAAAAGTTCTGATGTCATTTACAAGCAACAATTCACAAAGAATGCGTTTGGAATAAGTTTCAGAGAATGCATTACTCCAACGCGTGCTTACTCTGGAATGAATAATGCCTTGAAGTATCACCACGACTTAATCAAATTAAAACGAGAATGTTAATCGAGCAATATTCGTTTACAATCTTATAGGGAAGAATCGACTGAATGGCGTTGGAGCTTCTATCGCTATTGTGCCTATTCGAAAATTCTACAAATGAATAGAAATATCGTTCGAAATTACATTCTTTTTTAGAATAGCTGAAAGGTTTATTTCGTGATACATCTCGCACAAGCAAATGAATTTCAGTTCACATGATAATTAAAAGCATTTAATGCGGTCATGTAAATGTATATAAACATTATTACTGTTAATTGTACACTATGAATTTTATCTTCTCTGATTTTGCTCTTTTTAAAAGAGAAATTGATGGCTCAACTGTTCTCTAAACCATGCCACAACCTAACAATATGAACGTAAAGATAGGTGATAGTTAAACGTTCATAGCTGTCTGAGGTTTGGTTAGAAGGCTTCTTAAAAAATACTTCTATCTCCATTCTTTGATTGTTTTGATTTGCAATCAAGTGAACACTTTCCAATCAACGATTGTCCATTGTTCAAAAAGATGTAACGTCTAGAACGCAAATAGAAGTGATCAATTGATGTGATTAGGTTTGATTAAAAAGAGCGATCAGATTGATTAAAAAGATCAATTCCAAAAGGTTATTTAGGATTGTTGTAACATTTACCTAACCCTGTTCTTTGATTTTTGTTCTACATAAGTGATAATTTCAGAGCCAAGTCGATCATTTATTCCAGAACAACAAACAGTTCTGGTAAAAGAGATCAACAGAGATGATTAGATTTGATTCCTAAGGGTGATGCGGCTGATTAGAAAGACGATTTCGAGGCGGTGAAAGGCAGTCTGCAACGTATCTGATTGGTTGCAACAGTGAGAGCTCAACACAACGGATTTTTCATGAATTTATGTTTGAAACAAAAGAGGGCTAATCATCTTGACTTTCTATAGTCGTAGAAAGTCAGAGGATTTAGAACAATTCAAATTTCCTATTCTTTGTATTGTCCTTATCACCTAATCAAATGGATAGCAGACTGCCTTTTATCAAGCATGTTATGTAGAACTCTAATATTTTCAGAGGAAATTTGATCATCTATTTTAGAACAACCTGAGAGATTTGTTAACAGTGATTAATGCAGGCGATTAGAATTGATTTCTAAGAGCAATAGGGTAAGTCAGAATTGACAATTCCAAACCGAATCATGTGATTATTGTGCAAAATGGGTGATAATTTTACAGCGAATTTGATTGTTTACTTCAAAACGGTGCACATTATCAGTAACAGTGGTCAACAGAGTTGATTAGTTGATTCCTTCGAGTGATTAGACTGATTTGGGCTTTCAAAGGATGATTGCAAGGGATTATTTTAAGACCCATGCAAACACAAGGTGGGTTGATGAATTAAAGAAAGGACAGATCACAAAGAAGGATTTTGTGGGATCATCATTATTATTTAAGTTCTACAAAAGAATGTTTACTTACCAGTGTGGTTTGAAGCTATGACATCAGTTGACATCTGATGCAAAATGTCTGTCCATTATGAGAAACACAAACAAAGGACATTTTAGAATTGTTATGTGATGTAATAAATATGCGTGAAATCGCAAAGTATCTTATGAACACATGCTTTTATGGAATGAAAAATAAATAAAATTTTCTAATTTCCAAGAGCTAAATAAACATTTCAAAATCATAGCCAATGTCAAATCAGAGTTCACACGAAAATGCCGGCGAATAATAGTAATCAAGGGTTTGTATGAGTAATATTGGGATTTCGCAAATCCCATATGACACCTTATTTGAGATTCTAGTTAATCATGTAGTGTGTTCTACCTCTATTGGTTTAAAGATCATTACAAGATTTAGACATATGAAAAACAGGACAAAATTTGAAACCTAGGTGTAAGTGCATATTGTACATTCTAAGTTTCTACATGACATTTGAAAGGCAGGCCAAAATTCAACTTCCAATATCCGAAATAGACATCTTAAACTCTGATGACAGTATCAAATTCTAAGGCTTTTGTGTGCTAAAAGATACCCATTTTGTCTATCTAAATGAAATGAGCACCCTTGACAACATTTAGTTAGCTTTGGATGGTACGTTTATTCCTGCTACGAATGAGGTGAAACCGGTCACAAGTCAAGGGGTATAGATCTTTGAGCTGTTCCACAAAAGAGTTTGGATGGAGCGATATCTTCATACACTTTTACAAAAGAGGTGCGATTGAGTAGTTCTATCACTTGTGCGCATTCGAAAATTCTACAAGACTTATCCAAATATCGTCCAATTCACATTGCGTTTACACGATTCCGGCACATTTTAAAAACAGTGGACAATTGCACGGCAGCAAAATATTAGCTAGCGTTTAAAATTTGACGGTTGAAAATTTGACTGCAACAAACACCTTGCAAGACTTTGACGCCACAGAAATGTACCTACATGCACCTTAAGAATTTATCAGTTTTTCGTGCCGTAAGCGTCGAGTAATGTTCAGTTTTCAAGGTTTTCGAGTGTTCAAACTATGCCGCTTTTGAAATATGTTGGTTAGAATTCAGTTTTCAAAATTTACCATTTTCAATATCTTTCAGCAAAAAATGTGCCATTTTTATGTGAATGGGAGGCCTATCTGTCACATTTCACCATTTTCAAAGTGTACCGGCATCGTGTGAATTCGGTCTCAGACTGTTTCTTAGAACAGTTGAAAGGTCCGTTCTCAAGAAGATGATAGATACATTCTGGAATGATCAATGTCTAGCTCAATACGGATGAATTTCAGCGGTGGAGACCACTTAAATAAAAATTTCAAAAACCAGAACCGAACTAGCAAACTGATTCACACTTTCGTATTTAGATAAATATTCATTTTCAAGAGATCTTTCAACTTGCATTCAGACAAAGCTTGATCCTTCATATTTTTCCACGCATCGTTGATTGCATTCTTGGAAAGATCATTCATGCATTACAAATAAACAAACAAACACGGAGACATCAGGTGGCAGTAATTTTGATCTATTTATGAGTCTGAAAGCGTACTCCCAAACAAACTGTTCATTCGGTTGAATACATCTTTAGCTTATCTAGCCTAGTACCTGTTTCATGTTGCTTTCAACTCAAATCATATCTTACTTGTTTTTTCTTTGTTACTTCCTAATCTCACTTTAATCTTTACAGGAAAGTTATGTGTTCCCCGTGCGATGGGTTAAGGCTCATGCACATTAAGGCTTTTGGGGTTCTGACAGGCGCATGAGCTTTAACCCACTGCACGGGAGACACATTAGTTTCCTCGGTCAAAGTCCATCTCGTCTCCCCAACAATTTGACTAGGTCCTGTGGGGGGGGAGGTAACTACCATATATGCTGGTACGGGATGTGCCACTTTTGGGGTGCCTTTTTTGGAGCAGAAAATAAATTTTGGGGTATAATTTTTGGTAAAATCACAAATAGTCATAGATCTTTGGGTAACATTTTGGAAAAATAACATTTAGGGCATTGGTTTTTGATCAAATTTTACTTACTTGGTTAGAATTTTGCATAGCTGTCACAAGTTTAGGGTGTATATTTTCAATGGCCTGTGAAGTTTTGAGTTTCGTTTTCGCAAAAATTTCTAAATTTTAAGGTGTTATTTCAGAGGCCAAATGGCACACCCCCATCACCCGCATAATGAAGTTACCCCTCCGGGAACTAGGTCGATGTAAAACTTTTTCACATTTTTCTTTGACTTTAATTGCTTGAAATGAACAAAGGGTACTCTGCTGCAAATCTGTCATGAAAATTTTGCTATATCTCGACTGTTCTCAAAATGGCGGCATTTTAAAATTTTTGAAAGAATTCATAGAAAATTTTGAGAAATTAACAATTGTTGTAAATCCTAAACCAATGGAGGAAAATTGATACAATCTTCACGAAAGCTGTAGTTTATGAAGCTCTGCGATATTTGGTGACAAGTGAAAATCTTTTGCTCTTCTGGATTCAAATTTAGAAATTTGATGACCTCATACCCTCAAATATAAGAGATGGCGCCATTTTGAAACAACGAAGATATCAAAAAATTTCCATCGCAGATTTACAGCAAAGTAATCTAAATTTATTTCAAATCACTTAATTGAAAGACAAATGTAATAGAATTCTAATTTGACACTCACTTTTTAAAGACTTGAGCTCGTTTCTGTTGCTGCTTTCGAAAATTCATATTCGAATTTCATTAAAAATTGGAGCAACTGAAATATCTGTGTTATTTTTCTGGGGATTTCATGAATCAGCCTTAGAAATATACTTAAATGCAATGTGACTTTTCGAAATTTCTTAGCAATAAAAGGCTTCAAAATGGGCCAATAATTGTAATCGCTATATACCTCCTCACACAGAATAACATGCAAAGGGCGTTCATCTCTCACGGAAAGGATAAGAAATAGCTTTTCAAACAGTTTACAAGCAATTTGTCATCTTTATTGCCCATGGTAATAAATGTGTGCAGCTGATAACTCACCAATGAAAGATTGTACTTTCTTCATTGTTCTACATGAGAAGTTAAAGGTCTTTCCCACGCATTTTGCAACCATGAAATTTTCGTAAAGTCGAATTCAGTTACATTTCTAGTGCTTATAAAGACACAAGCGAAATTAATACAAAAATACTTCAATCTTTCAGCGACCAAGTAAAATTTTATTCATTCCATTCCATCATGTAGTCTTGATGCTACTACGGATTTTCAAAAGTGAGAAGTTGCTGGCGCACACAGTAGAAAATTTAAAGGTTTGGCAAGAGTCTTGGAGGAAGATTACTTGAATTGATAAGTTTCAAATGAATACAAAAAATAAAGGGAAGGGAAAGCCGAAGTGAAATAAGACGTAGATCATTACTTACCCGTGTTTTCCTCGTTACAGGTCAAACTTTTTATTGTCTTCGTCATTTCTTTTGGCATGAACCTTGAAAAGATCAATTAAATGAATGAATGTCTCATAAGAATTCGAACGTAAAAATGCAGTAATATCTTTTGGTGACCAATTCTCTAGCTAAACACAGTAGAACATCAGCTTGATTTTGCCCTTCGGGTGAGTTTAGGCAAATTGTATGTCATTTGTAAGCTCCATAACATCCTAATTTTGTTGGAAATAAAAATCCTATATATTTACTCCATGATTTAAAAGAAGGAAAGTTCTAGAGCCAAAATCTCCACATCTTGAGAGAGATTCAGCGTCTTGAAAACAAGAACATTCAATTTGAACTTTAGAGAAACATTCTAGTTCTTCTAGTATCCCAGGTGAGTAAAACAGGAATCTCTGTTTGAAAGGCAGAAAGTCCCCAGATACCACAGAATACTGATTATAAGTACTGTAGTTCGAGTGAACATGTTCAAATGAATTGTAAGAGTTACCTAAATATAATCAGATTATTTTCTGACCCAGCTTTTAGATGAATTTCAGAATCGTTTTATTTTTAAGAGAGGGTGATTGACTAATTATTTAGATGTAAACTGTGAAAAATTTGAAGTTCAAGCAGTAATGTGGCACAAATATAAAATTTTTTATCACAGTATTACACAGTTCTGTCCTTGCCGCTTGCACTTTTAGACAAGGATGATCATTCTTGCGAGTGTTATGAAAGAAGAAGGTATCAAGGGGTATCAAAGTTATTTTTAAGCCTGGTTTCCATATAATCGCAAGGGTCGCTGGTCACGCAAGGATGGTACAAATTGGTGACCAGCAAGTCTCAGCGAGAAGAAGGAATAAACCATCAGAACCCTTAATAGAATAGAGGAAGGAATACCAACAGAAATGGCCTATGCAAATGATGTCGACTTTATAAGTATGATAAAACATAAAGACGTGGGCGAGATAAGCAAAGTATTAAAGAAGTATATTGGTCAGCAACGACAAAAAGGAATACGCTACCATCAAAAGAAAGAAATCAAAAAAGGAAGAAGAATGGAGAAGTACAAAGAAAGTGGGTTCATTGTTAGGAGATGAGGAAGATATCAATAGAAGAAAACAGTTAGCCACAGCATCAATGAACAAGATCAATGCAATATATTTAAAGAAAGATAAAGTAAAGCTTGAGAAGAAAATCAAGATATATAGAGCATTAGTAAAATCAGTACTGCTCTACAGCTGTGGAACATGGGGAGTTTCAGCTAATGTGCAGCAGAGATTGGATGCATATCACCGGAGGCAGTTACATAGAATTCTAAGAATAAAATATCCAACATGTATATCAAATGAGAAATTGTATAAAGTGAGGGGTGAAAAACCAATATCATACACAATGAGGGAACAGAGATGGGAACTATTTGGTCATATCTTGAGAAGAGATAGAAATATACCAGCATTTAAAGCCATGGAATTGTACTTTACAAACATAAAAGCCAAAGGGTTAAGAGGAAAACCAAGAACAACTCTACCAAAGGTACTAAGTGAAGATCTGAATGCCTATTACAATAAAGACCCTATTAAAGCGGAACATAACTACTGTCACCGCTTAAAACTCAACACCAAAGAAGATCTGAAGAATTGAGAGCATTGGCCCAAGATATAAAGGAATGGAAGAAGTTAACAAGAGTAATAATTTTGAAGACCGGAGAAGCAGAGACACCAAATGGCGAGGAAGAGGAACTCCAATAAGCAAACAAACAAACAACTCTCAGCAATCCTTGCCTTATGTAGTTTCCATCTACCACAACGATGACACAGTCTTTCGAACTTTGGCGGCAAAATCCGACTCTCAAAATGGCGGCAAAAGATAGCAAAGAGATATCTTTTGAAAGAGAGGCCTCGATCCCTGAAATTCATGCTCAGTGAGCATCTTTTAGGCGCAAGGATCGCTGCGATCGCAGAGACAGAACATTTTTTAGTCTAAAACGCAATAATTGCTGGCTAACTGAACAATACTGTTTGCATTTCGACGTAACGATTGCTGGTCACAAATTTGTGCGATCCTTGCATCACCAGAGATCCTTGCGATCACATGGAAACGAGGCTTATTCAGTTGCAATTTTTAAATGATCTGAATAGTGAAATCAAGATCAAGACATTCGCTCAAAACTGCTTTTCAGGGTAAGCACAAACAGGAGCTCACAGGAAAATCAACAAATTTCAAAAGTGTCGTTGAAGTTACAACTATTTGAGTTTCATTTCAAATTTTGTAAAATCATTTGAAGCTGAAAATTAATTCATCTTCCAAAATTCTGTTGTGGCCTCGCTGCTATCAGCAGCTGAGATCTTCTTAAGCCCTTCATCCAGATCTTTTTGCTGATTGGGTCGAAGGCATTATCATTCATAAGAAAATCATCATAAATGTAAAGGAAACAATATGATGCTAAAACCGATGGCGCTGACACAACCATAGTCTCTATTCCACAAAGAAATTTCTTGTGCTGCCATGGCAAGTATCAGCGTAGCCCCGTGGGGGTGCACTACGTATATTTCGGGTACGGGGACGTGCCAACGGGAAGGGTATCTATTTTCCAGATATTGGTGTAAAGAGCGGTATCAATTTTCACAGTTTTGGTATAAGGAACGGTACCGATTTTCCAAATTGTACTATGAAATATAAGGTCGGATATATTTTTTAAAAAATTGGTATACGGTCTGGTATACTTTTTAAAAAAATTTGTATAAAGTCGGGTATACCTTTTCAAGGAATTGGTATAGGGAAAGGTAAGTTTTTGAAGCCTCGATGGCATGTCTCGAGAAAAATCTCATTAAGTGCATCCCCCCGGGACATAATCCCATGGTTTGGTTCGCAGCTCACATCCCTTAATATGCATACCCCTAGATTCAGCCACAGGAAATGGTCCCTGCTAATAATATAGGTAACAGGGGGTCAGATACTATTTGGGTTCGGGAAACATTGACTGGTATACCTATTTGGTGCAAAATTGGTATATTTTTTTGTTCGCTGACGAGAAAATTTGAGACGGTGTGTGCTAAGCTGGGTGTGTCACCAAAATATTGCGACACAATTTCGAGAAGCTATGAAACTTTTAGTTTTTATTCACTATGAAGCAATTAGTACATTTTTGGGATTCAAAAATATCCTAAATTTTTAACGCTTTTGGGCTTCCAAAAATATCCTGGTCTGACCCCCGTCAAATGCCAATAGGGAGCTCCCCCTGGGGATGCAGCTGATCAACTTATTTCTGAAACTGGTTCTGTTGCTATATAGGCCTTCGGACTCAACAGCAAAAAACAACGATAGCGAAAAGAAGAAACAGGCTAGTGTAATTTCCAGGCAGCAACAAAAAACAAAGAATTGAATCGAGACATTACCAAAGACTTAATTTTAGGAACCTCCTGCATCTTAATCAAAATTTTGTAATCAAAATGAATTCTTGTGTTATCTTGTACTTTACACATGGGATTGACTTCAAATGGTTATGGGATGGTAAAAGAGTTGAATAAGACATAGTGAAAGGAATGGAGTGGAAATATGAATGCATACTAAAAGCGCAGATGGTTTTATTGAATAACTACTTAATCCCGTCGACTTAAAAATACGTTTAAAGCAGAGAACAGCTTTGCAATTGATCATTTCAAAATAAAAACTGGCCATAACAAAGACTGCTGTATCAGAAATGGAAAACACACATCTCAACAGCTATCGCCCTTCTTCAATCAATTTACTGTGACTATGAATTCTTTATCAGTCAAGGAATTAATTGACCCAGGCTTTTTATTTGTTAGTCGAGGTCTTATTAAATATTCAACGAGCACTCTTTCCGATGTAGTCCAAAGAACAAATCACAGGATCACTGCGCAGTTATTTATCATACCCCTTGAAGTAAGCTCACTAAGCCATATGGTTTCAACCAATCATTTCGAAATATCGAATTTACATTGACTTTAAGAATTATCTACTTTCGTGTGCTTCGCGATCTCTTTGTTTTGAGAGGCCCGACCTGAGAGGTGAGTGTCCCGAATGGACAGATGGATGGATAATGGCTTGCGATAGAAGATTTGTAGGCCTATCCCTGTTCAGCATCATTTACTAACATTTTGAGCTTCAATAAACCAAGGTTCATGTGCCATGCAAATGGCGACAACAATGGCCAACCAAGAAATTGCGCGCTGGTCGGAATAAGCGTGCTACAATCTGACTTCTCAAGTAATATAATTTTCTTACCACATGTTGCATTAAGATACCTGTGGCTGCCATATTTGGAAGAAAGCCTGTAAGAGAATGAAGAAATATGAAATTGGATTCGTTCACTGGGCAGAATCATAAAACGTTAGAAATTTTTGGGCAACAATTTGGATTACAATGCGCTGTATCATATCTGCAAGATAGCATTTGGAATTCATATGAAATTGGATGCGTTCACTGGGCAGAATCATAAAACGTTAGTGATTTTTGGGCAACAATTTTGGATTACAATGTGCTGTATCATATCAGCAAAATAGTATTTGGAATTCATTCACCAGATATCCGATGTGTTGATCTGGAAGATTACAAGTATTTTTTCTAAGAAACTCTCCATGAAAAACTCAACCCTTAGATCGCTCTCTAAAAGTGATAGCGTCACCAATCGGAAAAAGAATCCAAAATAGCCTTCTTTTTCAGGCAAATCTACAGCATATTTCAATTTATTTTCGTTTGTTTTATTTCTGTTCTCGTTGGCAAGATTTTTACAGTTATTCATGAGATACGTTTGAAAAGTTAGAATGGGATGAAATCTGTTTCAGTTCATGGGCCTAAGCAATGGAGCTTGGATGTCAAATATCACCTATTGAGAGCGTGTGGCCGAGTTGTTAAGGCGTCTGACTCGTAAACCAAAGGTCAGAACGGCCGTAGGTTCAAATCCCACGCTGGACAGTTTGGTCGCTGTCGGTAAATCTAGCCCGGGTCGACCAGAGCCATGTGAGGGAAATCTGGTAGGTGCGGCGGTTAGCTGCGGCGAACTGATGGTAAAACATCCGTGGCCCCTGCTGGAAATAAGTCGGTCAGACTTTCGCGGACTAGCCACGTTAAATATAGATACCTACCTACCTTTCTTCTTACCTTCTTACCTTTCGTCTTTTTGTACGGCCCCCTGTAAAGCAGTCTCGACGGGGTTTCCATGGCTCAATAATTGAAACTGAAATGAAAATGAAATTTATAGCAGGAGGTTAGTCAGACGAAACGTGGTGCATTTAACAAGCTACACTTCAGGAAAAGGCAATTATTGTGTTGAAGCTTCATTCTATTATAGAAATCATTCAATTTGTTATAGAAATTTAGTCTGCTAAAATCGACCATTTCTTTCCATATCTGTTTAGTGGGGGTCAAAGGGGTAACCAAAAACCGTATAATCGCCAAAATATTTCAGAAAAACCGTTATACCACCTCTAAATTCAGCCAAAAAAACCGTCACAACCTTGTTCAACTTTATGCATATTATCTCGGTTCTATGCTGCAGACGACTGTTCCCTTACCTTTCTCGCGACCCGAGAAAAGAGAGCTAATTCCAATGCCATGGATCCGGTGGAAAAGGTAATATTTGTAGAATTTCACTCAAAATCATATCGCATTGGACCATTATTCGTAGCTTTATCTCCAATCTGTGCTACTTTGATTTCTCGATCCACATTTATCGAAAAAAACCTGTAAATCGTTCAGAAAGAAAGGAGCTGCAAAACCGTCATTTTCAGGACTAAGAACCGTAAACCGTTAAAGATCGTTCAGAAAGAAAGGAGCTGCAAAACTGTCATTTTCAAGACTAAGAACCGTAAACCGTTCAGAAAGAAAGGAGCTGCAAAACCGTCTTTTTCAAGACTAAGAACCGTAAACCATTAAAGATCGTTCAGAAAGAAAGGAGCTGCAAAACTGTCATTTTCAGGACTAAGAACCGTAAACCATTAAAGATCGTTCAGAAAGAAAGGAGCTGCAAAACTGTCATTTTCAAGACTAAGAACCGTAAACCATTAAAGATCGTTCAGAAAGAAAGGAGCTGCAAAACCGTCATTTTCAGGACTAAGAACCGTAAACCGTTAAAGATCGTTCAGAAAGAAAGGAGCTGCAAAACTGTCATTTTCAAGACTAAGAACCGTAAACCGTTCAGAAAGAAAGGAGCTGCAAAACCGTCATTTTCAAGACTAAGAACCGTAAACCATTAAAGATCGTTCAGAAAGAAAGGAGCTGCAAAACCGTCATTTTCAGGACTAAGAACCGTAAACCATTAAAGATCGTTCAGAAAGAAAGGAGCTGCAAAACTGTCATTTTCAAGACTAAGAACCGTAAACCGTTCAGAAAGAAAGGAGCTGCAAAACCGTCATTTTCAAGACTAAGAACCGTAAACCGTTAAAGATCGTTCAGAAAGAAAGGAGCTGCAAAACTGTCATTTTCAAGACTAAGAACCGTAAACCGTTCAGAAAGAAAGGAGCTGCAAAACCGTCATTTTCAGGACTAAGAACCGTAAACCGTTAAGGATCGTTCAGAAAGAAAGGAGCTTCAAAACCGTTATTTTCAAGACTAAGAACCGTAAATCATTCAGAAAGAAAGGAGCTGCAAAACCGTCATTTTCAGGACTAAGAACCGTAAACCGTTAAAGATCGTTCAGAAAGAACGGAGCTGCAAAACCGTCATTTTCAAGACTAAGAACCGTAAACCGTTCAGAAAACGGAGGACGATTAGAGTAACGAATCTGCAAAGTTAGCAGCAGCAATAACAAGTGGCATCACCCCAAGCTTTTTTCTTATTTACTCAGCAGATATGACAATCTATAGGTAGGTAGGTTATCATATTTAACGTGGCTAGCCTGCGAAAGTCTGAGAGACTTATTTCCAGCAGGGGCCACGGATGTTTTACCATCAGTCCGCCGCACCTACCTGCCACAGCTACCAGAATTCCCTCACATGGCTCTGGTCGACCCGGGCTAGTGTTACGGACAGCGACCAAACTGTCCAGCGTGGGATTTGAACCTACGGCCGTTCTGAGCTTTGGTTTACGAGTCAGACGCCTTAACCACTCGGCCACACGCTCACTGAACCTTGGGTTTTCAATGAAACAAACATTCATGACAGTATGCTTTTAAATCCAGATAACAACAGTGGTCAATTATCTTTTTATTGTGTATGCTGCAAACACACCTCCTTGAAAAGGGAACTCTATAGATTAACGTTGGCTACCGTGGTTGATAATAAGAAATGAATGAAAAATGAAATATGCAGGTAGGGACAATGGTGGCTGATTTTGCAATGACTCAGAAATATGACAATAGTGCCTTGCGTCCTATAATGACAATAGTGCTGATGACATTGACAATTTGATAAGCTGCAAGTCGACCATGATCGATTACGAGGCAATTAACTAAGATACCGGCGTCTTTTATGGCATTGTCGATTCATGCATATGTAAGCTGAATTAACACATAAAGCGTTGTTTTTGACGCATTTTAAAAACAATGGAATGCAGTGACGCATAATGCCATTGCAAAAAAGTGTGATCTTTGCTTCCAGAGCAAAACTGAAAAACACCGAGCTCATCATTAATTTGACTTTAAATATGAGGTACCGGTGATGTTAATTAGCTTCATTAGATAGAACAAAGAGGTAGTGGAGCTGGTTCTCATTCAGCTAATGACCTATCTAATCAACCGAAAGAAGCCGCATGTACGCATTCCTTTGTTAGGAACTTTGAAATTGACCCAGTAGTTATAACTGCTGGTGTCCTAAAACACTGAATACAAGTTTGAAAGATTCTGACAGCAAAATTTTTAAGCCCATAATTACCCAAATGTTATTTTATATGAACTCTTAATTGCTAGATTGATTTTTTATATTTTTCTTGGCGTTGTCTAATCTGTAACTTGAATGTACAGCTAAAAATCAACTAACGCCAAATCCATTCTCCAGATCAGATCCATTTACCGGGTGAGTAAAAAAATAGTTCGCACGTTTGAAGGGTTATGGAACAAAATGAATGTAGGCCATATTCAAACTGAAATATCAACATATTAGTCAAATGCTAGATTAGACGAAAAAAATTTGTTTGATAAAATTAGTCATCTGTAGAATCCAAAATTTAAAAAAATGCCCGCAAGGGATTTGCGAAGGACCGAGAATTCCACATCGCATTCGCATCCATGATTTATTTGCTATGGAAATTGAAATTCTATTTCCAAAACAGAAACTGTATCTAATTAATATTCCAGGACCAAGGAAATCATGGACCAGAATAGAAGGTGGAATTCTAGTTCCAGAACAAACTCCTTAAAAGCATGTTTCAAATTTCTGGGTCTAAATGATGAGTGATTTACGAAATAAGATTTTCTCATCTAAGTCAGCCTTATATCGGTTATATACTTTTTCATTCTATAATCCTCTATAGGCGTGGCCGAGTGGTTAAGGCGACTGACTCGTAAACCAAAGGTCAGATCGGCCGAGGTTCGAATCCCACGCTGGACAGTTTGGTCGCTGTCCGTAACTCTAGCCCGGGTCGACCAGAGCCATGTGAGGGAAATCTGGTAGCTGTGGCGGGTAGCTGCGGCGGGTAGCTGCGGCGGACTGATGGTAAAACATCCGTTGCCCCTGCTGGAATAAGTCTCTCAGACTTTCGCAGGCTTGCCACGTTAAATATGATAACCTACCTACCTAAACGTGTTAAGTTTTGACTCAGCCGTCGATAGATGAATTCGAGGGGCAAGTCACTCCAGAAAATGGCGTACGAGATTAATAATCACAAGTGCTTATTTTGTTGTCAATTAGATCTTTGTGGTGATTTAAGTGATTAATTTGTGATTATTCCAGAATAAACTCCTGTACTCAGAAATTGTATGAAAAGGGCAACACAAAGCAAGATTGATAAAGCCAATGATGAAATATGACGGTAAGGTGAAATATGACGGTAAGGTGTTTCATGAATCAAGTCATAGACTATCGTGCCAATTTGGCTCAGTTGTTTGTAACACAAGTACAACGCTTTCATTTTTGCGCTGTTGCAGAGAACTCAGAATGGTTGTGCTGTTGTGCCGTCCATGTTTTCGAGCTTTTGTTTGCATATCTGGCAATGAGTTCACATAAATCTGAGAAATGGTGACAGGGACGATTTAATGCTATCATTTCTTATAACAGTAAACAAATAACCATGGTTAAACATTCAAAATTTATGATTAACATGAACCATTAATTGTTCGTGATATACTGCATTCACACTGACACAATAAAACTAGTTTTTTTAAACCTGTTCAAGTTTCAACCAATCAAATGACTGCATTTGTTGGCCTGACCAATCAGAAAGCCTTTTTCGAAAACATGGTTTAATTCAAGCTGGCTTAACTTGCAGCGTAAATGGGGCAATAAATGTGATTTTTGTATGATTAATTTGATTAATTTTCGATTGAAGGACGATTTTTTTTAGAGTGTACAAGATTTTAAGCAGTGATTTGCCCCTGGGATGAATCAAACTTAGCGTCACTCTTGAAAACATGTGAGTACGGCTTCACGCACAAAAATTAAAGATACTGATTACATCATTAACTAGACTTAATATATGAGCTTATCCTGCTTGGTACTGGTGCTGAAACTAGGACAGAGACGTTGTAGGGATGGTCCTCATTCAGTCAAATGACCACAGGTTGAGCATCTTTTTCCTGCTAATGACGACAGCATTTAAACGTCTGTTTTATAAAAGAATTGAAATTTGACCAAGGACTGAAAGTTTCTTCACTTTAAAATCCAGCCCAGTGCTGAAAATTGCCAATATTGAGGATCATCAGATTTCGAGTATTGCTCGTTTCTTAACAGTTTCTTAGAAGATTCCTCAATTCCTCGTCATTCTCTACTTTCAGTTTTAGGTGTCTCAAATGCCTTTTTGAACACTTCGCGGTCAATTTTACGAAATCTTCTCTCTCATTGAGCTATTCTTATCAGTACCGGTGAAGATAATTAGGTTGACGAGAAAGGACAAAAGAATTCGGTGGACATGTTCTCATTCAGCCTAATTACCTAACTTGCAGGAAACTTGGTGTCTGGCCCGGTGCCGAAAGTTTTTTTAGAAATATCAGATTTGCATTACTAACATTTTCTTAACAGTTTTTAAAGCTTTCTCGAATTTTCGTTCCTCAATGACTGCATTTCAAACTATGTTAAGAACTTTCATTTCGTGTGATCAATCTGAAGAACTTTTATACTAAGACTGCGTTCACACGATCCAGGCACATTTTGAAAAAGGTGACAAATTTGACGGTAGCAAAATTTGAGCTCGCGTTCACATGACACCGGCATGATTTGAAAACGATAGAAAATTTAGCAGTAACTAACTCGATGTAATCTCTCCAAGAATTTGATGCCAATGTAATGTATCTTCACCTTAAAAATTGTTTAGAAAGCGTTGAAAAATGCTCTGCTTTCATCATCTTCTAGTATTAAGACGATGCTGCTTTCGAAATGTGTCGGTTACAGTTCCATTTTCAAAATCTACCGTTTTCAAAATCTGCCGGCAAAAATATGCTGTTTACGAATGAAGGGGAGACCTATGCGTCATGTATTTTACCATTTTCAAAATGTGCAGGCATCATGTGAATGCAGCCTAAATGAAGGAAAGTTAGGATTTTAGATTCAATTACTTTTGGAGATTTCTGCAGCTGATTTTAAGTTATCTTACAAAAACATGGATAAGAATCGAATTTCGTCGTTTCTATATTTGGACACTGGGTATCTTGAGTGCCTTCATGAAGACCTCAAACCCAATTTCATGAAACCATACCTCTGTCTAGACATTACGCAAGTAAGAATGACTAATAAGATACAACCAACAATAGAAAATAAACTTCCTTCTCCTGAAAAGTAAGGATAAAAACGTTGAAATGTTTGTTGAGTAAAATATTTGTCAAGAGCTCCACGTTTCTTAATTTTTTGGTGACCAGAGCCTTAAATTTAAAAAAGAGTATCCTATAAACATAAGTGCACAAGATCAAAGGTATTGATTTCATCATTGAAATAGCTTATAATATAAGACAGCCTAATTAGCACCGGTGTAATCTGTCAGAGTAGAAGGTGGTAGCACTGTTTGTCAGTATTTGATTATCTGGTAGAGTTTGGGCATCTTTACGACGGCAAGAACTTGGAATCAACTCAGTGATGGAAATGTCTGAAAATCATCAGGTTTTGAGTATTGACATTTCTTAAGAGTTTCTTAGAAGATTCCTCAGATTTCCGTCCTTTTACCTTTGTGTGTATTTTGAATAACTCTACTGGTGCTTTCCCTTGGAACCATCTCTTTTCCATGTGCCTAATTCTAAGAGACCGTGCCTCAACGAAACTAAGAATTTGGGCCAGTATTGGAAGTTTCTTCAAGTTATTAGATCTGTGCCTCCCGTGGACATTTCAGAACAAAGTGTTTTGAAGTCTTTCAATGTTTAGAGATTATTCAAAGATGTACTTTCCGAGTAATTTAGTACAGCAAAAAAGCGAAGATAAAGAAAAACATGAAGAAGTTTCTTAATATTTTGGTGATCTAAGAGTCTGAGTGTCTTATTAAAGGTTCTTATAAAAAATACTTGCGCCTGTGGACAAGCTTAAGGAGGAATAGGCTATATTCCAACAATAAGAAAGGATGAAAAGAGTCATAGGAGGAATACGCTATATTTTCGAATACCATGTACCTCATCCGGGGTACAAAAGGTTATTGTATTTGTCCCAAATTTCAATACCACACGTGATGAAAATGGTTTTATTGATCAACTAGACTTGCTCGGCGTGGCTTTGCCGTGCCCCTGATGAATGCATTATTTGGATTCTCCATGGTCGTCGAGGACAATTATTATTAGGGGAAAGTGTGTACCCGCACATTTTGGCCTACTTTCCGGCTTCTCCCTCCTCCGTAGCTCCTAGATAAGGCCTGCACGCAGACTCTTATGCTTCTGTCAAGACATTAATTAAGTAATGCCGAAAATAGAGTACAAATAATATACAGTACAGTACAAATAAACCACGATTAACAAACAGAAGTATACTTAAGATTAGTGAAAATTAGGACAAATAAAGGAATTTTATGCAATCTTTGCTAGAGTTGCTTATGAAAAGTATCTTATAAAAGAGGTGCACATGGTAAAATAAAAGGCACAAATTTCATAATTAATTTGATTTTAAATATGAGCTAGCATAATTAGCACCTGTGTAATTAGTTAGAATAGAAGGGTGGTAGTACTGTTTGTCCTTCAGCCTGATGACGTATTTAATTAACTGGCAGGGTATGTTTTCTTCTATTGATTAAGACGGCAGCATGTGATGTGTGAGCCACCAGGGGGGGACTATATAACATGTTGAGGGTACGGATATGTGCCACCCATATGGGTGAGCTTTTGAACCCCCAATTCTCTAAATAAGGGTTCCTTTTTCGGCAGATTTTACTTAAACATTGGGTGGGTTTTCCAGAAATGCAAAAATAGTTAATGATAGGTAGTTCTCCGCCAAAATTCATCATCAAAGTGGGCATGATAGTTAGTTTCGTTAACTAGAAGAAGGTAGCTTTCTGAAGACCGACCGGCAGACCCCCGCCCATCCGCAAGTCATGTATAACTCACTGGGTGTGTGAGCCCAAAATCAGGATCAAAACTTGAAAGATCATTAAAATTCAAAAATTCCATTTGTTAAAAAGTTTTCTTTTGAGGTTTCATGTCACAGATCAATTAAATTTTGGGTATTGATTACCATATCATTTGTTTACTTTTGGTGAAATGCAGGAGTTATTAAAGTACAACCAAAAACATTTAGAGCTAAATCCATCTTTTTAAAATAAGAGGTGCGAAAACAGAGGTCTTTTGTCGTTTGAGGTTTTAAAATTTTAGAGAGGAAATCTTATTCTGCGTACAAAGTTTAGTTTTTATACAAATTTTCACCTTCATATCTGTCTTCACTCAGAAATTACGACGAAATAAAGAATTAGAAATCATAAAGGCTTTGACTGTGAAATCAAAGTTTGGACAAAAATTTGTCCAATCTTTGAGTTCATGGTCAAAGTGCTTGTAACTGTAAATTCTTAAATTCGCCATCGTTTCGAAGTAAAGACAGACATAAATAAGAAAATTTTTGTGAACACTAAACTTTGTACGTAGAACAAGAATTCAGCCTCAAAAATCCAAAATCTCAAACAGCAGCCTACTCCTGTTTTCGTGCCTCTTGTCTCGAAAAGATGGGTTGTTTTTGGCCATTGAGCTATCATAAGTTTCCAAAATTAAGCCTTATTAATAGCTTAGAGGACAAGTCCGGGGTTGGTATAATTGTTGATAATTCAAGTGATTAAATTCTTATGAATGGGGTGTAGTACTTTTTTTCAATTGTGTCCTCTTTAAATCTGCAAAAGTGCATATTTCAATCTGCTAAGAAGTGCGAAATGACGTCATTTTGTGCGAAATGATGTCATTTTGCCTAATCTACACATATCATACAACCCTTGGGTTAATAGACGATGCGCTCTATTAGATAAGAAAATTCAGAAACCTGAATGAGGCTGCCAAATGTGTTGATATTATACCATCCACATTGCTAGCCTCCATCTCGAGCCTTCGCACATTCATCGTACAGATACAAAATGGCGACGATATTTGGCCTAACTTACGAAGATTAATCGTCAAATTTATGAAAGTTCAAGGCTTGAAAACTTGGAAAGAACTCACGATTGGTGTTCAGCAGTTGGTAAGGTTGCTTTTTAACAATAATTTTATCAACCCCGGACTTGTCCTTTAAATTAAGCAAAGTTGAGAATAATGGTAGTTGTATGGCCAAAAACCATTTAAGAATTGATTGGCTATTGATAGTCACTCAGCCAAAATAAATTTTAAAGCTAGATTGCAAATCAAAATTAAGGACGCTTTTGAAATTTCAAAAATTTCTGACTAACTCAGTATGTATTAATGAAGTAAGAAAAGAACAAACTAGGAAAGGAAAAAAAGATAAGCAGCATATACAGTCAAACAGATGATAAAGGCTATGGGTTTTCTTTGTGATGCTCTAGTATTCCTCAAGCAAGGTTTTAGTTTTTAAATGCAGAACTCTTCTGTTTCTAAGAATGCAAGAAGGTTCAAGAAGGGGTTATATAGATTTGACGAGTGGTAAGACCTCCTACTGTTTGAAAAATAATTGTACCAACAGTGTCGAGGGGCCAGTCTCATTCGAAGAAGCGTTAGAGATACTGTCATACCAAAGGCATTTTTACAGATATTTGATGCATATTATTCCTGAAAAGAAAACAATTTTTGCCAATGTTGTAAAATATTCTTTTGACTGAAGTGCCTTTTGAAAAACTCTTGAGCACAGATTTTGCTAACATGTCTAAGGAAAATACTTCACCGAGCATTGTATTTCACCAATTTTCATCTCTGATGAACAGCTTTTTATGTCAGAGAAGACGATAAATCTTTACGAACAAATGAACGAGGTATCTATAATCTCATAGGAGTAGGAGACAGGGTGGACTATAGCACCAACGTTTGAAAAATTGCAAGAATTGGCCATAATCGGGCAGAAAATATGCCTTAAGTCGGGCAAACTTTTCGTAAGCACTAGATTTTTTATCGGACAGCCCTCAAAATTTATCTCATCGCACGCTGATGTGTAACTCATCTTAGTGTCTTACTGTTAATTAAAAGCCTTTCTTGCAAGAACCTACAGTAACTTGCAAAATTCATTGTAACAGTGCTACGACATAGAAACCACTCCGAAAAAGGAAGAAATGCAACGTAGAAAGTAAAAGGGTTCATTAATATCTAATTTCGATTATCGAGAAAATGTTATCACCAGTAAACAATCATATTTATACAGGATGAAGAGGATATGAATATTTCAGAAGAAGGTACATTGTTCTAACAACGCAAATAAGAGATTAATCCTGAATATGGTTACCAGTCCTCTGTCCTATCTCGATTCAATTTATCGTTAGTTAATGACTCTTTAATGCTTTTTAAAAATCATATTTTCATCCGTGATGATGTTTAAAGAAATATTCCAACCGCAATTTACGCCTGTGATGAATGAGATGAAAGTTAATTGATTTTATGTGTGATCTTGCATCTAAAATAGTCACGGTCTTAAATCAATTTAAAATGGACTAATTAAGGAAATTGAATAGTTAGCTAATGAATCAAGCAAGTTGTGAATAAATACACAATTTTCATCACGAACTGAAACGAGACAAATTTGGCCATTGATGTTTTAAATTTGGAGAAATCTTCTCCCCACTTTACCACAGAATAAAAAGCCATCGCTACAGTGTACTGATGACATATAACAGTTTGATCCTCTCCTGAAGTGATATGTCGCTATAACTACGACTCATGTCCTTAAGCTTCCGGAAACGGACATGGCCTAAAATCACCTGTCAGTTTTTCTTGAAGCCACCTACCCGAAAACATCGAAAAAGTGGTTTTCTAGAATGCTACACAGTAAGATAAGATATCAGTACTTAGATGGGTGTTTCTTCGAGCTATTTCAGCAAAAACTCCTATCTAGAAACGATATTTAGCTTGTTTGGGGACGCAAAAGATCTCTTTAATTACTTCGGTAGTTCACGATTTTGATCGTTGTGGCCGTTCAGGGTTGCGAACGCGCTTTTGTTTGCCTTTGGCGGCGGGAAATTTAAATTGAAGAAGAAAATTCAGCCAATCCGATCACGTTAGTCGTCACCTTCCATTCTGATTGGTCGAGGAAAAGATCTGTGTCCCGAAGGAAATTTTTGTTCGCTTTGAGAACAGTTGGGAAATAAGACCCTCACTGAAGTGACAACGACGCCATAAACTGAATTTAGCAAGAGGAGTATAAGTTGAAGCATATTCTATTGAAAAAAATCCGGCCTTTTTGGCCAGCGAGATATGCAATAATTTGAGATTTCTAATGAAGGTTCGAGTCCTGCACGGCATATACAGGGTGTCCAACAAGATTGTGCCCCGGCTCTTTTTCAATAGACTATGGTTGAAGGCCTTTATGGAGTGTGGCTATGCCATAAATGTGATGGCAACTACTTGTTCCTTTATCTGTTATCAGGCAAAAAAAGTTATACTGTTTGGATGCAATTACTAGCTATCTCCTCCTGGGAAAGAAATGACGAAATCACGAACGAAGAACCGCCCGAATCATATTCTAAGTAACGGGTATTTACAAAGCATTTCCTTTTTGGCCAGCGAGATATGCAATAATTTGAGATTTCTAATGAAGGTTCGAGTCCTGCACGGCATATACAGGGTGTCCAACAAGGATTGTGCCCCGTTTCTGAGGCCACTGTGGATGAGCTGTACATTCAATCATCTCGGTTGTTGCACAGTTGCATTGGCCAAGCTTCAACTTAGAGTTTGAGACGTTGTATGAGTCAGTCTGACAAGTGGTTGCTGGTTTAAGGCGAAGGAAAGGCAAAATTAGTGGTCGCTTCAAAACAGCACTTCTGTTGCTCTTAAGCCTTGCCAAAACAAAGTAAGTTTCAAAGAAAGGGTGGCATCGTATCAAAATTTTCACTACATTTTTCTTAATGTTTGGTGTATTTTTGAAGATTTGTGTCAGCTCAAATCACACAAAAGGTTAAATTTGAAATTTAGAGAGGAAAAACTGATTGCAGAGGATGAGGGAAGAAACTACTGTTTGGTGCATTTCGAAAATTCCTGTCAGTTCAAATCCCGGAGTGAGATGAGAATATTTAATTTCTTTAAGACTAAATTTGATTTTTCCGAAAATAAAATCTAAAACTGCTACATGCCCGCAAAGGATCCTGGGTGTGGATGGCTCTGTAAAGACCACACGAGCAACACCTGATTCTTGGTTTCAAAGAAATATGACATTCATATCAGACAATTAAGTCTATCAACTTGTTTCACTTTGTTGTAGCAAAAAATCTGTTGCAATGTGTAGCGAGAACAATTCTTATTATCATCTTATCTTAACAGACATATTAAAAATCAATTACTCTCAAGAAATAATAGAAAGCAAAGATTTCAAAGACACAGATCATAAATAAAGCGGTTTTCAATGAACAATATGCTCCTTGCATGTTGTCTGGTTTGACAGCTTTATCGCACAGGTAACATGTGGTAAGTCAATTGTTCGCAAAACAATCAACCTCTTAGCTGGCCTGTAAACAAAATGGTCGTAATGTCATTTCGTTGCTCTTAACTAAGCATGAAGAGCTGTTACAGGTTTTACCAGAATAAAGCAAAGAATTAGAATAAAATTCCCATAGATAAAAAATCACCATTTGTCAAAAGTTTGAGCGAGAATCTTAAAGCTATATTCTCTTTGAAAATTTTGACAATGATTATGAAGAAATTTAGTCCTCATTTGAATCAAGTTTTTATCTGTATGAACCAAGTTGTATGGACCTGACGAGCCAGCATCAATCATGAAAAGTTTATGAAAAAAGGGCTGCTCTCCCCTCGATCAGTTTAGATACTGAGATAACCCCTCCTCGTGAAATTTCCTGCATACAATGTTTTTATTTCTATCCTTATTTCATCTATTTTGTATCATTAGTTGCATTAGTTAAATTAGATTTATTTTCTGTTTTGTGGAATATATGATCCAAAAATCACATTTGGAGCTATTCAATTAAGGTGGATCTGCACTTAAGGTGGCTGACAAGCGAAAAATTCAGAATTGTGAAACAGTGAAAGGTGGTTGTCAAAATAAGTTCAAAGACAAAAAACACTAATTTAAAGTGGCTCACTTCTGATATAACTTTCAAACTGCTACGCACTGGGTGTCCTATCACTCATGTTCTGAATTGCATCGCAGGCATATGAAAATATCACGTGAGCTACGTTCACAACTGTTTTGATTGGCTTACTCCGAGGCGATCTCAATCATATCTATGAGCCTATAGAGAGGATGGTGACAGGGGCATTGAAGGTACTGGGTAATGCTACCATTGGTACTGGCTAATGTCAGGAATGACTGTGGTACCAAGGACATTTTTGAGGACTTGGAACACGGAAATTGTCAATTTTTTCATTCTCATTTTTCACAGTATTTTCCGGTAATTTTCTATTTAGAGTGGTGCTGCTTTCTGACTCTCTGGTCCCTAGTACTCAACTTATTAGCACTGAGTACCAGATATTTTGGTACCTGGTACTGCCCTGCCCCTGTAAAATGTGGTACATTTTACCTGTCACCATCCTCTATACACCTTTACACAAAATCGCAGCAATCTATTGAAATACTTGCCGGTTTCACTTCGCTTTGGAATCAGCCAACAGTATGCGTGTCTAGCAGCAACCTACAAAATTTATTAGCAGTGTCTAGCTTTGGAAACAGAGTGTCTTGTTTGCAGCAATGAGATTTACTTCCTTTTGGGAATGCAGGCTTCACTTCGAATTGAACTGTACTGTGTGTAAAGGTCTATTGATCTTCACTTCAATGATGTCAATTTCGCAACATCCCATCCACAAAATGGGAAATGGTGAAGGTGAAGGTGAACTTGCGCACAGTCAGAAATGCAAATATTTCACGATAGTTTTTGCAAGGAAATTCAGGAGATACTAACAATTTTCTCTGGGAAATTAAAACAAAATGGAGATTTTCTTTTCCCTATCAGGAAATTATGGGGAAAAAGCCCGTTTCCTCCAATTTTCCTTCAGAAGAACCATATTGAAACTTCCTGACTTTTTGTAATGTGTTTTTCAGTGCTAAGCGCTGAGAATGCAGAATAGAGTAGATCTAATCGAGTCCGCGATCCCATGTCATGACGCTCAAGTGGTGAGGTCCTATCGGCTATCAAACCCACTCCACGCCTGACTGTTCTGGCTGCAAAGTTAGAGGGTAACACCACTGCGCGACAACACTTTCAATGCTAGCTCATATGAGATACAAGCATATTCTCTTGCAAGCATCATATCAGAAACGTGTGCCAATGATATAACCATGGAACCATGGAACAATTACAACAATTATAACTATTATAACCATGGAATTGGTCAAGCATCTCCACGCGAGCTTTATAAAAAACTAATCTAGTCATAGATACACCCATTCTTAGAATCAAATTCACAATTCATATTTTACATATACTACTTATACATTTACTCTGGCAGGCGTTATATAAAAACATTTATTGTGGACCGCACAATAAGCATGCCACCAGGCAACCATGTTTATTTGAACCTTATGCCACACTAATCTAGTCATATACCGGGTGAGTCGAAGGAAAAGTTTATGCATTTGGTAGGCTGTGGGATAAAAGTATGCGACCGATTTTCGAAACTGAAATATCAATCTATCTGTTGAAGGCTTACTTCGATGAGAAAATTTTGTTTGGTAAAATCATTCATCTTTTAGACTCAACAATCAGAAATAAAAAATGTCTGCAAAGGGTTGGAATGGGAATCGAGAATTCCACGTTCCATTCTGGTACATGATTTATGTGACATTGTAGTTTACATTGTCAGTTTCAGAAATAGAATTCTAATTTCTGTTACAAGAGATCATGGACGAGAACGGCATGTGAAATCCTTGTTCCTAATAATGCCCTTTACCGGCATTTTCTTAATTTCTGGATCTAAATGATGAGTGATCTAACGAAACAAAATGTCCTCATCTAAGCTAGCCTTTGAATGATAGGTTGACATTTCAGATTTTAATATCGTCCTCCTACTTTTTATTTCACAGCCCACCAAATGCGTAAACTTTTTTGACTCACCTTGTATATACTGATTTATAGAGTCAATTTTACATTACGCTATCATCCTGAAATATGTAAACATACATTTTCGCTGACAACAACATATTAGCAACATCGAGCATTGACAGTATTATGAGGAAGGCGCCCGTACAGCTATCTTCATACACGCCTTGAAAGCACTTTTCAGTCATATATGCAATCATTCATAGAGTCAATTCTACACGTCAATCACCCTGAAAGATGTAAAACAAACATTTTCGCTGGCAACATAATATTAGAAGCATATAGCATCGACAATATTATAAGGAAGGCGCCCGTACACCTATCTTCATACAAGCCTTGAAAGCACTTTTCAGTCATATATGCAATCATTCATAGAGTCAATTCTACACTTCTATCACCCTGAAAGATGTAAAACAAACATTTTCGCTGGCAAAATAATATTAGAAGCATATAGCATCGACAATATTATAAGGAAGGCGCCCGTACAGCTATCTTCATACAAGCCTTGAAAGCACTTTTCAGTCATATATGCAATCATTCATAGAGTCAATTCTACGCTTCTATCACCCTGAAAGATGTAAAACAAACATTTTCGCTGGCAACATAATATTAGAAGCATATAGCATCGACAATATTATAAGGCAGGCGCCCGTACAGCTATCTTCATACAAGCCTTGAAAACACTTTTCAGTCATATATACAATCCATTTCACACTACTCTATCACCCTGAAAGATGCAAAATAAACATTTTCGCTGGCAAGCATCATATCAGAAACACGCAGCATTGACATTACTATAAAGACGGCACCAGGACGAACCTTAAAAGACAATTGTCCGTCATACATACAGTCATTCATAGAATCAGTTTCACACTACCCCACCACCCTGAAACATGATATATAAACATTTTCGCTGGCAAGCATCATATCAGAAACCTACCAATGACCGTATATAAAGCAAGGCACCCGTTCTACCATTTTTATACAACCTTATTGCAGATGAAAACATTAGCGCATGCTTTCTGTTACAGCTGGGGGCGATTTTATTTTTGATAGGATATGCATTGAATCAAGAAAAGAGACGGAGCCAATGACCACGGCGTTGTTGTTCTTAAACTTCAATCAAGCAGGTCTAGTGTCTCGTATCCAAACGCGATGCCTGGTTTCCCCATTCATGGTATCTATTGCGAGGTTAAGTGTGCGTTCAACTCTGTACTATATATATCAAATTAAGACTGCGTAAACGACTTAAGATCTCCACTGGACCTGTTAAAATAAACAATAAGAAGTTAATACTCCATGAAAGACTATTTACGGCTATGTTAAATCAACCGTGTATTTTTACGAACTTGGCTACCAGTTGCGTGCGCTTTTTGATTGCCAGTGAAATGACCAATAGACATTTTAGTTATTCAATGAAAAGGGTTTGGATCGCGCGATATTTTTATAAATTTTTGTATGAATAGTCAGAGTTGAGTGGCGTGGCAGGTTCGATCATCATTGGGCACATTCGAAAACTCTTTAAAGTGTACCAAAACATAGGCCACTTGCTTGTTGAACTCCGGCCTCTTTGTGCATAAGCAGAACGGATGAATGGACAATAGCAATCTCGTTCCCAGGGTGTTTTTACGTCATACGCTGATTAAGACGCCGAATGAAGACAGTACACTGCCATCGAATCTGCCCAGAAATTGAGCAGATTAGCAGCCATTATGGATTGGGAGTTTGCTAGGCAACGCTAATTATGTATGTATGCATGTATCATTTTCCGCATAAGAATATTTGCAAGTTATTATAATAAATATAAAAAATAGATACATTACAATACTTTAAGGTTAAAAACGTAAAAGGAGAGCACCCCAAATTACAGTGGCAGGGATAGCATTAAAGGGTCAAGCTGACCTTCTTTCCATAATGGTCCCTTTAGAGGTGCTGATATAACAGAAAAGATGAAAAAGAAAGAAAACATGAAAGTACTGTAGTTGTTATCAGTACAAAACAACATCTGCGACCTCGATTCCAAATAGCAGAGGAACATTCGAAAACTCTTTAAAGTGTACCAAAACATAGGCCACTTGCTTGTTGAACTCCGGCCTCTTTGTGCATAAGCAGAACGGATGAATGGACAATAGCAATCTCGTTCCCAGGGTGTTTTTACGTCATACGCTGATTAAGACGCCGAATGAAGACAGTACACTGCCATCGAATCTGCCCAGAAATTGAGCAGATTAGCAGCCATTATGGATTGGGAGTTTGCTAGGCAACGCCAATTATGTATGTATGCATGTATCATTTTCCGCATAAGAATATTTGCAAGTTATTATAATAAATATAAAAAATAGATACATTACAATACTTTAAGGTTAAAAACGTAAAAGGAGAGCACCCCAAATTACAGTGGCAGGGATAGCATTAAAGGGTCAAGCTGACCTTCTTTCCATAATGGTCCCTTTAGAGGTGCTGATATAACAGAAAAGATGAAAAAGAAAGAAAACATGAAAGTACTGTAGTTGTTATCAGTACAAAACAACATCTGCGACCTCGATTCCAAATAGCAGAGGAACATCATAATAATTGGAAGTTTGTGAGAAATAATATTTGTTTACTGTTGTGTTCGAATAGCCCATCAACTTGCAGAACGGCCTCTGGAATTAGACTTATCAAGATGAGTCCCTTGTATCCCTGGGATAAACCTTACTCAGCAAGAACTCGTAATGAAGCAGCAAAACAGCTGGCCCTACTTTTTGCCTTTAACAATCGAATCATAATGGAATCACAGCGTCGATTCTCAGATTCCGTGGGAATGTTATCGGTTCCTCAGTCGACGAAAATTCTGTCACATTTGCAGTAACCATAGTAATTCACAAATCTCGCAATCTGAAGCCCAGAGTTTGAGCCTAAATAGGGTCAGGTTTTCAGAGAAATGTTATGAGTCTCTGTTGATCGAAGCACGATCGTCAAGTCAAAGGAGCACAGAGAAACAACGGACTCCAGGTCAGAAGTTTCCTGTGGTATCCCAAATTGGAGGTAGAGCGACCAACTCACTTTAGGGACGAGATTCGGACAATAGAACCTTTAGCTATTCTGAAAAGAATCAGAATCGCACGATATTTTCCGGACAAATGTTGGATTTTTGAATGTGAACAATAGTTAAAGAAGCTCTAACGCCACTGCACTCGATCTTGCTTTGCGTATAAAAATGTATGAAAGCTCGATCCAGGCTCTTTTGCAGACCTATTAAGCGTCTTAGGCCCCGTTTACACGATGCCGGTAGAACTCGAAAATGGCATGAAATTATGCTGGCTTTGTCTAAACGATGATGCCTCTATCTTATGCTGATTGTTTCGGCCTATCGGTCTATCGGTCTATCGGTCTATCGGCAGATTGCATCTCCTGGCTGCCAGTAGAATTTGAAAACGGCAGAGTTACAAACTTTGCCATTTTGCACACCGATGCAAAATTCTGCCAGCAGAATTTGAAATTTCATTTCAATCAATCTTATCTCATTTATGCACGATACCTATTCAGTAACAATATGCAAAGAGAAAAATTGAAATACAAATTTGTTGAGGTTAGTCTCAGTGATTTGAAATATATTTCCTGATCTTCTATGGATTCGTACTGAGCTGATTTCTTTTGACTCAAAATGTGGGTTCTTTTTTAAATCGTACGATGGAATCGGTATCTCTAAACGATTGTGGGATATTATTCCAAGCAATTGGATCAGCGTACAAAAACCTCTTTTTGTCTACCCCAATGTTAGTTCTTGTACATGGAGATCCTTCCCATTTCTTGTGCTGTATTTTGATTTGGCCGACCTTCCGATGAACTTACTTTGTGGGCCTTCAGGGCAGAGCTGATTGACAATTTTATAAGTCATAACATCTCGTAATTTCAAATTTCCAGATTACATGTGAACGGAGTCTTAGAGAATGGCATTCGAAACCAAATGATCGAGGAGCGATATCCGACATTGAATTTTCAATCCGGACAGTTTCCGGATCTGATCTGATCAGGACTCGATCGACACCACTAAAACTCTTTTTGCGAGGCTGATACCAGCGATGACCGCATAGAGGAGGCACAACCAAACTTTTTCGACGAGAAAATAATAGACAACAGTAGCAACAACAATATATGTAGGAACGTACGTGAAATCCATGCGAAAGATAACTGAACTAATTTTATCCGTAACTTAAACTTTGCCATATTTCGCGTTTCAACCTTGCAATCAACATAATGGTAAATATCAACCAAATATAAGCCGCAAATCAAAAGAATTCCTCTTGTCAGCATTTGTTTTTAACGCTGATAAATTCATGCTTTTTGCATCATTTCTCCAACAAATCTTCCAGAACTGGACCTGTACATCTAAAAAAGATTGGCAGAAGAGCAAAATTTCCGACAAATGGCCTCTTGGAGGCCCTCCACCTCCACCTCCACTGGCTTTGGCCATGTGCTTTTGGCACCACAATTACTTTCAGAAACAATGCAGATAAAATGTCATTCAAAAGTGTCTAACGAGCAGAACTTGATTCTTGCAAGCGTTGTAATAGTTTGGCAGCTTCACGAGGCTTAGTCATAGCCTTATATTGATTTCCATGATAAAGGCCTAAGGACTAAACAGCAGGGGAGGGGGGTTGGGTGGATATCGTCTGCATATTGATTTTCATGATATCCTGAAAAATTTTAGCATTTGTTTTATATATTTTCTATATCACTTGAGAGAGATGAAATACTCTTATTCGTCTCTCCGCTTGTGGAGATTCCTTACAATTCGATCAAGTGTTCTTGACCCATTTTTCGGGAATCTGGCAACAAGTAAATTTCATGAAATCGCATTAGCGTATATTTTTAGTGCTCATAAAAATGCGAGGAAGATCACCAAAGTAGTTCGTTCTCTTGGCTTTATTTACGATTTGAATCATTAAAATCCATTACTTATTCTTGGTGTTATGAATTTTCAACAGTGGCAACTTTTTTCTGGCGTACCAGGGACTAGGTACAGTCACGAATAATCCACCATAATCCGTAGGTAAAGTCACGGATACTAGAGGGTGTCCCAAAAATGGTGTCCTATTTGTGCAGCCACTGTGGAGGAAGTAAAGCATTTATTGTCTCGGTTTCCCTAACCATTTTGCGTCTTTTCTCTCTGTGAAAATCGCGAATAAGAAAAGTCACCAGAGGATAATGACATCAATCAAGCAAAGAATTTGTGCTTCTCTTCTTCTTCTCTAACCTCACACTCGATCAAAACGAGGCCGCCCTATTATTTTCCTGCCTCTTATTCGCTACTAGCCTCTTTCGTGTTTTGAGGAAAAACTGTGGCCGATGTTTGGCCTAAATTCGCAGATGTTTAACCAATTTACAGCTGCTACGAATTGTGTGGAAAGTAGTTAATAATTCGCGGCAGAAGTTGGCGAGTTCGCTTTCTAGCATTAATTATACAAATTCCGGACTTGTACTTTAAAAGATTTGAAATTGTGAATTAAAAGATCGGCTAAGCTATGGCCAGAGGTGTTCAGAGGCGCAAAACTGTGGAATTGCCTGTCAAAGAAGGTATCCTCTCTCTTTACTTAAAAAACTATTTGGGGAGTGGCACCACTTTGTCTTTCGTTTGATCGTAGATTTTTTAGGATTATTGTACAAAGGATTTGGGTGAAGTAAATAAAGTTTTACGATTCAATTTGATTAATAGTTTGTTATTTCATATCTTAGATTACAATTAATGCTTTCATCGGAGGGCCTCCTGAAAATCAACAAGTTGGAGGGTAACCCTTCTGAAAAGAATTAAATATACATATATTTATATTATATATCATTATTATATATATATTCTATATATATTAGGGAGAGAGGATACCTACTTTGACAGGCAATTCCACAGTTTTTCGCCTCTGAAAGAGAACATCTCTGACCATAGCTTAGCCGATCTTTTAATTGACAATTTCAAATCTTTTAAAGTACAACTCCGGAATTTGTAGGATTAATACTAGAAAGCGAACTCACCAACTGCTGCCGCGAATTATAATACATATTACATATATATATATATATATATATATATATATATATATATATATATATATATATATATATATATATATATATATATATATATATATATATATATATATATATATATATATATATATATATATATATATATATATATATATGTCGAAACTTAAAGAAAGCATTCACAAAACAACACTCGTTTCTTATGCGACTAGTTTCATCTGTTCATGCAGACTCTTCAGGCTAAATCAATTAATCTACGCTTGCAACTTTATTTTATACAAATTCTAATTGTTCTCATATGACGTTAGATATATGGCTTGACTTGTATTCTTTCTTATATTTATACATTTGCTTTTTCATAACGCGTAAAATTCTAATCATTTTCAAATGACGTTAGATTCAGTCTTCTCCTAGTTTTCATCAATTTTTCAATAGGCAAAAGAATTTTGCTCTTAAAGTTTGCTCTACTAAGTGTGTTACTATCAATTTTATGATTTTTCTTGTTATGGACGCTACCAGAGTTTTGTTCTTTTTCAATCATATAATCTTCTTCTTTGTTGCTATTTCCAAAGGCTGCCTCTTGTTTTTCTATCTCTCTACCGATCTTTTCAAGTCGTGATTCATCAAAGGCCTCTCCACTTTCCGCTGCGTGCATCTTTTTTTCGAACTCCTTTATATATTCATGTTCAAGCTCTCTGAGTTTAATTCTATTGCTATCAATTAACTTTTCACTACCTGTGTTCTCCAACTGTCTAGATTCCGTTTTCATCAACTTGTGTTTTCTTCTCTTTGATTGTGCCTCAAATGGATTGGCGTTTGTTTTCAATGTATGCATTCTGGACCTCATGTAAATTTCCTTTGGTTGCCACATTTGGCTTGACTTAAATTCTTCCGTTTTACATTCAGCTAGCCATTTATTTCTAAAGTATTCTTTTTTCATAGGATGTTTGTCATACTTTGTTACGATCATATTGTCGATTTCATTGTCCATCATCTTGGTCTTTTTCTCATAGGTATCTCTTCTTGATTCTAGTATTTGAATTTCTTGCTTTAATTTTTCCTTTGCATGTTCTACTCGCAGCTGGTACTCATGTTTGCTTTCTTCAGGCTGATGCTTTGGAACTAGGTGGCTTGGCACTGTTATTTCATTCTTGTTGTAGTATTCTTTGTAAATCTCGGCCATTTTCTCGTTCTTCAAACGGTAAAAGTAGGAAAGCTTTCTCTTTTTCTTCATCTTTCTAATAAGTCTTGAGTACTCTGATGTCGTCTGTTCTTTCTTCTTAGCTCTCGTTTCATCTATCTTTATATAATATTCGAGGGTATTTGACATTTCAACAATATTGTTTGCTAATTTTAACGTTTCAATAGGGTTGCATTCTGGTATGAGAGTTGCTGCCTCTCTAACCTGCTTAATTACGACGAGTAGAAAGGATGCTGAACCTGATTGAAATTTTCTTTCTTTCTTTCTTTAAGGATGCTGGACCTGACTGAAATCTTATATATATATATATATATATATATATATATATATATATATATATATATATATATATATATATATATATATATATATATATATATATATATATATATATATATATATATATAGATGCTCAAAGAAAAACACTTCTGGTAAACGTTTCGACTTGCGTCTTCATCAGTATTGCTTCTCAAATCCGAAAGAACGTACATATAACCAAAAATACAATAGATGTGTTATTCAATAACTTCAAACGAAACCTACCTAGTACAAGGTGTGAATGAAGCATACAGCTTTTGCGGCAGAGGAAAGATAAAAGAAAGCGCAGAACAAAGAACCGCTGGAGTCGGCGTCTGTGTCTGTCTCGCCGAAGCTGAAAAGATAGCATGTATAACAAAGAAAACGATAGAAAGATCCGAGAGCGGATTGGCAGAACAGAAAACCCTAAAAAAACAGCGTGTGTATCTAACGAAAAGCTCAGTGCAAAAATCAAAACAACATAACAACCAAAATTAAAACAAAAATGAAATCTATGTATCTACCTGCCTAGTGTTTAAACCCTTAGGGGCAAAGCAATCCAGCCGATATTGCCAGAAGCTTTCCCGCATCCTATTTCCCCCCGTTAGCCTATCGATTATCTTAACACTAATATCCTTCAGAAACCCGTGGTGGCCTTCTTCAGTAAAATGCCTGAAGAATTCCACCTGGGGTACTGAGGCCCCCGAATTAAACTTACGACTGCACGCCTTGTAATTATTAAACCTAAGCCTAAAAGGCGTGCAGGTGCTACCAACATATTGTACACCACAAACAGTACATTCCAACAAATACACAACATTTGACGAGTCACAATTAAACGAATAATTTATCCTATATTCCCGGCTATCTATGTTCGAATGAAAATGCTCACTATTACTCATGACATTACACACTTGACAACGAGATTTACCACAACGAGAACATCCCTTTTTAACATTCCCCCCATTTCCCTCATTACTCAACCTAGCCCTAACAAGTATATCCTTAAGGTTCTTACATCTCCTAAATGCTATTAAAGGTGGCTCAGGAAACACCTTCCTATGCTCCTCCGAATTCGTGAGCATAGGATGGAGTCTCCTGGCAACCTTCCCCAAACTATTGAGCGCTGGATGATACGTCGCAACAAGTGGAACCCTTTCCCCCCTCCCTTGGTCATTGGTCCTATTTCCCGAATTTGCTAGAAGAGTTGCCCTATCTAACCTACGTACCCTATCTATTTGCTCATTTACTAAAGACTCTTCGTAGCCCCTGTCCTTAAGCCATCCAGCTAACTCACCTACCCTCTCCTCAAATTGGCGATCCTCCGAACATATCCTACGAAACCTAAGTGCCTGACCATAGGGGATCGCCTTCTTAGTATGCCAGGGGTGACAAGACTTCTTGTGCAAGTACTGATGTGTATCAGTTGGCTTGCAGAACAAGTCTGTCGCAAGGACTCCCCCCTCCCCCACGCTAACCTGGACATCTAAGAAACTAATACTATCCCGTGATTGCTCGCTAGTAAACTTAATGGTTTCGTGGCTACTGTTGAGATGATTGATGAAAGACTTCAACTTTTCTTCCCCATGCATCCAGATAAAGAAAACATCATCGATGAATCTCATCCAGATGAGGGGCTTGTCAGGTGAAGCTTCCAACAACCTCTCTTCCAACCGGGTCATGAAGAGATTGGCATAGGCCGGAGCGAACTTCGTGCCTATAGCCGTGCCCAATTTCTGCCTATAAAACCTATCGTTAAATTCAAAATAATTATTCTCCAAGACCAAGGACCCCAACCCCACTAGGGTATCAGTAGCCACGCCCGGGTTTTCCCTTCTATCCAGCGCCTCCCTGATGGCCTCTAAACCCTCCCCGTGTGGAATGCTGGGATAGAGCCCCACAACATCAACAGTGCATAACAAAGCCCCCTCTGGTATCCTACCTAACTTACTTAGCCTAGATAAAAAATGGTTAGTATCCTTAACATATGACCTACTCTGGCTAACCAACGGGTTAAGGTGGTGGTCTAAATACTCTGATATATGTTCTGTTACTGTACCACAATTGGAAATGACCGGTCGCCCCTTAACACTACTAAGACCCTTGTGGATCTTAGGCAACAAATAAAATCTACCTAGCCTAGAATCTTTAACTTGTAAATAATCAGTCACTTCCTCTAATCCCGGGTCCTCCTCCCTCAGCTCGTTCAACCTAGAATTAATGGTCTTACCCAAATCTACCGTGGGGTCCACCTCTACTTCTTCATAAACCTGCCTATCGTCTAATTGTCGGTTAGCCTCACTTATGTAATCCCCCCGATCCCACACTACAACCGCTGATCCCTTGTCCGCTTCCTTGATAACTATGCTCCCATCAGATTTAAGTTGCTTTAAAGAAAGTTGTTCAGAAGAAGAAAGATTACTAAAATTCTTACCCTCCGGCGAGACAGACATTACCTCCTTCTCCAGCAGCGAAAGGTAGTTTTCGAGAACAGGGTCATCCTTAGGGGGCTGCCATGTGGATTTAGGTTTAAAATTAACGTTCTCATCTGGTACATAATCCTCTTCATTGTTTCGAAAGTGCCACCTCAATCGCATTCTTCTCTTGTAGGCCTCCAAATCCTCTTTTAACTTTGCTTTGTCGATGTCAGTGGGAGTGGGTGAAAACTTCAGGCCTTTCGAAAGAAGACTTACGTCTTCCTCCGAAAGCTCCCTCCGTGATAGATTCACCACACTCCCACTGACAAATCGTCCAACCAATCTCCCATTTTCATCTTCTTCTACTCCTTGTACCGTCTCTGGTACTTCCTCTACAACGTTGATGTTTTCCTTCGTCCCTGGTCTCCTTTCCACATCCAAATTGTCCTGGCCTATTGCACGGGTGATGACTCTTTTCGGAAGGTGCGTTCCATCAAACAAACAGTTCTTGTGATGGCTGGTGGTGTTTAGCTGGGCTGCTCTATTTCGTGTCCATTCAAGTCCTGCTCTTCTGCATAAATTAGAGGCCTTGTTCACACGTGTCCTATAAAGGGTCTCGCTCGTCTCCCGTACCCTGTCCCTGATGTGTTCCAATTCATCCCTTGTAAGATCCGGTCTAAACTGCTTCAAAATGTCATAGGCTGTCTTCTGTGCTCCTGGCAGTCGTTCTCGATACTGGAGTAGTAGCAAGGTCAATAGCTGTGACTGGGCAGTATCTAAGATCTGTCGCCAACATTCACCGAAGTCTTCCGATGCCAATCCAAAAAGTGACGGAGATTTCTTCAGCTGCAACCCAAGTGGGACGATGTTCGTGTTCTTGCAAAATTCCAGAAAATTGTGGTGGTGCTCTAATTTACTTAAATTTATAAATGTATTAATGATTGATATCGTACGCTCCATTGAATTACCTTTCGATTCCTATTCCTAGCAAATATTATTATATTTTCTCAAAAGCTCATTCTAAAAGATGCTTTAAAATTAGTATAGATGCTCAAAGAAAAACACTTCTGGTAAACGTTTCGACTTGCGTCTTCATCAGTATTGCTTCTCAAATCCGAAAGAACGTACATATAACCAAAAATACAATAGATGTGTTATTCAATAACTTCAAACTATATATGCATATATATGTATGTATGTATGTATGTATGTATATATATATATATTTATATATATATATAGACACTCAGAAAGAACACATTCGTTTAAACGTTTCGGCCAAAGCCTTCATCAGTAATAACTGCTCAAAATCAGACAGAGCATTTGCCAGATCATTTGCCAGATCAAAATCAGACAGAGCATTTTATCATTTGCCACGAGTAAAAATATTTATAAGCTTAATAGTATAAAAATGGATAGAATACAATAAATAAGGTTAAAAACGTAAATAAAAAGACCCCTAATTAGTGTGGCATTGATAGTATTAAAAGGTCAAATGACTTTAATTCCATAATGGTCTTCTTACCGGTGTTGGCACAACGAAAAACGTAACAAAGAAAAATGTATGTACATATACATACAAAACTGTGGTTGTTTTCGGTAGAAAACACAACCTATAAGACTATAGCATGATCGACAGAGCAGAAGCTTCGTAAAATGACGTCATCGGCCAATCTGAGATAAGGAAGTGTTTGCATAGATAAGCTTTTTGACATGATGAATTAACAGTTTAAGTCCCAAGGAAGAAAATATCAAGTGTTGCCTAATTTCGGGATATGTTGCATGGAGCTAGGGAGGCTCAAAGTTACATCTTTTCGCGCATGGGTGCGCAGTTTCTGCTCTGTCAGCATGATCGGGAGCATAGACGTAGGAACTGGGGGGCAATGGGGGCACGTGCCCCCCAAGATTTTGCAATAAACAAAGAAGTGCCCTTTTTATTTTCAGAAAGTGCCCCCTTTTTCTTACGAAAAACGTGCCCTCGAAGTACCGTGCCCCTCCAAGTTTGAGAAGCTTCCTACGTCCCTGATCGGGAGAGATAATGACCAATCTAAATAAGAGACATATACGTCATCTTCCTCTTTCTTGACATTTGGAAAAAATGTTCTTTGATCTTTTGTTTGTATAAAAATATGAAATTTGTAAGAGAAAAATGACGTCATGTGAATTGTGCGTAAACAGCGTTAGCTGCATCTGTCTATTCTTGATTAATTTCAAATGATTTACAAACAATAAACAGAAGAGGCTATTTAAAAACTATTAATGGTAAACAAACTTACCAAGCATAATCGAAGTTCAGACAATTGTAATACTCTGACAAGCGTCTATTGAAGAAAAAATTTTGCAGTTCAATACTTCCCAATTAGGGAAAACCGAGAAACATCAAATTCAAAGGATGATTCTGTTCTTGGCAAACACAACTTGAGGATAAAGGTGAAGACCAGAAGGACGACAAATGAAGACATCTTTTGTCTCAATAGATCTTCGTTCATCATGATTTGAAGGACACGTCTGGGGCTGGTATAATTGTTGATTATTCAAGAGATTACACTGTTGTGAATGGTGTGTAGTTTTTTTCTCTTTTAATCTGCGAAACTACATATTTCAATCTGGTAAGAAGGGCGAAATGACGTCATTTTCTATGATGTCACTTCACGTGGACCTGAACGAGGCTGCCAAATGTACCACCCATTGCTAGCCTCCTTATTGCGCCTTAACACACTCGTACAAAACACAAAATGGCGACGATATTTGGCCTAACTTACGAAGATTAATCGTCGAATTTATGACAGTTCAAGGCTTGAAAACTTGAAAAGAGCTCACGATTGATGTTCAGCAGTTGGTATGGTTGCTTTTTAACAATAATCTTATCAACCCTGGACTTGTCCTTTAAGCTGAAAGTTAATTTTCAAGATTTATCTTATCATATCATGAGCATTGTTTTGCACTGAAACAGACCTTTTACTTCTTAAAAAAGAGGTTTGGATAGAGTGTCCAAATCAATCAAATCTGGTAAGTTTGTAAAGGGATACAAAGGCATGACCTATGTTCTTTTTATAAACACTGATAGCTGTAGCAAGACGTTGCTTCAGATTTCATAATACTTTCAGATAGTTTATTATCGACAAATTTCGCAATGGTTCAACTTACACAGAGACAAGTGTTATTGGCCTTTTTGCTTTGTTTCTCGTTAGTTTTAATCATTGTCAGCTGGCTTTTCTCTCTACTGAATAACAATGACTTAAAACAGCAGAATTCGATTTGCAACTCGCAAAATGAACCCCTTGCTTGCTAGCACTTTTGAGCTGCAACTGTTACACAACACAATCAGAACTCACTTTGAGTGAAATTATCGTTGATGTGCTGTATGAAAAGTGTTCTGAAATCCCAAGCAACTTATTGCCACAGCCAGCAGCGTTTATGCCGAGAACGGGATTCCCCTTAGCAAAATATTGAGTATGTTTTGAGCATGCTTCAAGCTCGATTCTAACTTGTTTTGAGTATGATTTGGCCTGTTTGAGAGCTTGATTGGAGCAAGAATTTTGCACCACTTGCGCTCGCTTGCAATATGTTTATTTGAAACTGGAAGGCAAACTCAGTCGAGCTTCATTGTGGTATGCTCGAGAATGACTTCCGCATGTGATTATTGTCAAGTTGATCAAGCTCTAATGATACATGCAAACTAGCTAAAACTGTGTCAACATATTCCTTTCAAGTTCCTTCAAGCCAAAATCCTGCTCTTTTCAAGCTTGCGCAAACTCGTTGCAAGCTAAACTTTTTTATGAGTGATACTAGATCTGGACGCTCGTTCCAAGCCTCTCACTATTAAGGATCAGCCAAAGGTCACATATCTTGATATGCCCGGAACCAACTACAAAGGCCCAGGGGCGGCGCCAGCCTAGAAAAAGTGGGGTGGAAAAAGAGATGGAATTGATGGTCAGAAGGTATACCTAACGATTTTTATGTCATTTTTGCTTAGGAATGAATACCGACCTGAGGAAAGTGGGGTGGACATGTCCACCCCAGTCCACCTCGTGGCACCACCCTTGCAATGGCCTAATCACAGTCATGCAGATTTAGACTTTTTGATGCCCGGCGTTGATGGGGAAACATAATAACGTTCCAAAAGTTTCTGAATCGCAAGACAGCACTGCCTGTGCTAAGACAAACATTAATTTACCATGTTAACTGTTCAAAGTTCAATTACAATGAGGTGGGGGGTCATCAAGGGGGTGGGTACAAATCTGCTGTTCCGCACTATTTTCAGTTAAAATCCACCGTTCCGGTCATTTTAAGCCAAAAAAGTTCCGCGTCTCGCTCATTCGTTATAAAAAAATGGCACATATTAGTGTATTATTTGAACTCTTCTTCCGTCCAGGTGGAAAGAGGAGGAGAGTGGCAGCTAAGATTCTTGTGCAAAGCTTTGAAAATATTTCCATAGGGCAGATCAGAAAAACAACGATATAACCACAGCCTCGTTTTACAAGGCAACAGATGAAGGATCTGCAAATCCATAAAGTTTCTTGAAAATTCGACATTCCGCTTATCATTTTTGAGAAAATCTGCGTCCGGTAGGGGAGGAGAATTTCGTCGTTCCACCGGAAAATTGCTAAATTTCCGTATTCCGCGACAAATTTTCTTCGAATTCCGCTGTCCCGCAAACCCTAACGAACCCCACAAAGAGCCGTCAGTCACTTATAGTTTTAGGAATATGAAATAAAAGCTAGTTTTTGGGACATGTTAATTCTTTGATTAATATAATGCATTGTAAATTATGAATAGATTTATCAAAATTAAGTCAAGTCTTCAATTTGGCCACGGAGATGTAATTTTTTAACTTGCTATCTTTTCCTATGGCAATTTTCTATGGCCAGTAAAAGGTGATGATGATACTCATTTTAAAACCAGTCGAGAAGAAAAACACTCAAAAGCTAAGATAGAAAGCTAAGATATTTTCCATCTGGTTATGACATACGACAAAAATAATTAGGTAACCATATTTGACAAGTAAAGTTTTTTTGTAACAGTTAACAACTCGACTTGTCAAATATGGTTAACTAACTGCTTCCGTCATATGTCATAACCAGATGTAAAATATCTTCACTTTGTGTGTCTTCCTAGTTGACTGATCTTTAAAAATCTTTGCAAAAACTTTGAAATCAAATGTGTATAAGATTATTGCTTAATTCTTTCAAATGAATGAATCGAAGGGAACTTTACGCCATTCGCAAAAATTCCAGACAAAACATTTTGATATCATCAATATTTTTAGAGTTACGTCATTTTTAATAATTTCTGCTAGTTTTGAAGTTATGACGTCATCAAATTGCTTAATTGTAAGCCACAATAGCTACAAACTTCTGCTTGCTACCATCTTGTAGATCTTCAAATAACTGAATATTTTCTTGTATTGGTCATTTTGACTTTCCTCAATCAGCTTACAATCTGTGGTGCTTTAAACGACAAGTCTGGGGTTCTTATAACTGTTGATCATTCAAGAGATTTCACTGTTGTGAATGGTGTGTAGTACTTTTTTCAGTTTTTTTCTCTTTTAATCTGCGAAACTACATATTTCAATCTGGTAAGAAGTGCGAAATGGCGTCATTTCATATGACGTCATTTCACGTTGACCTGAACGAGGCTGCCAAATGTGTTGATATTAGACCACTCACATTGCTAGCCTCCTTATCGCGCCTTTGGACACTCGTATAAAATACAATATGGCGACGATGTTTGGCCTAACTTACGAAGATTCATCAACCAATTTATGAAAGTTGGAGGCATCAAAACTTGGAAAGAACTCGCGATTGGTGTGCAGCAGTTGGTAAGGAAGCTTTTTAACAATAATCTTATCAACCTCGGACTTGTCCTTTAAAATTTTTCAGAGATCCGAATATCTCCTCTTGTACCCCTGTTCATAAAGCGTAGAAAAACTGTCATACCAAAAATTATGATGATTTCGAAAATGCTCTTTCTGGAGAGACCTTTTAGCTATTCTGAATATGAATGTAGATCGAACGATATTTCATTACATTTTCGAATATGCACAATTGCGGTCGAAGCTCTAACGCCATTCAGTCGAACTTCGTGTATAAAATTGTATAAAAATATCCCTCGATCCACACTCTTTTGTAAAATATCTAAAAGGTCTATTATGGCGAACGACCTAAAGTTCGCTTTGTTCTACTGAGCTGCAAGAATTAGGCAATGACATTTTATACCTTTAGGCCCTGTTTACACAAGATTGGATCCAAATGGATCCATACCCAAACTGTAACGGATAGGCCTTGCATTTACAGGAGACTCGACGGATCTGAGCCCATCTGGATCTGCTATCCGTACCCGAACGGGATCACTTTCGAGGGTGATCCCGTTTGGATCCGATCCCAAAAAGTTCTCGTGTAAACGGGTGGGATCGGATCCAAACTGGTACGGCTGGGAAGTGACATGATTAAACTGAAAACCCTTTGCTGACATTTCAAAGAGGGGAATCAGAGATGAGACAGAGTCTATTAGAGTGCAAAATTCAAAGGATCTGATTAGAATAAGAGAAAAGGTTTTCTGGAGCAGTGCTAAGAGTTCATAAAATGCAAATGGATCCAATCCCGTATAAACGCTAACAGTTCTGGATCCGATCCCCGGTAGACGGAGCCTTAATTTTAGAGTTTTGCAAAGATTCGAGCCTTATGCTGTAATGCATCTAATCATTTAGGCAAGTCAGTTCATGAGATAGCTAGGTAGCAGCAAAGTGATGATTTACTTGCAGTTGCACTTCCACATCTGAGCCACAGCAAGCAGCTTCGTGCAAAAATCCAACTTTTGGTTGCACGTGATAAATTAAATTCTACCAATCACAATGCGCTGTTTGAGGCTCTTCGTCAGCATCGTGTCAGCATATTTTGACAGAGTGTATACGCAGGTGTACTTACATAGACACATTACCTTGAACTTTTTTCTAACTCACCCATCAGGTCGATCATTTTTACTATTTTTGCAACACATAAAGAACGATTCTTAGGGGACAAGTCCGGTGTTGATAAACTATTGTTAAAATGCAACCTTATCAGCTGCTGAACACCATTCTTGAGTTCTTTCCAAGTTTTGATGCCTCCAACTTCCATGAATTGGTTGATAAATCTGCTTAAAGTAGGCCAAATATCATCGCCATTTTGTATTTGTACGAGTGTGCAAAACCGCGATAAAGAGGCTAGCAATGTGGATAGTATACTTTTGCAGCCTCGTTCAGATCAACGTAAAGTGCCGTCATAGAAAATGACGTCATCTCGCACTTCTTGTCAGATTGAAATCGTTGTTCCACAAATTAAAAGAGAAGAAAAACTTTAAAAAAAGTACTACACAAAATTCACAACAGTGTAATCTCTTGAATAATCAACAATTTTACCAACCCTGGACTTGTCCTAAGTGAACAAGAAGAAAACATTGAATCAACAAACCTGGAAAATTTCTCATGATTCTTCACAGTAAGGATTTGTTGCTTAAGATGTGCACAATTATCTGGAATTGAAATATAAATTTCTCAAAACTTACACTCAAAACTGATGATTTTAAGTTATGGACAGATAAAAAAGTGCGCCATCAAGAATTGTAAACTAGTAGCTGTCAAGTCCAGTTTATTAATAATGAAACGAGGTCACACTGACCTTTTAATGCTAGCCCTGCCATTTCAAACTGGGGGCTTTTTATGCAAGACTTTATATTCAGATCTTAGTTTGTTTTTCTTTTTATAATTTTTGCACACCGTCTAATTAGCCTTCCGTTTATTTTCAAGTAATTCTTATGGCATTTCTAATTTTAATCTTATGGCAATATATACATACATAGTTATTATTCTTGCAATGAGGCATATTCGAAATTAGCAAAGAAGGCAAAAACATATTGATGGTTAATGCAAAGTTCTGTCATCTCCCAAAATCTTTTTATGATAAAACAGCAATCCCAGAAAGTAAATGGACAAAAAATATTTTCAACTTCGAAGTTGCATTTCTTATCAAAACAATGTAAAACAGGCATCAATCATAATATCTCAAAGAGCGGGGTTTGAAAGTTGAGAGGAACTTGAGTTTCGAGGTAAGAAAAGGGGTATAGTCCGTTGGAATTCTAACATTTATTATGTCCGAAGTTTTTAAGACGTCAATCTTAAATCATTTGAAAGACCACTGCTTCCTGATTCAATTTTATTTGCTATCAGTTTACTTGAAGCAAGTAAGTGCATTTATTTATCAAGACGACACAAAATTCAGTAACTTGGGGGTTAATATGACAGATAGTAACCAACAAAGTTTTATTGTTTAATTTGACATGTTATTCACACAATGACAATTAGCATTGAGGAATTTAAAGAATAGGTAGCAAACCACAGGCTTGCAAACGCTTTAACTATTTTCTCGCCCAGGATAATTCGCAGGCTTTGCATTGTCATGAACATGTTTTGATAAGAAAATTGGTTAACAAAGGGATAAGCATGGTTCAGCTCGCAAGGTCATTTTGTTTGTCTTGTCTATTGGCAATGATGTCACAAAGAAGATGATAAAAACAAAACAAAGTAAAACAAAAGAAAAAGTGGTAAGCCTTTCGTAATCTTGTTACCATGAATTTATTCAAAATGAATCTCATTAAAATCTTATCACGCTGCCAAACATAACAAAACATAAAACCTCAACAGCCAGCCAAGAAAGAGCTCTACGTGAAACTCCAAACATTGAAACCTCATCAATGAAAATGTATTGTTTGACGGATGTCCTTACTATGCCATCCATGAAATACATCTTCCTTCAAAACTGTTTCAAATAAACATTTAAAATTAGATTAAACTGTGGTCATATATTGACTTAATAATTTGAAAATTGAAGAGATTATGCTACACTGTAAAATTTCAAAAAGGAAATCACTTCAAAAGCTTAGCAGCGGATTATGAAATGTACTAATTACTTAGTCATTAGTTTATTCTTAAGCTAAATCCTTTAAGAAATATTCATTTGAAGCAAGATTATCGTAAACATTGAATGGTATTTCAAATATCAGTTGTCAAAATATCTCCACGGAAGAAATTGCTCGAGGACATGATTTTTTGCCAAGCCCCTGGACCAGTTTATGAGGTCATAAAATAGCCTAATGATGTCTAAATTTATAAGAATTATGGCATGATATTTCTGAAGATCTGCCGAAGTTATAGTTAGAAGAAAAATAATTTTGTATCTCAAAACACGTTTGGCAAGTGGTATTTGCAAAGGAGTTGTAACTTTTTAAGACTTTCTCATACCTTCAACTTCTTGTTTGCCGTTTATTGATGTCCATTCTGATATCGATTTTGTCAAATTCCATTCTTCCTGTACCTGAAGTCTGAAATTTTCTTCTGCGTATCCCTCAGGAAAAATTAACACTACAAAGCAAAGAGATAATGTCAATAACGAAACATAAAACTCCACCAAGAAATGCACAATATTTCAAATGTTTTACACATCAGTCTCTTTTATCTTTAAATTCATGAAAAACCAGATACTGTGACGAAAATTGATGAAAACTTTTGACAACAACCCACGAGAAGCTTCATGCCGAAGATTGAATATCTGTTACTTTATTTTTCAGACTATTACAACTGCTCATAAGCTAGGCTCCTGCAGCTTCATGTGCTTATCTATGACAGGCGTAACTTTTAGAATATATTCTTCAGTTCTGTTTGACAAAACATCACTTCATCAACATACAACAATTTACAAAGCAGTGACCAAAGCAAACGAAATTGAATTCTCCATCTAAGGACCCATGTACAAGTACAACTTTGTATTCGTACCAACGGAGCAGTCTCCAATGTACACTGGTCTTGTTGATCAGTAGAACTTTTGTTCCTAATAGAAAATCTTGCTTAATAGCAATGTAAACGCTTTTCAACTGAAACAACTTTGCAACGGACTATAACTGCACCGGTAGTGTAAATGTGTTCAAAGGTCCAGTTTACACAGTAGTGGCACAAGTTTGGATGCGAAACCAAATTGTTCCGGACAAGCCTCCTATCTTCACAGCTCCTGATGAACCGGAACGGTTATGCTTTTTCTGCCTATAGAATATTTTTGTTATGAAGCAACGTAATTGCTTTAGCGGATCAAAACTGTAGTGGGACGTTGTAAACACCGTCTAAGAAGACATCCTCAAGAACAGCAGTCGCAAAACTCCTTTAAAGATTATGACAATATTCAGTTATCATTGTTCAGGCCCAGCAGCATCAATGTTGTTTGCTTACAAGTAGGGTTTGAAGGTTGCTCAACTTAAATCAAATGGTTGACAGTTTAAACATCTCCTGTTAAATATGAACTTTCACGCATGATTGCACAACTAACTCACAAAGCATTTCAACCATTCAAATTTGACGAAAATGAATGTGCACCACAAGAAAAAAGATACAGTTACTCACCACACTACAGTACCTGAAATGTTAGCGATTTTCTTCCTGATAACAAACTTTGTTCATAACCAAAATCCTGTGATCTTTTTCAGCTATAACCTTCTTCATACTTCAGGCCTCTAAAACTGGTTTCATCACTTCCGCTGAGATATCAAACTGGCGACGTTGGTGCATGGGTCTATTTATAACCAGCGCTCCTTTTAAGCATAAGTGATATAATTGTGGCCTAACCATGGCCGACCATGTGCTTGGAGACAGAAGGTTTACTTTTTTAAACAAAGGCCAAGAATAGAAAAATTTCTCTTTGGCAGTGCACAGTGCATTGGTGTAAAGGGCAGCACCTGATTGGTTTTTTATGCAAAATAAATCACTAATTGATAGATAGTGAGCAAATGAAAAACTGTTTACGGAGATTAAGCTGTCTAGTTTAAAGAAAGAGCATTGATTTCTTATCTAAATATCACTAATGTAGACATCTGTGATATTCAAAAATAGAAATGAAATCTAGAAGGACATAGAAAACGGAAGAAGACTAGTAACGCTCAAAGACAGAGTGGCCTAGCTTGTGGCTGCTGCTCATTTGGTTACAAGATACCTTCCATTTATAATTGTAACTTAAACACTATTGCTTTCCTTTCAGTTTAACAGCCAGCTAGAAAACCTTGACCAATCTTTTTGGCCACAAAGTGAGACACTTAATGTTATCTGTCACCAAGTTGATCAGCGAAACGTGTCCCTCCTTGACCTGACTGCACCGCGTTTCACAACTATCATCTTACATTTGAAATATCGCGCGCTTGGCAATCATTTCTATCTACAATCAAAGAACTAAATGTCTTTTGAAAGCAACTAGAAGTAGTGAAATAAGAAGTGGTAATTTATCAGCAAAAAACATCGAAGCCATCTCGGTGGCGTTTTATCAGATGCGTAAGATTTCAGTCAATAATAATTGGCTATTCTCATCTATGTTTTTCAAGACATTGAAATGCACTGCCAAGGTCATCCAATACTCATCTTTTACTTGGTAGAATATTGATCATTTCCGAGATTTAGAATACTGAAAAATATCATGTAAACACGCTTCGAACCCTCAGGCCTACCACTGTTTATCTGAAAGAATCAAGTTTCTCGCATAGCATCATGAAACTTTTAACAACTAGATATCCTTGATTTCTTTTCCTCGCCCGCTAGAAATTCGTAGGTATTAAATGCAGATCTTAATTTTCATCAATTTGCACGAAGAGAGAATAAAGAAACTCAGAGAAGAGCTATTTGAATAGGCATTAAATAAGTAAATAAGATTTTGCGATTAGGCCAAAAGTGCTCCTCCTATCTCTTTTCTTTCACTAATGGGGGGATTAGCGGATTACATTTCTCGTGAGTTTGTAAGGACATCTGCGATATATCGATCGATCGGTTTTCTTCAGCAAAACTTTCTTACACATGACCTAACAAGTCTATTTATTCAAAATCTCTGCAAGAATTGTCATTTGTGAAAGAGTAAGGTAGGGTGGGGTAATTTAGGTCTACAGGGTGAAGTTATACGAGAAAAGGAGGAAAGTAAAAAAAAATTCCAAAAAAATTATTCAAACTTCAAACAAAAACGGGATAAAATTCCCGAGCATGACAAGGAGTTCAATGGAAGTAAAACAAAAATAATACTTCAACATTCCCAACGAGTTTGTAAGGGTATTCTGTTTATTTAGAAAAATGCCTGGCTTAGACCCAAATTACCCCCACTATACCTTCGATTCGTCACGACTAAAATCTGTCTCATGGTAGGATTCACGTGAAATTTACGCAAATAGAGACGCTTGCAACAAGACATTTTGCGTTACAGCAAATCAAAACTGCCAGCTCATGCTTTCAGCTTGCTTCTTCTTCATCATCATCTTCTTCTTCTTAGACCGTATTCCAATTAATCAGGGTTGGTTGCCGGAATCCTCCGTCTCAATTGTTCTCTTTCCTCTGCATTTTCCATGGTCAGGTTCAGTTCTTGCATGTCTCTCGATATTATCCATCCATCTCGTTCTTAGCCTTCTCCGGCCTCTTTTATCTCTATCCACTGTAGATTTGATGTCTTTTGCTGGTTTCCCATAACCTGCTCTGTGCATGTGTCCAAACCATCTGAGCCTATTCTCCCTTGCCTTCGCTGTAATGATACACACTTGTAGCTCCTTTTTGATCTCATCATTTCTTTTCCTCTCCCTCGATGTCACTTCAATAACCCGTCTCAGCATTCGCATCTCTGTTCTTTCCAATATCTTTTTCCTCCTTTCTCGTCAAAGCACATGTCTCCAAACCATAGAGCAGTACTGGTCTTAAAACTAATGTGTACAATTTCACTTTCAGTTTTCTTGGAATTCGTTTGTCATTAATGATCTGATATTCGCTGATATTTAGTCGAGACAATCAGCACAGTTTCGGCAAGAAATATTTTCGGCATAAAATCACATTTTATAAATCTTAACGACTTCATGTTGCATGACATCATAAATAAAAAACTTCATATTTTCGGTACAGAGTCAAGCCTGTATGCAGGCCATACCCAACGAGGGGATATGGTCTTTGCAACGCCACTCGCTATAATGTAGTGCGTGGTTCAGTATATATTCAAAACAAATAAACTATATCACTGTAACAGCCACGAGCATCGCTTGAGGGAACAAACAGATTTGAGAACGGCTATCATGTGATAGAATCGCAAGCTTTGCTTTGTTTTCTTAGCAAGCTTCAATAGCAATACAATACATTGGAATTTTAAGTACCATCCAACACAGATGCTGAGAACAAAGGACCATTCAAACTGCTATTGAAATGAAATTGCTGACGAATGCAATACACGATATTGATTGGAGATGCGCAGACTAGCTACGAGTTTTTCTTAGGCATTGTTTATACGCATGCTAGTGAAATGCTTTATCATCCGTATGCCAGCATAGACTTTTCTGCAATTTGGAGAGAGATACTGAGGAGAGCGCGGCCCATTCTGACAGCCTTTGCAACAGTAGAATATTAAGGGAATCCCCTCTACTTCGGTGATTAGCCAATGGCTTGTGTCTCGGTTGCATCTCCTTGCAAACTCGAGTTATTTTCGATTTATTTGCACTTTGCCAGAGTTGCATGATACTTGTTTGGTATGGCAAGTCTTTTCTCTAGATCATTTAGGCGTCTTCCCATCCTTCCTGCCATTTGTGAGTGTCTTGTGAGCTACTTTATCACATTTGTTCACTCAAGTTTGAACCAAAGTGAGCTGCCTCAAAACTGAGGTCTAAATTACCTGCAACAAAGTGGCTCAAAGTCTACGCATCAATGGGTTCAAGGATGACCGACGCCTAAATAATCGCGAAGAAGCACTTACCGGTCTAAACTAGTATACTGCGATTCTTGAAAGAAGCAAGTATACTGAAGGTGTTGTGGCGCCATGGTGGCGCACTCTCCCCAGTCTCTTTCTCCAAATTGCAAAAGGTCTATTCAGGCGACGTGATGAACTGTTTTTCCACAACTTGCTGCTATTAAAGAGATTTTATTGCACCAAAAATTAATCGATCAAATCGAATGATTCCTAAGAAAATATTCGTTAATTCTAATTTGGTATTTCTTTTATCAATTAATACAAAGAATACCGAATTTATATATATCTGGCGAATAAAAAGAATTCTTGGCATTTGCAGAAATGAAAGTTCACGAGTAGTAAGCAGATTTCATCATTAAACGAGGCCCCCCCCCATAGTACCCCTGAATAACGGATTCACGTGTTGATTTTTCGTTTTTCGCGCCATCACGGACTATAAAACAGTATTTTCACGTTCCACAGCAGAAATTTTAAGAATGCTCCAGAAAGATATTTCAATGTAAATACATCGCTGGCGACGACACATGAGGGAAAGTAGGGTAATTTTAACATGGATTTTAAAGTTTCGTAGCCAAAACTGTGAGTGAAATGAGATAAATAGGGGTCCAGTCCAGGGCTTGCCCCGGAAAATTTTTAGAGTATTCGCCTTTTACAACATCGAAAAAACGACGTATTGTGGAAATTAAAGCCTGGTAACCTATCATTTGCTTCTTAGAAAAAGTCAATTTTCATTCAAATAGACTGCATCTTTTACTTTGCCGGTGGCAATTTGAGTAGTACCATGTATTATTTTTAGGTAACTCAGAAATTCTTCATGTAAGATCAATGCTCTTTTTATCCAATACTTTCTAGGAGACAAATATCTTTATATGGGGTAGATTGCGAGCGAATGGAGTAGAAATGGGGGTCCGGGGGCTTGCCCCCGGAAAATTTTTGAGACTACACCCTTCAGAATGACGGAAAACAGCAATTCTTTGTGAAGCTTCAATGCGCAATCACGTGCTCTAAAAGTCCTTTTCACGAAATAACGACCAAATTTTTGGCAAATCACGCTGCACGACAGAGTCTTCGATCACGAATTCACGAGTCGAAAATATCCAAACCACGAAATCACGCGCCTAAATTAGCCAAATAACGCTTCACGTACAAATATGGGGGGGGCCTCTTAAACCAGGTGTCCCAAAATGGATGTAGATTTGGTCAGATTCAACTATGAGAAGTTGGCTTCGATCAATAGCTGATTAGTTTTAAAGTGTTCCTTGATATTGAACATAGATACCTCGTCTGTTAATATGCGTGTCTATTAATTAATACGTCTGTTAATAACAAATCCTGAGCATTGCCTCACTTTTCTTTTACTTTTATGTATTATTCATAGTTTTTATCTTAAACTGTAATTCTGTAGCTTTTTCTTTTGCAACAGGGCAGTTTGTAAATCAACGTGTCTTTGTGTTGAGAACTTACCCTGTATAACTATTATAAAGTAAAATGAAATACGTGTGCTTTAATGTTAAAAGTTCAAATTTGATGTCACCTCTAAATAAGGTGACAAGATTTCACCTCTTAGTGGATGCTTATCACAGAAGCGGAAGGGATTCCCCTTATTTCTACAGTTGCCGAGGTTGTCAGAGTGGGCCACGCTCTCCTCAGTCACTCTCTCCAAATTGCAAAAGGTCTATGACGAATTTTAAGCTGGAGAAGTTCTAACAATAACTCAGAATGTTTACTATTCAATCAGATTTGGCAAAAATTGCTGCATTGATATTTACGGAGTTGTAACCTTTCAAATGGAGTGTGTTTTATCTGACTCACTTAGTAGAATTTTCGAATTTGTACAATAGTGCTACAGAAGGTCCTACGCCACTCCATCAAACGAGTAAAAATGTTTAAAATATCGCATGACTCCGACTTCCTTGAAGAACAGCTAAAGGTAGACTAAGTAACTTAAACCAAGGACTGGTAAAATTCCATCTGATTTAGAGATACTCCTGATTGAAGAGAATTGTTAAAGAGTCTCAAATTGGTGGTGGCTGCATTGTTTGGAAAATTTTAGGAGCCGATCGAATAGACCATCTTGACAATTAAAATCGGAGACTGGGGAGAGCGGTTTGTTCTGGTAAATGGCGGATGCAGTTCTTGTAAATGGCTGCCGCGTGGTTGGGCCGTTGAAGTGAATATAATATAAACATTGAGTTTTGCAGGCCTTGGCGAGGATTGCGGCCGCATCGGCGTTGTTTTAGAATTTCAGTTTTGAATTTTCAGTTTAGATGTATGTTCAACCGTTAGATTAAGAAAATTCGAATTATGTTCGAACTTTTTCCTCGCGTCAATTTTAATCGAATTCAACAAGGATATTCGAAATTAAAAACTTCAGTTGAATTCCATGCACTTGAAAATCGAAGTCAGAGTAAACTGTCTTATTCTAGATACTGAAAATGCATTATGCATTTCGTCAAGTTATGCAGAAGTGCGTAAACTCGAAGCAACCATTGCTGTTTGCAGCATTAAAATAAAGGCTGAAAGGAAATCAGTTGTCAATAGAGGTAAATTACACGTTTGTCTGTATTTTGCAAGGACAGCTATTTGACTAAATCCTAAGACAGCTCAATTGCTGCGTTTTTATGCAGCAGCGATTGCCATGTTTACATTATTCACTTCAACGGTCTCACTCCGTGGCTGCCATTTACAAGAACTGCATCCGCCATTTACCAGAACAAACCGCTCTCCCCAGTCTCCGATTTTAATTGTCGAAATGGTCAATCATTGAAGGTGTTGTGGTGCCGTCTTGTAATCCATTGACTTTGCACCCAGAACAGTCAGGCGGATGGGGCTCAAATCCCACCAGCACCTCTTGAGCGTCATGACAAGGGATGGCGGACTCGATTAGCGCTTAGCTATTTCTGCGATTCCAGCGCTTGGCACTGAAAACCGCAACCTCACCTTCACTTTCACCTTCATTCTCGATTTGATTTACTGATGAAGTTGCATTCAGGATTTTGAGACCATATTTTGGTAAAAATCGTGATATTTACATGTTGCAAAAAGTACCTAGAAATGGACTTCAGCTATCAAGCTTTTGTTGCCTTCATTATCTACGACTTGCCACTATGGATTGAAAATTGGTACCTCGATTATAGGGCAAATTAAACAACAGAGGTACCAACAGCAGGGTAACACGCTGTTTCAATGATTTGCTCCAAGGCAGCATAAATGTTACCCTGGGTACCAGACTATGTCTGAGCTGAGTGGATTATGGCATGGTAAAGCACTTTTGAATATAGACTGATGACGATGAGTCTCTTGTTGCCCTGTGCTCTTTGACTTGATGATGGCGCTTCAGATAATAGAGACTCATAGTATTACTCTGAAGAACTTGGCCCTATTTAGGCCCAAACTTCGCAATTCCTCCAGTACCAATCAGATTGCGAGATTCGGCAGTGAACAATGATGTCGAATTCTCGATTCGAATGATGCAGTTGACTAGATTTTGAACAAAGTTGCTACGGCAGGTGGCTGAAGTTTTCTCTGGTATGTTTTGGTCTTAAAAACATGGAAAATGTGGCGTTGAAAGACTCATTTTGCGCTTACCAGCTTCAGTGAACTTCCTTCTTCAGATTTATACCAATTTTCATAGATTAAATGTCTGCTTAACGTGGTTTTCATCGCATTTTCTTTCCGATGAGTGACCGTTGAATAGAGCTACGGCAGTCGTTCCATCCTGATTCGATCGATCGAATCTTGATCGAATGCAGGAGATAAGGCCGGGTTTTTCACTGTTACATAACGAGTCCCTCTTGAGCAAGGTTTACCGCAGGGATAAAAGGGACTCATCGTCATAAGTCTACATTGAATATTGAATTATAGTAAAGGCGTAATATAAATCAATAACTCATCCTTAGGCCGCAGGTAAAGTTCCAATGTTGCTTTTGCTAAAGGGTTTTGGAAAAGTATTTTATGTGACAAAGAAATAAGGATCTTGAAATCTAAGACAGTATAATATTGAACTTAAACCCTTCTACAGTAAGTTTAAAATCTTTCTGATATCTCTTAATATCTGAGGTCTTGCAAGATTGCATATTCATCAAGACGGCAATTCAAAGGAGTTAGTGAAGCCAGCGTTACTTGCAGGCCAGATACTAGCCATGAACTCTTATGGAGGCAAAGAACAAGATTTTCCGACGCCAAAATCAATAACAACAACAGCAACAACACCAGTTTCAGGAAGATACGTCACAATCACGCATGAAATGACTCATGTATTTCTGAATGACTACATTTTAGAATAATTTTGCAATTTCAACATTGGAGCATTCAAAATTAGTGAACATGGAGCAAAAATACGCTGTAGATTAAAAATTCTTATCAGAATTTATCGATGAAGTCTATGAATGCATGTTTTATTCATCATTTTTCCAATAAAATTTTGAATAAATATGGGCCCTTTCTTTATGTATTTATGTATGTATACTTTATGTCAAAAATAAGGTAAGATGAAAAATAAGTTTATTAAAAAGAAAGATGTCTAATTACAGACGTGTGATACCAAATATGAAAGTTGAAAAAATTTAATCTAAATACAACCCCAGTTGAATGCCAGGGATAGCATTAAGTTGTCAGTGCGACCTTGCTTCCATAATAGTTCCTCCACAGGTGTTGATAAAAGAAATTTTTTCATAGGAGAAACGAAACTTCTTGAAGGGTTAAAAATATAGCTAATTTGTACCTTCATGGATTTGAACAGTACCGAAGTACTGTCACAAAAAGTCGAACAAGCAGATTAAAATTTCCGACAAATGGTCTTCTGGGGGGGGGGCTTTTCACCGCCAACCCTCCCCCACAGGCTTTGGCCGTGGCTATTTGTTTGGCATTTGCTATCTCACGGAGTCACTACAGCAAAAAATATCAAAATTTCATGAGAATTTTCTCCGTGGAAACATAGAGGGAAGGCACAATTTCCTATGATTTCTGATCTAAGAGACGGAAACTTCCCTTTCCTCTTAGTCTTTTCAGAGGAAATTTCTAGTTTCTGCCAAGTTTCTTCTTCCAAAAGCATCACAAATTTAAAGATATTTTGCTGGAAGTAGATCTTTTTCATTTTTTCGTCAAAAAGACCATCAAACCTTCCTCTGGCACCTGGCACACGCACTTGCAATTCAAACAACAACATTAGTTTATATTCTCATTCTATATAAATCAAATTTTTTTCTTCACTTAATTTCTTAACTTACTTTCTGGTACAATTGTGGTCTTCTAAATATTCAAAATCCTTCATACCATTTCGTTTTATTTAGTTTATTTGGTTTCTTTCATTCTAATAACTCAGACGCTAAAGAAGATGTTTCAATTTTGTTAGTTTTAACATAAGCCGCTAATTTCTGGATGGTTTCTTTCTTTGTACGGGATTACGTAATAGAATAATATTAACAAAGCTGAAGCTGTTGCTACAACCTTAACTTCCACTATCAATTCCTTAGAAAATACAACACTTCTATCAGCTAGCCTCGTTTTGGAAATTTGTTAAATTTCTTCTTGTGCTATTCATATGTTCATATGGAAATCTCGTGCCCGGCTTCGGATCTAGCGCTCAAACTTTAGTTTAGTTACCTGTTTTTACTCAGCTATGCTGGCCATTGTGATGTTAATTCTATGACTATGTAAAGTTATCAAATCATTAGGGAGGAACTTGACAGTGAGGGATCGCTCGGGGTGAAACTTTACACCCCAAGCCATTTTCACGGTCAGAGCCGTTATAGGTTTCAAACTTAAGCTTTCTATATTCACTAAATGTATTTACCCTGTTGAAATAAATCAAAATTAAATGAAAATGAAACAGTTACGGTCGAAAAATTGCTCTGTTAGCCGATATCGGAGCTAAAGGACACGGTTACATGAATATCGGACACCTTATTATGGAACCATTGTATAGTGCCTCTTTGTCAAAATTTCAAGTCTAAATTTGATCAACAATCGCAAATGTAACATGTCTTGGTACAAAAGTCCATTCGTTATCTTTGTTACCTTTTACAAATTTTGAAAAATTTCAAATACAACGCTAAAAGTTTTCTCTTCAAACTTTACCCGATTTCGGTATACTTTGCCTATGACTTCGACATGGCTGCAGATGTGATTAAATACTGTTTTTGCAGGAGGCATTTACTTGACTTTCTTGAGCCAGACATCGCTCACCAATTCACATACTGACTTGAATAACCATTGGAATCGCTGCTTCTAAACAGAAGCTATACAAACAATGCCTAATTATGGCATCCCTACCCTGAATATATCAACGAATCAATTTATCAATCGACATGATAGCACAGAATTGGTCCAGCAATCAGCCAATCAAGCAATCAATCAATCAAATAATGAATCTATTAATCGATGAATCTAGCAATCAATCAATCAATCAATCAATCAAAAAATGAATCTATCAATCAATGAATCTAACAATCAATCCATCAAGCAATCAATCAATTCAGGAATCAATCAATCAGTCTATCTATGTATCTATCTATCTTTCTATCAATCAATCAATCAAAGGCCAACAATACTCTCTTTTTCTAAAAAGCAGCACAATGGAAATATGTTTAAAACGCTAAGTGCTTCACAGCTGGCGTCTAGGAACTTATGAAATTGACCGATCAAATCAATTGAACCTTTTCAGAAGCAAAGGATCATGGTAGAAGACATTGTCTGACGCAACCCTTACCTTGTCGATATCTTTGTCAAATACCAATATCGTCAGCTTTAGCTATTTTGATTTTTAACTTAAATTTCTTTTAAATCCTCCAATTTCTCATCCAGCACGATACACTGCACTTTCACAAAGTTTTGTTTTACACAAACTCAAGTACCATCAAAGGTCTAAGAAGCCCCCGGGGAGCTTAATTGATTTGGAACACCCCAGAAGGGGGCAAATGAATAACAAAGTTGGTTTTGCGTGCAGTAGGTCGTTAGTCTATCTCAATCGATTAATTCTTTTAAAAATACAACTTTGTGCATATGACTCTGTGCGTGAGAAAATTTTACAACGTTTCGAGCATCATTCTTGATCAGATGATGAGGGAAACGTTGTACAAATTATCTCTCAAGTACAAAGTCGTATTTTGTAAAAGAATTAATTGACTCCAGAAGGGGGTTCATTATAGAAAGGGGCTTATTCACAAAGTCAAATGATAAGGATGTACTTGATGGCTTTTCAGTTCTTATACCCCATATTTTGAGAATTCAGCACACAATTTAACGAATCAAATACATCAATTCGATATATTATCAATCCCAAACACTAAGGAAAGTAAGCTGCAAGCATGTCTAGCGAATTATATATACGGGGTGAGCCAGAAAAAATTTCCCACTTGTGAAAATTGATAGCATCAAGAGTACTGCACAGATCTGAATATTTCAAACTCTAGTTAAAAGCGAAAAGATCGAAGTATCTTTGTGATTTTTCTGGCTATCTTACGACCACTAGAAATATAGGTATAAATTTAACGTTTAAAAAATTTCATGGTTGAAAAATTACTGAAAAAGGGCCTAAAACATTAATCAAATCATAAAAGACTCCTCGCACTGAACAATGAAGAAAATGCAATTTGTCATGGTTGAGAGCAATCCTCGGTACATTTATTACTATGGGATAGAAAATTCATAGTATTTGTTTGAAAACCTACTTCTTGTAACTCTTGACAGAGGTATGAAAGGCCCCATTGCCTATTGTTCTGTGTGAATAGAATCCTTACGATTTGATCGATGTTTTATGCCCTTTTTCAGTCATTTTGCAACCATGAAATTGTAATAAAGTTAAATTTACCTATACTTCTAATGCTGGTACGACAGCGAGAAAAATCACAAAAATACTTCGACCTGTCGGCTTTAAAAATAACATTTGAATAATTCAAGTCTATGATGTGCTACGAATTTTTAAAAGTGGGAACTTTTTTATGGCTCACCCGGTATGGAAAATCATTCGTAGTTTCTGGAATTTGATTTAAGTGTTCGGGGCTTGTTTAAAGGATAAATCCGGGGTTGTTAAAATTACTGTTAAAAAGCAACCTCACCAACTGCTGATTACCAATCGTGAATTCTTTCCAACTTTTGATGCCATCAACTTTCATCGATTGGTTAATGAATCTTCATAAGTTAGGCGAAATATCATCGCCATTTTGTATTTAGTACGAGTGCGCAAAGACGCGATAAGGAGGCTAGCAATGTGAGTGGTCCATGTCTGTCAACACATTTGGCAGCCTCGTTCAGGTCAACGTGAAGTGACGTCGTATAAAATGACGTCATTTCGCACTTCTTAGCAGTTTGCAACATGTACTCTCGCAGATTAAAAGAGATAAAAGTTGAAAAGAAGTACTACACACCATTCACAACAGTGTAATCTCTTAAATAATCAACAGTTATAACGACCCTGGACTTGTCCTTCAAGATTCGGCTCAGAGAGGAAGGGGTTATTAGAGAGGGGGAGTAACAGAGAGGGGGGCTTAATGGAGCTTTTAAAGTAAGGTATCTGTCAAATAAAAGGGCGTCCAATTGTCTTGCCAATTGTCTTGGCAGTTGGCAGTTGTAGTTCAGCGGCGGGAAAAAACGAGAAAATCTTAGTATTTTCCCGCCACTGAACCACAAAACAGCAAACGAGGGTAGCCTCGCTTTTCCAGAGAAACTGAATTAGGCCACATTGAATTGAAGCAATGAATTGAGCTGAGCCAGGGAAGCAAAGGAAAGCCAAGAAAGGTCGACGAAGCCACGATAAAGACACAGGTATGTTCGCGTTTACATTTTTAACTATTACTTCGTTTCCTGCGACCCATGGTATCAGCTTAAGTTCCAAATCTTCAAAAAGATGGTTCCAAAAATCAGTGACCTATTTCTTTGAACTGAATGGGCTCAAAACAACTTTAGTTGTTTTTTTTTATGATTTTGCCTTTGCACTTCTCTGAAATCTTCAATTTTTTCAAACTTAGAGTGTTTTCTTCTTTGTGGAGAATTCAAGAGAAATTTTTAATTAAAAGAATTAAAAACCATCATAACCATTAGGGTTAGGGTTAAAAATAATTAAAAGCTTTTTAATGGTCAACAAAATGATTCCAAGAAAGCATTATTTGATGGATGTCTTAAATAAGTTATCAAATAAAAGTCGGTCACTCTTGTGCTTCATGATTTAGAAATTTGATGATGGCACATCCTAAAATGAGCTGAAATATGAAATACACCGTAATTTCGAAATATTCAAAATTCTTGAAAAGTCCAACGTAGAATGATAGATAGGTAGCTAATGTTTATTTTAATCCATTCAGTAAGAAGAAGTACATCGTAGAATTTTAAATCAATTTTTTTCGCCCATATAAAGATTTGGAGCCTACCAGATGACCCAAAAAAGTGACCCGACGCCATCTGTTACAGAAAAATACGGAAAAGGCCAATGGAAATGCTTCAAACATAGTTCTGTCGCTAAAGGTAGCCTACATTATGAGTATTTTTTGCAAATTTTTTCGGCTCGGTAAATTTTGCAAGTTAAAGATTTTGAGGAAAAGGGCATGCTGGAAATCCTTGAAAAGTCATCAGAAGAAGAGATCGATCTACTATACAGCCATTTCAGATCTTCAAAACAACAAGGAACTCAGCCAAAATTTTCCAGAGAAAGTTAATGGTCCCCAGGTACCTAAAAATCGAGCATACAATTTCAAAGGAATTCAGCTTTCCACGCAATTCGAAATCTACGAAGAATTCTTTACAGAAAAGCATAATCATCCTTTGCCTAGTCCTGGCCTGAAATTAACACGCTACTTGCTGTTTTGAATATCTCAAATGGTTGTAAATCGATTCCTTGATTTTAATAACGTTTTGAGGATTCCAGGCATGCTATTTTCCTCAAATCCCTAATTTAGAAAATTTGTTGCGCGGAATGGAGTGGGAAGTCATTTGTCCAGAGGACTGCAGAATGGAGTGGGAGATTGAACTTCTTCAGTGCACGGAAAGCAGGAACGATTGGGAATAAACTGGTCGCTGATGTCATACGATAAGGTAACATAAGAAGCAGCCTTTCCGAAAAAAATGCAAAACATACTCATACATAATGTAGGGAAGTGCATGGAAAGCAGGAACGATTGGGAATAAACTGGTCGCTGATGTCATACGATAAGGTAACATAAGAAGCAGCTTTTCCGAAAAAAATGCAAAACATATTCATACATAATGTAGGGAAGTGCATGGAAAGCAGGAACGATTGGGAATAAACTGGTTGCTGATGTCATACGATAAGGTAATATAAGAAGCAGCTTTTCCGAAAAAAATGCAAAACATATCCATACATAATGTAGGGAAGTGCATGGAAAGCAGGAACGATTGGGAATAAACTGGTTGCTGATGTCATACGATAAGGTAATATAAGAAGCAGCTTTTCCGAAAAAAATGCAAAACATATTCATAATGTAGGGAAGTGCACGGAAAGCAGGAACGATTGGGAATAAACTGGTCGCTGATGTCATACGATAAGGTAACATAAGAAGCAGCTTTTCCGAAAAAAATGCAAAACATACTCATACATAATGTAGGGAAGTCTTTCAGCGACAGAACAACGGTTGAAGGCTTCAATCGGCGTCTTACTCATATTTCTACCGGGTGACCCAAAAAAACTTCTCAAGCTAGATCGCACATATTTTCTTGAAAGCAAATGTTATGAAGACAAACAAGGTACCATCATGTAGCTGAAAAGTCTCCGCTATCTTTTGAGGTGTTGCTTGGTCAGTTTAAGAGATGCGTGCTGTCTCAAAAAATAGTTTCAAAAATATGAAAATTCATTCATTTCTCGGACCATTCCCGAGTAGCAGATGATTTAGGCTCACAGCTACATTCTAAAAGAGAATGCGAATCGAACGACAGATTGATAAATTTTGCAGAATGTTCGAATGTACACAATAGTGATAGAAACTCCAACACTGCTAAATCGAACTTTTTGTGGAGCAGCAGAAAGGTTTCAAAATAAAATCAGTACGGAACTTTACCGTTTCGGCAAGCGTTTGGGAATAAGTCGTAGTTGTAGCGATATCAGTTCAGGCTGGCTAAAAGCGAAACTACGACATGTAATCGAGTCTAATTATTACCCTTGGGAGCACCAAGAACTCTATCGTGAGATATTTATTTTTTACGATAAATCTGAGCTGTCCTGGAACAGAAGCTTTAATGGTCATATCTGTCCCGGAATAAAGACGCAAAAGTTGCGACCCTGTCCTGGGATTTTCAGCCAAAAATGACACCCTATTGGCAGGCACATCCCCGGGTGGTCATTCTATTAAGTAAACCCCCCGCGGTTCCTGTCTTTCACAACGGTTTCCAAATTTCTTTACAAAATATGATTCGAGAAGTCAACTTATCACAAAATTGAAGATGAAACTATGACTAATTGTGCACTACGATATAATTTTGGCTGGGAATATTCCACTAATTTTCACCTTTTCCAGCGGATTTATGGCATTGGAATTACCTTCCCCGTTTTTCGATCATAAAAATGATAACGAAGCAGATATAGTTGGGGTGGAATCCACCCCCCCCCCCACGTGACATTGGGTTGAAAAAATTCAATTGCGCTTTTTCCAAGGAGCGTGCGAAGTCTAGGTGAGTCAATAAAAACGCCCGGCGTTTAAAAAATCCTTTTCATCCACCCAAAACGAAAGCACGTGCTCAAGCGTTCTGAAAGTCATCGCTGAGAGGTAAACACATTAGGGATTTTTGCTTGAAATTTTAGCATGTTTTTAAGGTTTCTAAGGGATTCATTTTAGAAAATTGCCTACAGAAGCTGAATAGAATGACCGATGTTAGCCAGAAAAATTTCTAAAAATAATTGAACATGTTAGCCATTAATCAGATATTGCAAAATATCGTTGCTTATATATTCAGGGAGCAGTAGCCTTTCAAATGCCGGGCGTTTTTTCAGTCACCCGGTAGCACCCACAGGGTAACAAAGTATTATGTATTTTCTATTAATATTTGTACGAATGAAGAATGACCTTTATGATGATTATGATGATACATTTGATTGGCCGGTTTGCAAAAGAACTGGGAAAATATATCAATTTTTGGACAATCCCCCTGGTTTCAGGAGGACACCTGCTATACCTTAAGGCAGGGTGACATTCCCAATCATTCTCAACAAATGCACCTTCACATTCTATTGAAAGCCTGACTTGCCAGTTTTGCCTCGTTTTGGAGTCACCCGACTGCGTGCGTCTCTAACGGCAACCCATGAAATTTGTTAGCAATGTTTAGATTTGTAAACAGAGTGCCTTATTTGCAGCAAAGAAATGACTTCCTTTTGGAAATGCAGGCTTCACCTCAAATCTAACTTTACTTTGTGTACAGGTCTATTGAAATTTTGAAAAAAGACTAACGTAAGTTTTTGTTACTTCTTGAAGTAGGATGAAATAGCAGGAGGGACGGATCCAGTCCGCAGTTGAAGGAGGGGCAGCCTGCAAAGAGGCGCTAGCAGTATAATTGAAAGGAAGCGCGCCAAAGACGCACGAGATTTTTAGACTTCTTATAGAGAAAATTCATTGGCTTTTCTATTAAATGACGTCATGATTTGTATGTTTGCCCCAAATTCTGATCGAAACAGTTAAAAAAGGGCGTATTAGAGTAACAATCCGTTGTATTTAGCATGAGAAAATCCGTTGTATTTAGCATGGTTTCGGATAATTTGAATTTCAGAGAGGTTGCCTGTGGTTCTCCGTCAGAAAATTTAACACCCACCAGTGAGGGTGTGACTTCAAGCGGGTCTCATCAGCATCTAGGGTTTAAAAAGGGTATGGCAATTGCATCCCTGAATATTAACGGTCTTCGCAGTCACCTAGATGAGGTTCAGCTATTAATGAGGGACCTTGGGATTACGATACTTGCCTTAAATGAAACTAAGCTCGATCCTGGCTACCCAAAGGAGTTAACTAGTGTGGCTGGTTACCAGCAAGAACGTCTGGATAGGACAAGAAATGGTGGTGGTGTTTCTATCTATGTCCGGGACTCCATCAAGTACAAACGTCGTCTTGATGTCCCCACTGATGACCTGGAACTCATTTGTATCGAGGTTGAACCACCAAAAAGCAAGTCCTTTCTTGTTCTCGCTTGGTACCGTCCACCCAGTGGCCCTGTTGGGTCGTTCAATAGGCTGGAAAAGGCTCTTTCTTTTGTGGACAAAGAGGGTAAAGAAATAATCCTCTTAGGAGACACAAATTGTGATCTCACTCCAAAACAAGCTGAACAACCTATAGACAATGATTCAAAGCACATGCTTGATCTCTATGAGTTGTTCAGCTTTAAACAGCTTATTGGGGGACCCACTAGGGTCACTCTAACTACTTCTTCCACTATTGACCATATTGCTACAACATGTGCCAGAAATATTGTAAAATCTGGAGTGCATGAGATCTCCTTGAGTGACCATTATATGGTCTACTGCGTTCGGAAATTTAATGGAGCAGTAGAGAAAGGCCATAAAATGATCAAAACTCGGAAGATGAAAAATTTTAATGAAGAAGCATTCCTGGTTGATGTTTCTGGCATATGTTGGGAGCAAATGCTTACTGGAACAGATGACATCGATGTTCTTGTGTGCAATTGGTCAAACCTGTTTTCTTTGATCATAGAAAAACATGCCCCGATGACCGCAATGCGTGTCTCAGAGAAGTACTGCCCCTGGATTGACAAGGACCTGAAGAAACTAATGCAGACCAGGGATAAGCTAAAAAAGGCTGCAGCCAAAAGAAAGTCCCCATTTCTTATGGACTCTTACAGACAGATCCGTAACAAGGTCAATGTCCTTAACATCCAACTAAAGAGGCAGTATTATACTAATAGGATCTCTGATTGTCAAGGTAACATGAAGGAATCATGGAAAGCAATCAATGAACTCCTTAATAAGAGATCAAAGTCCAGCAACATCGATTGTCTTAGAGAATCTGGTTCTGAAACTGTTCACCAAAAAGATATTTCTAATGCAATGAACAGTTTCTTTTGCTCCGTAGGTAAGAATCTTGCTGACAAAATAGATCCAGCCCCAAATCCCCTTCTTGCTGGTGACTATGAAATTAACAAACACAAGGCAACATTCCGCTTCAGGACTATTGAAGTGCAGGAGATCAGGGATGCATTTGCCACCGTTAAGACTGCAAAGAGCTTTGGGACTGACAACATCTCTAGCTACTTTCTGAAGCTTGCGCTGCCCTTTATTGAAAATTCGCTTGCTTTCTTGTTTAATACATCCATTGAAACAAGTCGTTTTCCTGACTCATGGAAAGTTGCTAGAGTCACTCCTATTTTTAAGGATGGAGATAAGACTGACAAGTCTAACTATCGACCAATATCAGTCTTGCCTGTCATCTCGAGGCTCTTTGAAAAGTTAGTAACAAACCAGCTGTACCAGTACATGAATGATAACGGGCATTTTACATCTGGCCAATCCGGGTTTTTGCGCCTTCATTCTACAGTAACATGCTTACTTAAAAATACTGACGACTGGTACAATGGAATGGATCTTGGTAAGCTTGTGGGTCTAGTGTTCATTGACCTCAAAAAGGCATTTGACACTGTAGATCATAACATTCTCTGCAAAAAGCTTGAGCTCTACGGTTTACAGCAACGCGAACTCTCTTGGTTCAAATCCTACCTTTCCAATCGGAAACAGTTTTGTAGGGTTAATGGGGTTGATTCAAGAATAGGGGACATAGAAGTTGGTGTTCCACAAGGTTCATGTCTTGGCCCTCTTCTCTTCCTCATCTACATCAACGATCTCCCACAAGCTGTCCAAGATTCTACCGTGTCCATGTATGCTGATGACACCAGTTTGTGCTACCAGTCTCACGATTTGACTCGGCTAAATGAGGCTATTAATAGTGACCTTAGAAAACTGGATACGTGGCTACAAGGCAACAAGCTTTCCCTGAATGTCGCGAAAACTCATTCTATGCTTATTTCTACCAAGCAGAAACACAACATTCTCAAAAGTCAAAATAAAGACTTGGTTCTGAAAATTCGCGATAATGAGCTTGAAGTAGTCAAAAAAACAAAATACCTTGGTGTGCAAATCGACTGCTCCTTGGATTGGAAAGAACAAATCAAGGCAGTCTCTAGCAAGGCCTCGAGGGCAGTTGGCTTTTTAAGACATGCCAAGTCTTTTCTCCCGGAAGAAACCTTGCAAACTCTCTACACAGGTATCGTGGAGCCCCACTTTCGATACTGCTGTTCTGTCTGGGGCTGTGCCGGTTTAACTGAAATTAATCAGTTGCAAAAGCTTCAAAACCGTGCTGCTAGGATGATAACGAATAGCAGCTTTGATGCCCCTAGCAGACCTCTTATTAAAGGGCTGGGATGGAAGACCGTTGAGGAACTTGCTTCTGGTGAATCTAAGACAATGGTCTTCAAGTCTCTGAATGAGCTGGCTCCACAATACCTGTGTGACCTTTTCACCCGAAATTCGTCCTGCTCATCATATAGCCTTCGTGACACGGGGACCAACCTGAGGTTACCGATGAAAAGGTCAGCAAATGGCCAGAGATGTTTCTCTTATAGAGGTGCAAAACTATGGAATAGCCTGTCCGCCGAGTCAAAGCAGGCAACCTCTCTGTATGGTTTTAAGAAAACTATATAGAAACTGTTTTCTTTCGTTTTGATTGTAAATTTTAAACATTATTGTAAATAGGTTTTGGATATTGTAAATAAGCTTTTATTGTTTAATTTAATTTTAGGTTTTATAGTTTAATCTAATTAATAGCTCCTTACTTTTTATCTTAGACTGTAATTAATATTTTAATTGGAGGGCCCCTTGAAAATCAACTTGTTGAAGGGCAACCCTCCTTAAAAGAATTAAATATGAAAAATATGAAATATATATATATGAAACAATGAGGGGTGCACTTCTCGCTAAAAAAAGGAACGAAAACTGAGTTTCATTCGTGACGGGGGGCAACAGTCCCCACTGGCCCCCCTTTAAATCCACCATTGTGAAATACTGAATAAAGACTTTCTTTAGTTTCTATCTTCATTAAAAACTTGGTAAGAATTATAACTAGAAACTTTATATAGAGAGGTTGAAAGCCAAAAAATACTAAGATTTAACACACTGAGGCCTTTCGGACTTGTGTCCTCATCAGAGTGTGACTTCGATAACCTCTCTATGTAAAGTTTCTTCATTAAAAGATAGTTAACAAAAAGACATAAGCTTTCACACTTTTTGTTCAAGTGTTTCAGATTTCATGGCGTTCCTTCAAAATTCAGGATTGAATTCCTGATTGAATTAATTTCAGTGTTGGAGAATTTTAAATAATCAGTTAAAATGATTAAGTTTCGTTTGGAAACTGCTTGAGAAAGAACGACATGTGCATTAGTACACCATACAGTGTAATCTCTTCATTAAAATTTAACCAAATACCTGAGCATTTTACGATCGACAAGAAAATGCTTCGCTCATTTCAAAGCCTGAACAGCTGCAAAAGTTGAAACGATAAGATGTGATACGCTCGAATTCGGGCCTAACAAAGGATCAAGAAATAAGGCTATTTATGATTGATATAATATTTGTATAAGAACACGAGGTCGCTTCGAAATCGCTACGAAATATACACATAAAACGTTGATTAACATAACTTAGATGAACAGCTGATATGGGCCTAATCATGAAAAGCGACCGCTATCTCTTCCACTTCATTTCCTTCTACTTACTTGTAAATAAATCGCTACTATCAAATTATGAAATATACATTATTGCTACTGGCTATTCACTTTGCTGCAACTAACAGGACTCAGCTATCTTAGTGATCAATTTGATACTGTGGAGCACCACGCGCAGCATCCCATCAACTCAAAGTAACCACTATGTTTTCAAAGTTCCCCTGGTCACTTGGAAATAGATTGCTATAGTTAAATCATAAATCGTAGATTACTACTACTTATTTGCTACATCTAACAGCGCAGCTAGCGGCGCATTTCAGGGACAGCACTGCGGAGCACCATGCGCAGCGTCCCATCAGCTCAAAGAAACCACCGAACTAGGCTTCTCTTTTCAGGATATAAAATGCAAACTTCAAGATGGAATTTTAGATATTTTGTAAAATGTTATCGCTCATCGTTTCTTGCAGCTAAATTAAAGATGGCATGTTTTGTCATAAATTTGATAGATTCTGCACTGCGGATGCAAAAGCTAACATTATGAAGAGATACTACATAGTGGTACTACTACCATTATGAAGAGCTACTAGGTTTGGGGGTACTAGAACCCACAAGTCCGGACACACAATAGCAGAAACCAAAACACCCGCAAGCAAAGCCAAAACTACCCTGGGTACCTGACTCTCTCTGTGAAGATGTTGTCCCTCTTCTTCTCTATGACCGTTCACTATATACATATACCTATACATATATACACATACATATACATATACATATACATATACATGTACATATACATATACATATACATATCCATATACATATACATGTACATATACATGTACATATACATATCCATATACATATCCATATCCATATACATATCCATATACATATACATATACAAGTACATATACACATACATATTCATATCCATATACATATACATATACATATACATATACAAGTACATATACATATCCATATACATATACATATCCATATACATATACATATACATATACAGATACAAGTACATATACATATACATATACAAGTACATATACATATACATATACATATCCAAATCCATATACATATCCATATACATATTCATATACATATACATATACAGATACAAGTACATATACATATACATATACATATCCATATACATATACATATACATATCCATATACATATCCATATACATATACATATACATATACAAGTACATATACATATACATATACAAGTACATATCCATATCCATATACATATACATATACATATACATATACATATACATATCCATATACATATACATATACATATCCATATACATATCCATATACATATACATATACATATACATATACAAGTACATATACATATACATATACATATACAGGTACATATACATATACATATACATGTACATATACATATCCATATACATATACATATACATGTACATATCCATATACATATACATATACATATCCATATCCATATCCATATACATATCCATATCCATATCCATATACATATACATATCCATATCCATATACATATCCATATACATATCCATATACATATCCATATACATATACATATACATATACATATACATATACATGTACATGTACATATCCATATACATATACATATACATATACATATACATATACATGTACATATACATATACATATACATATCCATATACATATACATGTACATATACATGTACATATACATATCCATATACATATACATATCCATATCCATATCCATATACATATACATATACAAGTACATATACACATACATATTCATATCCATATACATATACATATACATATACATATACATATACAAGTACATATAAATATCCATATACATATACATATCCATATACATATACATATACATATACAGATACAAGTACATATACATATACATATACAAGTACATATACATATACATATACATATCCAAATCCATATACATATCCATATACATATACATATACAGATACAAGTACATATACATATACATATACATATCCATATACATATACATATACATATCCATATACATATCCATATACATATACATATACATATACATATACAAGTACATATACATATACATATACAAGTACATATCCATATACATATACATATACAGGTACATATACGTATACATATACATATCCATATACATATACATATACATGTACATATCCATATACATATACATATACATATACATATCCATATCCATATCCATATACATATCCATATCCATATCCATATACATATACATATCCATATCCATATACATATCCATATACATATCCATATACATATCCATATCCATATACATATACATATACATATACATATACATATACATATACATATACATATACATATACATATACATATACATATATTTTCTCAAAAGCTCATTCTAAAAGATGCTTTAAAATTAGTATAGATGCTCAAAGAAAAACACTTCTGGTAAACGTTTCGACTTGCGTCTTCATCAGTATTGCTTCTCAAATCCGAAAGAACGTACATATAACCAAAAATACAATAGATGTGTTATTCAATAACTTCAAACGAAACCTACCTAGTACAAGGTGTGAATGAAGCATACAGCTTTTGCGGCAGAGGAAAGATAAAAGAAAGCGCAGAACAAAGAACCGCTGGAGTCGGCGTCTGTGTCTGTCTCGCCGAAGCTGAAAAGATAGCATGTATAACAAAAAAAACGATAGAAAGATCCGAGAGCGGATTGGCAGAACAGAAAACCCTAAAAAAACAGCGTGTGTATCTAACGAAAAGCTCAGTGCAAAAATCAAAACAACATAACAACCAAAATTAAAACAAAAATGAAATCTATGTATCTACCTGCCTAGTGTTTAAACCCTTAGGGGCAAAGCAATCCAGCCGATATTGCCAGAAGCTTTCCCGCATCCTATTTCCCCCCGTTAGCCTATCGGGTGGTATCGAATCCTATAAATCAATCATCTCAACAGTAGCCACGAAACCATTAAATTTACTAGCGAACAATCACGGGATAGGATTACCTTTTTAGATGTTCAGGTTAGCGTGGGGGAGGGGGGAGTCCTTTCGACAGACTTGTTTTGCAAGCCTACTGATACACATCAGTACTTGCACAAGAAGTCTTGTCACCCCTGGCACACCAAAAAGGCGATCCCCTATGGTCAGGCACTTAGGTTTCGTAGGATATTCTCGGAGGATCTCCAGTTTCAGGAGAGAGTAGGCGAGTTAGCTGGATGGCTTAAGGACAGGGGCTACGAAGAGTCTCTAGTTAATGAGCAAATAGATAGGGTGCGTAGGTTAGATAGGACGGCTCTTTTAGCAAATGCGGGAAATAGGACCAATGACCAGGGGAGGGGGGAAAGGGTTCCGCTTGTTGCGACATATCATCCAGCGCTAAATAGTTTGGGGAAGGTTGCCAGGAGACTCCATCCTATGGTCACGAATTCGGAGGAGCATGGGAGGGTGTTTCCTGAGCCACCTTTAATAGCTTTTAGGAGATGTAAGAACCTTAAGGATATACTTGTTAGGGCTAGGCTGAGTAATGAGGGAAATGGGAGGACTGATAAGAAGGGATGTTCTCGTTGTGGTAAATCTCGTTGTCAAGTGTGTAACATTATGAGTAATAGTGAACATTTTCATTCAAAACATAGATAGCAGGGAATATAGGATAAACTATTCGTTTAATTGTGACTCGTCAAATGTTGTGTATTTGTTGGAATGTACTGTTTATGGTGTACAATATGTTGGTAGCACCTGCACGCCTTTTAGGCTTAGGTTTAATAATTACAAGGCGTGTAGCCGTAAGTTTAATTCGGGGGCCTCAGTACCCCAGGCGGAATTCTTCAGACATTTTACTGAAGAAGGCCACCAGGGGTTTCTGAAGGATATTAGCGTTAAGATAATCGATAGGCTAACGGGGGGAAATAGGATGCGGGAAAGCTTCTGGCAATATCGGCTGGATTTCTTTACCTCTAAGGGTTTAAACACTAGGCAGGTTGATACATAGATTTCATTTTTGTTATATTTTTGGTTGTTGTGTTGTTTTGGTTTTAGCACTGAGCTTTTCGTTAGGGACACACGCTGTTTTTTAGGCTTTTCTGTTCTGCCTATCCACTCTCGGATCTTTCTATTGTTTGTTTTGTTGTAATATGCGATCCTTTCAGCTTTGGTGAGACAGACACAGCCACCGGCTTCAGCAGTTCTTAACTCTGCGCTTTCTTTGATCTTTCTCCCGCCACCTTTGTATTGCCGGCTATTTAACACATTTTTTATACGCATTGTAATGAGTAGGATCCCGCTTAGGCTATTGTTTGTCTTGTATTGTTTTTGGAATTCGCAATCTATATGTATGCTCCTGCTAATTTTGAAAAGTCATACTGATGAAGGCTTCGGCCGAAACGTTTACAAGAATGTGTTTTTTCTGAGTTCATATATCTATTTCTATTACGCATTGAGATTGAGCTTATGAGTATATATACATATACATACATATACAAATACATATACAACCATTAGCTTTTGTCACCACACATAATCCTCGTAATCCGGATATGTTTAAAGTTATCAAAAACACTATTTCACTTCTCGATGCCAGTCCAAAAATGAAAAGGGCTATGGCAAAAGTAGAACTAATAAACAGCAAGCGCCAACCCCCTAGCATAAAACAAATGCTAACTAAAGCCAGGTTTGTCTCTAATACCGAAAGATTACCAAATCATAATAATGATAACAACTTAAAAGTTACAAAATGCAATAACAAAAGATGTGGCACTTGTTCTCTGATCTTTGAATGTAATGAAATAAATTTTAAAAACTCAGACAAACCATTCACTATTGAATCAATAATGGATTGCACAGCTATGGATGTTGTATATTTGATAAGATGTACAGGCTGTGATAAGGAATAGATCGGTGAAACATCACACCTACGAGCAAGACAACAAATAACAACAAACATTGGATCCACGGCTACGTCACTTATACGTAAATCACCATATAGCGCATTGCGCTATTGGTAAACCCATCTTGTTCCGAATAACACCTTTCTTTTCAATCAACCGTGATGACAAAACATATCGCGAAGAAATTGAGCAACATTTTATATAAGAATGTTTCGCCCTGAACTAAACCGAGACCGATGAAGGAAAAGCGAGGCTGTACAGACGTAACTTGTATATTTACTTACTGATTTGACGTCAAATGGAAATTTGTTGTATTTAAGATCGTAACTTGTTTTAATTTTCTTTAGGCTGAAGATTCCTCAATGAAAGGATGAAACGCGTTCCGTACTTACAACGCGTTCTTTTTTCTTTCTACCTCAAATGTTTTTCCGCATATACATATACATATTTGTATTTGTATATTTTGCAACCATGAAATATTAAACACTGCTAATATTACTAACCTACTAACATTTTCTTTTTCTTATTGTTAGAGTTTTTCAACCCTCTTTTCACTCTACGAAAATATTGTACTCTTTTTAAACGTTAAATCGGGCATATGGCCTAGATAGCTCCTCATGAGTTTTTTCCATATGTCCGACAGCAAATTTTGGTGAACTATATACCCATTGTACATAATATTTCTTCTATAAATTTAGCTTGTAGTTCTTTATTTCAAAACTTTGTACTAGGATATTGCTGTGAATGACAAGTTTGAGTTTGAGCTTTGAGTTTTGTACACTTGAATTTAGCTATATTTCTAGTGCTTTTGACACGGCGAGAGAAAAATCATAAAAATACTTCAATCTTTCAGCCTTTAACTAGCATTTAAGTAATTTAAATCTGTGAAATACGATTGGTGCTGTGAGTTTTCAAAAAGTGGGAACTTTTTTGCGGCCCACCCGGTATGGTTCACGTATATTTGCGGAATTGGTTAGAAGATCTTAGTATTTCATTTCATTTTAACTTATTTATCCACGGTTACCCCGTCAATCGAAGACTGCTTTTCAGGGGGCCGTGCTTAAAATCTAAAAAAAAATTTTTATCGTTTAAAAACCCTATCCTAATTACAATAATGCATAAAATAAATAAGTAAATGAATAAATGATAAAAAGAAACAGCAAAATAAATCATTTTTTACAGCGTCTTTAGATGCTTTGAAAGAGGATGCCTACTTAACTTCCAAATCTAAGTGGTTCCAGACTCTAGCACCACGATATGAGAAAGCTCGTTGACCATTGCACGTTTTCATTAGACTATATCTACCTTGCGGCTAGAGACATGAAAACATTGGTTTTGTCAACGTTCCAAACCGTGATGACAAAATTAAGACAATTAAAGATTCAACAATGTCCAAAATCCTCCCTAAGCTGCTTTGTAAACCAAATTCACTTAAAAAAGAAGCTAAGCTTGAAAATTCTCTTTGCGTGGCTAGCTACCAAAAAGAAAAATATTGGATCTGAGAATGCTCCAAACTACGATTGCCAAAAGCTTAGAAATACAAACCCTCCTAATTCTCTACTTTATACAGCTCAGTTTTGTTAAAAGTTTAGTTGATGTTGAAATATCCGCCTCGGGCATGGGCAAACGAAGGAAGAAATACAGTAGTTATCCTCAGTAGTTACCCTCAGTAGTTACCTTAAAGGCATTGAGTTAGGGTAAATAGCGATTCTTTGCTGGGGGTCTGTCTGCTTTCACGTGATCAGTCTGTTTTCATGTGATCAGAAATTTCAGCTGCAGGTTACAATGTTATCCAATACTTCTATCATGAAAGTTTTGCGTTTTCATATTCTTTCTGTTGATCCCCATCGTAAAAACTCATTATTCTACTGAATCTCTTGGCTTTAAGCTTATTGTTGCCCTTTAATTGAGATAATCCTGAAACTTTTCATGCGATCTCTCTGTATCTATTCTCTTGGAAGCCATTACGGTTTTACTTTCACTATAAATTACATTCCTACCCTCACTTTATCAGTTGTGACCGAACGATACTTGCGAGGCTATATCATATGTGCAGTTTGAATAATAACCAATCAGATTGGCGTAAGCTATAACCATAAGTCTGCAGGTTTTGCAACTTGGGTATACGCCGTCTATACACCACTTTAATGAACAGCCCCTTTTTAGAAATTATTCAAAATTCTTTCATTTGAAATTTTAGACGCCAGATTCGGAGTTAGCATCCAAACTTTGATAAACGACAAGTTTTCATATTGCTAGCGGTTGTAGCGCTAATTTTATGGCGATGTAAAGTTTGCAAATCTATAAGGGAGCTGACTGTGAAAATGACGCGGGGTGTAAGGTTTCACCCTCAACGACTTTTCACGGTCAAATCCCTTTCTTCAAATTTTTTAACTTTACCTTGTCATAAAATCAACATCAAAATTGTCAGCAGTTTGAAAACATGTAACCAGACAAAAGTTTGGGTGCTAAATCCGAATCTGTGCTCGAAATTTTCATTTTGTCAATAGGAAGAGATTTTGAAAAATTTTCAAAATGAGGCTGCTTAATTAAAGTGGTGTATTTACCCTGACTGAATGCCTTTAAAAGGACAAGTCCGGGCTTAGTATGATTGATGATAAAGATAAAGACAATACTGTCATAACAGTGTATAATACTTTTTCCACTATTCTTCGCCTTCTCTTTGTGAAATTTCGTATTCAAATGAGCGATTGTGCAGAGTGACACGACAACATCACTCAATAGATTCAGTTCTTGGGAAGCGAAGCTTGATAACAAATTGTAGAACCAACTTGTGACTATGGCCAAAACGACCAAAAATATAGACATGTTTCAAATGATTCAAGACACATCCATTTGTAACAAATTCAAATACGACTAATCCATGTATACAATTTAATGAACGTTTCGACTCCAGCTAGAGTTTTTTTTATATATACATTCTATTAAAAATTTACAATACATGATTACTTACTATACCTACACCTAACGCTACCCTACTACGGAGACGATACCCCAAGGAGCAAAATATTTTGTCTACCCAGGGGTCATAACATAAAAAAGAGATAACAAAAAGTTACACAGAGCCTACAAGTTAAGGATTCTTGCAACCAAATACTTGCGGGTGAAGATTTGTAAAGTTTGGAACCATGAAAGTTAGTGTAAAAAAGCATCTATTATTTGGTTGCAAGCTTCCTTAAAGACATTACATAACTACTGAAAACAGACACATACAGAAGGGATTTGGGTGCTCTTTTCAGGGATTCAAGTAATCTTCAACCAAAGCGTTCTGTCTCAGAAATGTACTTAATAGTTAAATTTAAAATCAGTTTGTTGGCTTCCAAGGGCAAATATTTGTTTCCGTACAGAAGAAGTTGCAGCATATTGATATCTGCACTCTCACAATGTCCACAAGCTTTAATTACATCGTTGACACCAGCGAGAAGACTGCATCTCTGCTCTCTGAAAGAATAGTCATCTAACAAAGAACAGTCAAAGAATAACAATAGGCTAGCTAGAGTCATCATCAGCAAAGATATAACGGCACGAGGGCCTATTAAAGAGATCTGAAACAATAGGAAATCGAAAACCACGTGAGTTCCGAATAGGAGAACATGATTGGTGGAACCATAATTAATTCTATATTTCTTTGTTTTCCACCATTGTAAAACAACTAACATTACTTCAACGTCAATTAAGAAAATTTCAATTTTTCAGGTGAAATTTCCAGAGATCTATCCTGTTTTCTTTCATGGTCTTAACATTGTTGATCAAAGGATTTCCAAGAGAACTTGGAGGTTAATCAGTTGGTGATTCTGGAATGAAATGATGTCTTTGTTGACTTCCCTGATTGCTAGTATGAAAAACTTTTCAAGAGAACATTCCTACTTGTGCATAATTACCATAATTTGTTAATGGTAGAAGGTATTTCCAAATTTACATTCTTCAAAGATGTGTTATTACATTTGAAATGTTGTGTAATTCTATGGAACAGCATCAACAAGGTCATTCTTCAGAGGAAATTCCCTGATAGCTTTCAACCAAAGTAATTGCCAAAATGTAACAAATTTGATATCCAGCACCTGGAAGATCTATCTTTAGACATCACATACATATCAGGTTTGAATTATATGTTTGATTCATGGAATTCACTTTGAAAAGACCAAGAATTTGAGGGACTCCTGTCATTTCCTTTTGAGAAGGACAAAGAAATCTCCAGACTGAATGAGTCAATAATGCCAAGAATGGTATCAATAACAAATAGAATTTGATAAAATCTGTAAGTAAAAGCAAGAAACTAAGTTTGCCAGAGCAAATTTTCTTCTGAGACAAAAACATGCTGCCTTCATTCTGGTATAAACATTGTGAAAATTTAAAGTTTCCCTTTTTCAGGTAAAAATCAGTTCCTTCAAGCAATGGGTTTTACCCAAATTTCTTTTTGAAAGAGGGCGTTTCCCAGCAAAATTAAGGGTGTGGCCTGAAAATTGCTCCCCGGACTTCTGCGCCTTTGGCGCTAAAGTCTTTTTCCTTTGAGCCTTCAACTCAGAGCATGACTAACCATTTTCATCCAGCTTCACCCCTGCTTTCCAACCCCCCTGAAGACTTTCATAAATATCACTCACACGAAAACGAGGCTTTTATCGTTTCACGAAGAAAATACCAAGATGCATGAAAATCTGAACATCTCAAACCATTTATCGTATTCCAATAAATTGATAATACCTGTGTGGTTGATATACCCGGGGATAATGTCAACAGGCAGGTGACGGGGGTGTGCCATTTTGACATCTGAAATCACATCGAAAAATTTAGATACTTTCGCCAAAACGATACCCTAAAATTTACAGGCCATTGAAAATGAATGCCATGAAACGGTGACAAAAATCCAAAATTTCAATAAAGTATGTGAAATTTGATCAATATCGATACTATAAAGAGATATTTTTCTAAACTCACATCCCAAAAATCATCTCAAGTTGTGATTTTACAAAAGATGACACCCAAAAATTTATTTTCTGTCCAAAAAAGAAAGGCACACGAGAAAATGGCAAATCCCGTTCCGGTATAATTGGTCGCTACCCCCTCCCCCTAAGGAATAATATGCAAACTCAAATAAGAAACTTTCAAAAAGTTTAGTCGGCAACATTGGCTGTAGCATGCTCAAATTACAAGTGGTTTTATAAGACAGATTCTTCTCTAAAACTCCTCCAAAACGAACCTCCAAAAAACGACATAAGCAGAAAGAAGAAATTTCAAAGATATAATCCAGTAAGAGCACTAAAGTTTCAGACCTCCAAAAAAACCGGCAAGAGACCATTGCATCATCAAATCCTATTAGTCTAGCCATTCCAGATTTACCTGCTGCAAGCAATAATCTCAGAGGCACATCTCACAAGACATGAAGAGAACCGTCCATTCAAAAACTGAAAACAAAATTTGTTAGGCCTCCAAAAAACAAAGATGTAATCCAGTCAGAGCACTGAAGTTTCAGACCTCCAAAAATAACCGGCAAGAGACCATTGCATCATCGAATCCTATTTGTCTAGCCATTCCAGATTTACCTACTGTAGGCAACCATTTCGGAGGTACATCTCACTAGATATGAAGAGAACCGTCCATTCAAAAACAGAACAAAATTTGTCAGGTCTCCAAAAACCAAGATATAAATCCATTCAAAGCACTGAAGTTTCAGACCTCCAAAAAACGGCAAGAGATCATTGCATCATCGAATCCTATTAGTCTAGCCATTCTAGATTTACCTACTGCAGGCAATAATCTCAGGGGTACATCTCACAAGACATGAAGAGAACTGTCCATTCAAAAACTGAGAAAAAATTTGTCAGGTCTCCAAAAAACCACGTAAGCAAAAGTACAAATTTAAAAGATATAAGCCAATAATTTTAAACCAACTTCGAAGTATGACCCCATGATCCTCTTACGGTTTTCTTTTGAATTAAGATGCCATGGCTTTTTTAATCTTACTTCTCAGTTTATACTCATTGATACGGAGCAGCTTATTAGCTTGAGCCTAACAAATTTAGAAAACTTACATCGAGGAATTGTTTGCATTGATGAGTCGATGGGAGACATGAAAGGACAAAACTGCAGTCGCAGTCGGAATTAAACTTAGTATTCGTAAATAAAGTTAGGTTAAGAAAGAAGAGAAATAAAGGCTTCTAAAAGACATTGATACTTGGCTAGGTCAACATTTAAATTAAAACAACTGCCTGAGAACACAATAAACAAGGAACTTTGATCGCAAACATATCACATATGAGGCACAGTGGTGGGAGAGTTTGATAAGGAAAGGGTTAAACTTTGCTGATTGGTGGATCGAAAATTGGGGCAAACATTTTGGAGGATCAACCAAGGAATATCAAATTATCACAAATTGAGGAAGATTTTTATTTGGGAGAGAAATGAATTCAGCAATGGTAGCTGCTGGAGCAACAGCAGGAAGAAAGCCAAGGAAGCGTAAGGAATTCATTATTCAAATTCATCATGCAAATATTTGCAGCTTCATAGGTAGACGAATCAAGTAATGCTCCATAAACCATAAAGTCTCGTCAATTTAAATTAATGAAATATCATTTATTACAATCAAATTTGAATTTTCTGTTACCGTACCCAGCCTATTACAAAAAGTATTCGATTTCCTGTGGAACAACTGCGAGTAAGTTTACATCAAACTGCCACTAAGGTACAGGCATACCAGATGACCCAATAAAGAATGAGCATATCAAAATCAGTAAAATCGATTAAGTTATCGATTGTAAAATTCAGTTTTAAAATTTCGTACCAAGGATCAAGTAGCTTCTAGAATAATCTTTATGTTATTCCGAAGGAAAAAAATCGTTAAATTGTTGCTTGAAAAACCGTATGGTGGTCCCATAAGTGCAAAACACAACATGAACACGGGCCACTGTAATTTTGAGCTATAGGGGCGTTGCACAGTATCATGACTTTAAACAGCTATTTTGTGAGAATTCCCATAAAATTTTGAGTCCTGTATGATGAAAGAGCTCAATCACAGACATGGGCACACAAACTGAGTGGTTGGATGGCTCAAAATGCAATTTTACAACAACAACAAAATTCCTATAGTTTAAGAGTATGGATCAAAAACAGGAAGCGTTTGAAGTCAGGAATTTCCATACGCACTAAGGCTAGAGTTACACTATATAGGATTGCTATCGGAGCAGAGCAGAGCGGAGTGATTTTTACTCTGTTGTGATATTTGGGGTAGCAGTTACACTACGACGCTTCTCTTGCTCCCACGCCATATTCGTCCGCAGTTCTGGTCCACACTGCAGGGTGCTTTTGCAGCCTGGCGCCAAAGTTCATTGTTTGCTAATCTGAAACTTCATTGTTTCGAAGCGGAGTGTATCGGATTCATGCAATTACACTACTACACTTCGCTACGGAGTGACTACGGAGTGATTTTCATACCACCTCCAGAGCGGAGTGATTTTCACTCCGCTAATGGGAGCGTTGTGTATAGGATTGGTGCGGCGTTGTGTAACTCCAACCCAAATCCGATACGAAAGTTACTCCGCTCCGATAGCAATCCAGTATAAGATTTTGTAGTATCTATTAAATTTGGTTTTACCTTGACACAGATACATCAAAGAAAGAGGATGGTGACAAGTAAAACAAAAGCAATCAAATATCTTTGATTACTATCAAATTTAAATTTTCTGTTACTGTACCCTGCCTATTGTATGAATGTTACCGATTTCTTGAACCACTGGGAATACGTTGACATCAAACTGACAAGGTGCAGGCATACCGAACCACAGTATCATAGTACCACAGCAACACAGGGACAATACCAGGTACCAAAGCATCAGGTACATAGCACCATTAAGTTCAGTACGACGGAACATAGGAGCCACAAAGCAGTAAAGTTTTAAACACAAAATTGTAGAGAAATGCTGAGAAAAAAGGGAATGAAAAAATTGATAATTTTCATGTTCCAAATCCCAAAAATTGTCCTTGATACCACAGTCATTCATGCCAGTACCAACAGAGCAGCATGCGCGAAAATTCGTAACTTTGGGCCCCTTTAGCTCCCTACAACAGATCCCAAACTTTGGCAACACTTGATATTTTCTCCTAGGGCCTCGAACTCTTTTGATTTATCATTTCAAAAAGCTTATCGGTCCAAACACTTCCTTATCTCAGATTGGTCAATGACGTCATTTTACGCAGTTTCTGCTCTGTCGCCAGTACCCAGTACCACAGATATCACTACTTTATATGGTATAGCTACTTTCATTTCGTTCATTTTCTAGCCTCGTTTATATTTTTTGTTCCGTTCTGTTGAATTAACCTCGTTTTCGTAGAAGTAGGATTATGAGAGCTGATGGTAAACATTTAAGTCTATTGATACGTTGTACTCTATTTTAAGTACCAGGTACCGTAGGAGCTAGTACTTGGGTAATTCGATAACCCCTGTCACCATCCTCAAAGAAAGTTTGGAGATCAGTTAACATAATCAAATCTTGATGATTTTCCAAAAAATTTCATTTTCCACAAGGTCCTTCAGAAAAAACGCAGCCCATTTTCATTCGGTATTCTTCAGAAAATAGCGAGATTTGAATCAATTTGAGGCACACCATCTGAAAGTGCAATCTATCTTCTTTCCAATGATATCCAGGTTGGGTGGATTAAAGTGAATTTTTCATTGTTCAATCAACGTTTTCGTAAGAATGGCCTATTTTGGATGCCGGAGAGTGATAGGACATTTACACAGGCGATAATCCACATTTGAGAAAGCAAATTTTATCATTATCTACAAATGCATCTTATGAGGATGAAATTGTCTTTTCCTCCTCAAGGCATCACCTCGAGTACTTCAAGGCCTCAAATACCTCAAAATATTTTCTGAATAATTTTACCAGAAAAAGGGGGCTGATTTTGCTTTTGCAGATTTTGCTTTTGCTTTTGCATAATTATCAATTAAATTATAAACAATTCCATTAATGCATCCAAGCTGCATATGATAAGAAAGAGGAAAGATCATACTTTCAGATTGTATACATTACATATACTCAAATTTTGAAAATTTTTAAGAATTCAAATTATAGTTGGGTTGCTTTTTTCTGAAACACCTTGTAAATAGGTATCTTTATCTCTAAGAGGGCTCAGAAACATAATGATTTCATCCATTCTTTATTGGAATTATCTACATCAGAAATTATCAACAGGGTGTCTAAAAATATTTGTGCCCAGTTTGCCTGAGGACTGAGATAAAACAGCAAAGGATTGCCACTAACTTTTTCCATGATGTTGCTCTTCAGCTGTTCAATTAAAGTTTGCCACCGTCTCACTGAAAATCCGTTGAAAAATGATGGACCTATAACTTTCAGAAGACCAAATTTGCCGGTTGACTGAAACCAGCGGTCGACCATTTTATCTTACTATTTCGCAACGATAAACAGTTTTTTACATCAGAAATCATCTATTAACGAGGACAGATTTTGTAAGACAATAGCATCAGTTGCTCTTATTGACACCTAAATTCAAAGAGATTTGCGATTGCAGACAAAGGAAATTCCCTCAAGCGGAAATTCAAAACAAACGAAGGCGCAAAGTTTCTCTGAAACCCAGGTAGGTATCTCGCTTGTTATGCATTCCAGAAATGGTTTGTAAGAGCTTACCTGTTACCTGTTGGTCGCGAAAACCTCTGGTAGATTGGCGGATAGATATCTCCACTGTTCTCTGTTAAGCCTGGTTTCCATTCATAGGCGTAGGAGACAGGGGGGCTGGGGGGGGCTGCAGCCCTCCCAACTTTGGAAAAATTTGCAAAAATCAGCAATGATCGGGCGGAAAATCGGCCTAAAGTTGGGCAAAACTTACGTAAACAATGGATCTTCTATCGGGCAGCCCCCCTAAATTTCATTTCCCCCTACGCTTATGTTTCCATTAAATCGCAATGTGTCGCAAAGTGTCGCAGAGTGTCGCAGTATTTTAGTACAGCAGTTTCCATTCATCGCAAAGTGTCGCAGAACCAAAATTCTGCGACACTCTGCGACACTTGCGACACTTTGCGATTTAATGGAAACTAGGCTTTATAAGCCTCTCTCATGCAATTGTTCATGCTCCTTTGCATCCACTGCTTGATATCATTAGCCCATGTTCTCCTGGATCGCCCTCTTCCTCTTTTCCCTTCTACTTTTCCGGTCAACAATGCTTTTTGTATTTTATCTGCTCTAATTATTTGCCCAAAGTATCTTATTTTTCTCTGCTTTATTTCCAACTTCAGGGATCTATTTGTCTTGGCTAATTCTAGTACTCTTTCATTCGTCATGTGTGCTGTATATGGTATCCTTGATATTTTTCTATAAATCCACATTTCAAATGCTTCTATTTTGGTCCATGCTTCTTTTGAAATTGTCCATGTTTCGCTCGAATACAAGAAGGTGGATAGGATGTAACATCTAACTAGCCTTTTCTTGGTTTCTAATCTCATTCTTCTTGTTGTTAACGTATCCTTCATATTCATAAAATTCTTGCGTGCTATCTCGATTCTTCTTCTGTCTGTCTTTCCATCATCAATAATTAGCTGACCTAAGTATTTGAACTGCTTCACTTGCTCCAGGTTGATGCCATTAACACTAATACTCACTTGAGGTGTTTCCTTACTTCTACAAACTACCATGGTTTTTTTTTGTCTTTTTCACATTCATTTTAAGACTTTTGCACTTTCTTCATTCACCAAGTTAATTATTTCTTGTAATGTCTCTTCAGACTCTGCTATTAATGCTGTGTCATCAGCATAACGTAAATTCGTGAAGTTTTTACCACCAATCTTAATACCAGGTAAGTTATCTGCTTTCCTGAAAATCTCTTCCGTGTATAGGTCAAATAACTTTGGTGACATAATACACCCTTGCCGAACTCCTCTTTTGATCTGTAACTTGTTTGATTCACCTTCTCTCAGTTTGATGGTAGCATATTGGTTCCAATACAGATTCTGAATGAACCGTATATCTTTTCCATCGATTGCTATACGTTTGACTGTTTCAATTAGTTCTTTGTGATAGACACAGTCAAAAGAGCTAACATGAGCATATATTGAAAGAAGAAGGATTTATCTAGATATCTACCACGGGCATTCTACTTCTTGGTATAGGAACCGATTTGGAGGCGATTCAATTCTCGTATTTTTTTGGGTGCAATCAAAGCACTTACTTCTCAGCTTCTGAACAGCAAAAATAAAATGCCCGCGGTAGATCTTTAGATATATGTTCCTTCTTTCAATATGCGCTCATGTTAGCTCTTAAAAACCATTTCTGGAATGCACAACAAGCGAGATAGCTACCTGGGTTTCAGAGAAACTTTGCGTCTTCGTTTGTTTTGAATTTCCGCTTGAGGGAATTTCCTTTGTCTGCATGATATGATATCATGATATCTTTATCATGATATGATATGATATTAAACACAATTCCATATACATGGTTTTTCGTTGTGCGTAAAAAGAAAAGGAAAAATTTTTACAAATTTACAAAAAATTAATGGTAAAACCCTAAGCAGTAAGTTAAAATACAGAAGTGAACAAAATGTGATATAAGAATCTAAATAAAATGATGAATTGATGTCCATTTAAAATTAAAACATTATTGATTGTCAAAAGACGTTCTAACATGGCTGTAAACAGCAGTTTTGTATTTTTTGTAATTTGGCTCGTTTCTGATGTTGTTTGGAAGTTTGTTAAAGTCACTTACTCCTTTGTATAAGAAATTTCGCTGTCCGCTGTTTGATAATGCTCGCGGTAGAGTCAATAAAAGACGGTTTCTTGTATTGTATGAATGAATTTCATCATTTCTTCTAAAGCAATCACTCAAATAGACTGGAGCAGCCCCATTAACACATTTGTGCATAAAGTTCAGACGATGCTCAAGACGTCTTTCTTTCAATGGTACCCAATTTAGTCTAACCAAAGCTGGGGATACATGATCATATTTTCTAACCCCAGTGACAATTCGGGCAGCAAAGTTCTGAGACTTTTGCAGTTTTGATAAGACACACTGAGCGGCGTTGCCATAGACGAGATCACAATAGTCGATTACTGATAATGCTGTGGCTTGAACTACACTAGCAAAAGTCTTTTCACTCATCATGTTCCGCAAATAGCTCAAGGCAATAAGTTTGCCATTGCAACGTTTCCTAACATCTTCAATGTGATGATCCCACTTGAGAGAGCTATCAAACGTAACACCAAGGTTTTTTGCCTCAGAAACACAAGGCAAGGTTGGCACCTTTTATTTGGATTTCCTTGTGATTTTCAGGGATTTTGCTCAGCATAATGGGCGTGCCAATCAGCATATACTTGAATTTCGTTGGATTTGCTTTCAATTTATTTTCGGTTAGCCAGTCAATGATGATGTTTGTGTCTTCCTTGATTTGATGTAATACAGCTGGTAAGTCTGATAGTTTACCTGAAGTATAGATTTGTGTATCATCAGCATAACTATGTATAGAGGTTGCAAATGGAGATGGCTGTGAAACATCTGTGACAACTGTTGGCATATCATTTAAATATAGGATGAATAAGACTGGCCCAAGAACAGATCCTTGGGGAACACCGAGTTTAATGTTTGCTTCCTCTGAGACTGCTGTGTCGATCTTTACGTACTGTTTTCTACTGCTGAGATAGCTATCGAACCAGAATATGGTATGAGGGTCAAAACCATATTTGACTAGCTTTGTTAACAGAATTCCATGGTCTAATGTATCAAAAGCTTTACTCAAATCCATCAGGATAAGAGCAGTTACTAGCCCTTTATCCATGTTTTCCAAAAGATCATCAGATATTCATAAAAGGGCTGTTTGGGTAGAGTGATGTCTACAATCGCAAATCTCTTTGAATTTAGGTGTCAATAAAAGCAACTGCTGCTATTGTCTTACAAAATCTGTCCTTGTTTCAACTATTAAGTTCTTGATATATTTCAGCAATCGACAAATCGACGAAAAGCAAGGAAAAGAGAGAAAAGATGAAACCAAAAAGTCACAGCATTACAATTGAAGGAACAAAGCCAAAGATGTTATCGAGTAAAGGAAGAAGTGATTCAGCCCCAGCTTTACCAAAAGAAACAAAGAACAAATAACAATGAAAGATTAATCGTGATCTTTATCAGGTATTGAATAGGCAAGGATTTTCTGTAACTATCTAGCAGCCTGCCAAGCTTTTAATTTTGTGCTTGATTTGCGCCATCAAATCCACCATAACCATTGGGATCATAGTTAGCATTCGATTCATTTTGAATTTGACCAGAAGTGCCATTCTTGACTCGGGGGGGGGGGGGGTAACTTAGTACTTTTCATGGTACGGGGACGTGCCATTTTTTAGGGGTACTTTTTTGAAACCGTTACGGAATTATGGGTAGCACTTTCACAATTTTTGGCCATTTAACGGAATTAAGGGTGTCCTTTTCATGGGATTTTTCGTAATTTCCGGAATTATGGCCCAGATTTTCATTCGATTTACGGAATAATGACCCTAAAATCCACCAGAATTTACGGAATTATGGGTACCAATTTTTCGGGCAAAATGGCACGTCCCCGTCAGAAAATAGGTCGAGATACCCCCCCCCCCCCGAGATTTTTGATGCCGTCAATTACTGTAATTTTTAGAACTATGTCGCTTAAAGCTGATGTGCAATGGTAAATATTCTCCTCTATAAATAGAACAAAGAAATTACTCCGACACAGCATTGTTTCATGGCGAGATAAATATCTTATTGTGACAATATCCTTTGTTGATTCTGTTTGAAGCTTTTAATCCTGCACAAACCCTTTAAACTGTGTGTAAGTTCAACCTAGCTATCAATGAATCAAAGAAATCAAGCAATCAATTATTCTATAGATTAATCAATAGATTGATCAATGAAATCTATCAAAAAATGATCCAAAAAATCAGTCAAGTCGACGATTAACTCAATTAGCTGACTGATTGATTGCTTGATTGATTGATTGGATTGATTTATAGATTGGTGGCTTGATTGATTCGTTGAATCATTGATTCGTTCAAGAAGCACTTAATCATTGATTGAAACTTAGATTCGCTGAAGTTTTTGCCATCCGTTAAGCAGCCATCAAGTTCCCTTTCAAGTCCCGTTTCTTCTGAATTTTCAATTTGAGTATAGTCCTATGTAGTTTTGCTTTATTACTTTTTTCTTCTTCTTCTTCTTTTCCTTCCAAAAGCCGCGTGGTGACATGATATCTTACTCCCTGTGGTATTTTATTTGTAATATCGTAAAGTATTTTGTAAGAAGTGTAGTACGTATCTTGTATTGTAAACATTTAATTAATGATATAAAAAAATCTCATTGATTGATTGATTGATTGATTGATTGATTTGATTGATTGATCAATTTGTAGAATCATTGTTTGCTTCATTTCTTTAACTGATTGATAGCCAGATTGGATTGACTGACAAATTGGTGGCTTGATTGATTTGTTGAATCATTGATTGATTGATTTGATTGATTTGTAGAATCATTGTTTGCTTCATTTCTTTAATTGATTGATAGCTAGAATGGATTGACTGATAAATTGATGGCTTGATTGATTGATTGATTGATTGATTTGATTGATTTATTAATTTGTAGAATCATTGTTTGCTTCATTTCTCTAATCAAATGATAGCCAGATTGGATTGACTGACAAATTGGTGGCTTGATTGATTTCTTGAATCATTGATTGATTGATTGATTGATTGATTTGATTGATTTGTAGAATCATTGTTTGCTTCATTTCTTTAATTGATTGATAGCTAGAATGGATTGACTGACAAATTGGTGGCTTGATTGATTTGTTGAATCATTGATTGATTGATTGATTGATTGATTGATTTGATTGATTTGTAGAATCATTGTTTGCTTCATTTCTTTAATTGATTGATAGCTAGAATGGATTGACTGATAAATTGGTGGCTTGATTAATTGATTGATTTGATTGATTGATTAATTTGTAGAATCATTGTTTGCTTCCTTTCTTTAATTGATGATAGCCAGATTGGATTGACTGACAAATTGGTGGCTTGATTGATTTGTTGAATCATTGATTGATTGATTGATTGATTTGATTTGATTGATTGATTACTTTGTGGAATCATTTGAAGCCTGAGAAGAAAATTTCCTTTTGCTTTTTTGCGTTTTGAAACCCTTCATTTGCGCAGGCGCACTAAGACACACCAATATACAAGGAAGTTATGTTCGAGCAACTTCAGAGCGTTTGGGCCCAAACCCATATTCAGCTGCACACATTAGTTGAAAATGAAACAAAGCAGAAAACCAGACATGAGGATCAAAACAAGGTAATGAATGATTAATCAAAACATCAGTGTCCTAAAACCCTTGGTGACACAGTTACATCAATGTTTTTGTAGGAAACTGGAATTGTAAATAAAATGCATTTCACACCTGCTGACAGTTATCAAGAAGAAGTTACATCATTGCAAGCTACAAAGAGAAGAACATGATGAATAAATTTGTTATCTTCTGGAAAGAAAATTGTAACTATCGTCTACTTGTCATTTGTGTACATACTTAACTTACAACGTTTCTAAATAGCATTCTGCACATTCAACCTGTAACGTTTTAAAAGGCAGTGCAAAGGATAAGAAATTGCAGAAATTTGAAATTAAAAGGAGCTCCGTTTCCAAATCTTTGCCGAAACGTCCTAATTTTTGTCGAAACGTCCAAATCTTTGCGATTACGCAGTTTTTTGAAAGACAATATCACGCAGAGTCTTCATCTTTCTTCAAGATGTATGGGAAGTGCGATTTTGAAGATAAATCTTTGTTGAGTAACAAATCAAACACTCCTATCTCTTACGATTGCTAGGGGTTTAAACGGTCACTTTTTGGCGACCTGGGTCATGGGTAAAGCCACTAGACTTGCTCTTCTGACAGACTTAGGCCCCGTTCACATTACACCGTTTTTGGATAAAAACGAAGCTGTTTAGCTCCGTTTTTGGCTTTGCGTTCACATTAGTCCACCCCAAAAACGGAGCTAAACGAAAGCGCATGCAAAACGGGGCTAAATAAAAACGGAGTAATGTGACCGTGGCCTTATAACAGATGGCGAAACAGATAGTTAAGGCAGTCTATAAAGCAACCAAACAAAGTACAGAAGACAAATAGACGCGCGCCTAAGATAATGGTGTGAACCATGAACAGATTTGTTCACAAATCAGCGACAGAGCCCTGTAAGGCCCCATTCACACTTATCCATTTTTGCATTCATGTTTAGCTCGATTTTTGGCTTAGCGTTCACATTAATCTACCCCAAAAAAAGGAGCTAAATGAATACGCGCACAAAAACGGAGGTGAATGAAAACGAAGCTAAACAAAAACGCATATCTGTAATGTAAACATCAAAACAAAGGAACTTGAATATGCTAACAACAACAAGCCTTGCTGACCTTGTTTTCCAAAAGAGACAATCAGGTCCGTTTTTGAGAACAAGTGTGAAAACTTGTTGAAAAATATCCATTTTATCTGAAAACGGAGTGGTGTGAACGGGGAGGAAAAATAGCTTCGTTTTAGGGGTGAAAAGGGATCTAAATGAAAACAGATTAGTGTGAACGGGGCTTAAAGCTTCGAAATTGAAGGAAAAAATGAGGTGGCTTTAAAGGCAACCCAAATAGAAAGATAAATAGCCATAAAAGAAATGGTTGTGAGTTCGAATCTCACTACAGTCATCACAAACTAATCATCCAACAATAAGCGATCTTTTTAAGTGCACAGCTAGATAGCATGGGTGGTAGGAGACGGCCGCGTCGACCTCCAACTAAGTATCATGAAGAATTGCTTTAATATTGTGCGCGTTTCCTTTTTGTTTTGTTTTGTGGCCTAGCATTCGTGACTCCACTAGATCAGATCAGTGCACTCCATGTTCATTTGCCGTCATCTTGCATGGCGGCAAAAATGCATGGAGTGGAGCTTGCCATAAAGACAACAAACATGGCGAAGGAACTTTATATTGAAGCAATTCTTTATGACATCTTGGTGGAGGCCAACACAGCAATCTTCTACCACCTATGCAGATACATGTAATAAATCGAAGTTTATTGGATGTACAAATCTACAACAAAGTTTACCCAAAGGGGACATGATAATCTGACCAGAATGCTCTATGGAATAGCCCTAACACAAGGCATTGATCTTTTGGTAGAGGAAGAAGTTGGTTTACATTCATCTAAATAAATTATTTTTGGCAGTTGGAAAACGGTTCTGGGGTAGGGAAATATTTTTCTAGTAAATCGTGGAGATGAATCTGGTAAATAGCTGTGCCATGGAGTTTTACAAATAATGCATTACCTCTACACTATTGTTAGTTTTAAATGCACAGTTGAAACTAAGGAAATTAGTTCATAAAATGTAGCCGAAACAATATATCTTATGACTCATGAAATCTTTCAACAAATTATTGTACCGGGTGAGTCAGAGAAACGTGGGGAGTTTGGGGGACTGTTACGTTGAATTTAGCCATCCGATCGTCGTGAATAAAATTTTTCCATGAAGCCAAGGGTCTGACTTAGATTATGAACCCCTTCCCATCGAAATCTATCATTTTGTGCATTTGTTAAAAAAGATTTTCTTTTGTAAGACCTTGTATGGGAGTCTCGCAAAATTGTGAAATCTTCAGCCAAGCCCCTTCCGCATTTTATCTTGGTAAAAGTTACATTTACCTTTGGTATTATCAGGGGAGAATGAGATAGCTAGGAGATACTATTTTCTCCCCTGGGATGTCTTATCATAAGTTGCCCTGCATGAAGAATATGTTTGAAAGACATTGATAATGTGTACTTCATTGTCTTGCGAAGAGGTTTCTTCAAGCAGATCAACGCTCTGTAAATCGCAATGGGACTTATTGCAGACAGCACTTTTTCTAAAGGCTGGTACGCACTAGGTCTTCTGAGTTCTTAGAGTCGTGCAGAAAGACCCAAAAGGCGAAGGACTCAAACTCCGAGTCTTTGTCTTTTGGGTCTCTCTGCACGACCATTATAACCCAAACAACCTAGTGAGAACCAGGTCTAACTTTTTCAGTCCCCTGATAATGCCAAGTGTACCTGCAACTCTGGCATGGCTAAAATGCTGAAAGGGCTTGGCTAAGGATTTCTTCCGTTTGCAAGATTTACATACAAGGTCTTACGAAGAAAATCTTTATTAACAAATGCATCAAATGACCGATTTCGATGGGGAAAGGTTTATGATCTAAGTTAGGCTCTTGGCTGCACGGAAAAAGTTAGTTCACGTCAATCGGATGGCTAAATTGGGCGTCACAGTCCGCCAAACGCCCCACGTTTTTTCTGACTCACCCGGTATGCTATTTACCTGAAGCTATTGCTCTCCCCAGACCCCTTTCTGAAAGTCAAAATGGTCTATTCGTGCCTTTTCTCGTTGATTAGTAAGTAGCAGGGGGACAAGCACTGTTTAATTTTATGTTTCCATGTTAAAGTTCTGAAAGATACTTAGTTTTGTTGTTTACCGAGCTTATAGATCAGTTTTAAATGAGTTATGTTGAAGATAATAAACATTACTTAATTTCATGCAGGTCCTTTCTTGCTAAAGGTGGAAATCTGTCATTGACAGAGGAGATGTAAAGGGAGCCCAAAAAATACTGTATGCCATCAAAATGGTAGCCTGCGCGCAGGCTTTACTACTGCGCAGGAGAAATCAAGAGAAAAGGAAAAGTAAACTTAAATTTGAGATGTTTTAGCATCGGAAGTTCCAGCCGGCAGCTTAGGTAGGCCCATCTGCAATTGCCACCCGCCATTACCTGGAGCACTCATCTTTTTGGACAGTGTTGCGATGGTTTCCATATGCAGGCATAATGAGTCCATGAGTCGGCGTCCACCAGTCTATAAGTTGCCATAACTACAATTCTTTTACATCTTTTTTTTAAATGGTGGGGATTTTCTTTTATTGAAAGAACTCATAGAGATAGCATGTGACTGAGGAAGACCGAAAAGTGAAACACCTTTTATTTGGTATAGCCATTTTTAACTGTTTATTTGACTTTAAATAAGTGTGTAAAAAGACTATGTTACCCATAAGAATATCTTTTATCATGCATTATTCAAACTCTTTCCTTGCCTCTTTCCTTGCCTCGGCAATAATTTCTACTTGACGAATTCACGGAAGTTCCAATAGAATCAAAACCATTGCGAATCCTAAATCGACAGAAGAAGGGTATTGTCTTACCTCTGGCATTTGATTTCAGTCGGGAGGGGGGGGGGGCTTGACACAGAAACGGAGATGAAGGCCAAATAGGGCTTTTCAAGCAAATAAATCAATCTTTCCAAGAGTCATGAGTTTCATTTCTTTGCAACAGTTCATCCATTGGAAAGGTTTGAGATAAAACGGATCTTTCATAAGAAAGAGATTATAAGAAACTCAACTCTCAGATCGCCCAAAACCCATCAATTAAATGATGAATCAATCCATTAATGCGTCTAATTTCAAACTGCATACAATAAGAAAGAAGTTATATTGTAAGAAAAAAGGAATACAAGTTAGAAAGAAGAAATATTGTACTTTCAACGATACGCATTACAAATACTCAAATTTTGGCAATTCTTTAAGATTTCAAATGATAGTTCGGTTTCGGGTGTACCAGAAAAAATCCTCCTGTTTGAAGAATCACCAGAATTTCACTTTAACGGCAGTCTTTAAATTTCTTTTTTGGTAAGTAGATCAAAAACCACATTTTTTCCAGACATGACTGACCTTTTGATTTGGTTTTTGCCTCTTGTGAATGCTGCCTGGTTTTGAAGCATACTGCAAAAAACACTGATAACTACCTGGACAATTTCTCATTGTCTATTGGATTTCTCGCTTTTTGTCACAAATGTCAGAATGAACTTAAGAAGGACTTGAAGAAGGATGATGAAAAATGTCAATATGATGGCGCTTAGACGCAAGATTAACGATGTTGCTTGAAGAGTATAGCTCAGAATGAGGTCTTTCGATTCGTTATGCCGTACCCTGAACGTAATGAAAACAAACATGTTATCATCTTTAGTTATATTTCAATCATTGTCAATAGAAATCAATAGGAAAACTTTGCGATAGCCCTCATAATCCAATTTTGGTCGAATTTTAAAACGGGAGTACTTTTTGGAACTCCTGGTAGAAAAAGCTTTTCATCCCTTTCATATATTTGATCCTTTTTTGCTTATCGGAAAGAGGGGAGGCAAAGGGAGAAATTGACGGGAAGTGCTTCTGCAGGGACCAATGAATACACGCAAAAATGAGACCTGTTGATAAGAGACTTTACAGCAAGAATGAAATTGATGTCAACAAGCATTATCTCTTCTCAAACAGGCTCATATGTAAGGGCACTGTCTTTATATTTGGTTATAAATGGCCTTGCACACAACCGTACCAGCCGGGACTGAGAGAGCGGCAACCCTCCCCCGCAACATTGAAAAGTTTTCAAACAATCAGTCTTTTTCAGGCAAGAATCCACCCTTAGTCACGCAAAATGTTGGTAAACAATGGACTCTTTATCGGGCAGTCCCTCCCCCTAAATTTTCATCTTCCCATAAGCTTATGACCTTGTCGTGTCTTTCTGTCCACATCTTTTAGGTTTTAGGCACCGAACCAGTGGCGGATCTAGGGGATGCAGTTGAGGGCAACTGCCCCCCTTCAGGATGAAAATTCAGCTTGGCACCCCATTTTCGGCAGTTTCTAAAGTTTCTGTGCACCCTCGACGCGCATACTTTTCACTATATTTCTGGCGCCCACTCTGCAAATTGCCCCCCCCCCTTCAACTTCGGGCTGGATCTGCCCCTGCACCGAACAACACGGAAAGAATTTGCTTGCAAACATGCATGCTGACAAATTCCACAGGAGGTCCAAACCAGTAAGTGTGGCACCTCCAACAACGGTTATTGGAGTCGTCAAGTGTGTACTGAATACACTGATTGGAATAAATTAACAAGTTTCAACGTAACGGATCAATATCTCACCTCGATGGATCGCTTGCAACATTCTACATTAGCTGATGAAATGAAACAAACTTTCATATTTCGACAGCATTTATTTATTGTCTTCGTGACATAGAAATAAAAGTATTCCAGCAAATTATAATAAGTAACAAATTAGAACCTTAGAAATACCACACATGATCGTCTCGTTTAGAATTTACAAGTTGATCAAACAAACATTAAATCAGACCAGTTTGGAACTTAGGACACCCAAAAGTTTAAAGGTAGTTTTAAACTGAAATCGTTGCAAAACAACTTGAGTGAAAACTTCATGTTGCTGCTTTTTCGTCTAATTAACCATACATGTTATATCGCTGGAAACTTCACCTCACACTTTTTTCCGCGCCCCTGGCCCCCCTGAACAATGTTGGCCCGAAAATACGATCACCATACTTGAAGGAAAGCAATTCGGCTGCTTGGTTGTGCCCTAACGCATTGCGTTATCGCACAAGAAACCAACATTGCAAGGGGGAGGGGGAGAGAAGAGGACAAACATGCAATTTTTTTCAAGAGTTTTGGCAAAGATTGTAACGCTGGATTTCATTTTTCTTGATGCCACCCACATAAGGCAAGCTCTTTTGATGACACCTGAGTCTTACATGGGTAAACTCTACCTAAAAGTTTTTAGCCAAACTTTTGAAAAAATCGTATATTTTTGCTTTTCTCTCCATCCCCCCCCCCCTTACAGGGCAGGGGGCGGAAAAAGTGCGAGGTAAAGTTTCTGCGATGTTTTTATTTTGCATGGTTAATCAGACGAAAAAGTAGCAACATGATTTTTTCAAGTTGTTTGGACAAGGATTGTAGTCTAGTTTACGGGACCAAAGGCAATAAAAACGCTTACCCCGTCAAACGTCGCACCTCCCCTCCCTAGAAACAAGCGTCTCCGTGGCAATCCAGTTCGTTTCGCAAACACATTATTTACTTGCCGAGAATTCAAGGTAGGTTCAAGAGCTGGCCTTTCCTACCATACCAATGATTTCTCCAATACAAATTCCTAGATATTTTCCAAAAACGGCCAGAAATCTTGTCAAATCCCTACAACCAAAAACAAGCAATGAACAGTGCATATGTCATCATGTTGGGAGAGGTAAATGCGACTCATGCAATAAAGGTATGATTCTTTAGGGACATTATTTCATCGACTGACTTTCATGGGTTACATCAATTCTTTCAAGAGAATATGACGTGCACCTGTCTTTCATGCAAGGCAGGATCAAGGTGCATGCAGGTATCTGATTATAATCTCAGCAATTTCTGCCAAAATTTTGAAGAAGGAGCCTTTCTTTAGAAGATTTTTCATAACTGCAGAACGGATTGTCCAATTTTCAGGTGGGGTGAATTCTCAAATATGAATTGGTCAAAGCAAGAATCAAAGAAACTTGATACTTTCAAAAAGGCATAGCCTTCGAAAAAATTCGCGAGATTTTTTCAGAAAGAGAGGATTTTCAAAAACTTTTGATGGATTTTTCTTGAAAGCAAAAAGATTTTTGCCAAAGATGTACAAGGATTTTGGAAGCGAAGTGCCCCTCGGCAATAGTTCTTTCTCGGTATCTAGAAAAGGGAGACAGCAAGACGAAGGATTCTGTTTTCTGCCTCCAAAAATGAAACCATCGATTGTTCTGGCCTGAGGCTCGGATAAAATTCTGTAACCTGAAAACATTTCCAAACTTCACAGAAAAGGCTCACTGAAGTTTACAAATAGGTACGGACGTATCTATGTGATAAATCGTTTTGGAAAAGCAGTGAAAACGACTTCGTAAATTTGGTTAAAAAGTTGTCAAACCGCAATAGATGCGTGAAGGGATACTGGAAGCAAAATGCCACCATGTTGATCATATCCTATTTTAAAAGTGCAAGAAAGAGAGCCCCTTTCAGCGCGACTTCGAACCAAAAGACCTGAAAACCAGCAGACGACAAAACAGGGTAACGAAACAAGGAGAAAGTATCATATAAGCATAGCAAGACAGTCGTTTTCAAAATGAAATCCTCATGTGATTTCTAACCAAAACCTTGAAAAATAAAACAGAGTAAAGAACGAAGTGGAAAGGAGGCTGAGTTTACGTAATCTCTAACCAAAAAACCTGAAAATAACACAGGGTCACGAAGCAAAAGGAAAGGGAGGCTGTCAAGTTCTGTATGGTGAAAAAAGTGTAATCTGGATTAGGAAATATCGAATTAAAAAACTCTGAGTAACAACCGCAGAAGGACGAGCGGAGCCATGCGGCCGAGACTTCGATTTGACAAGAGAAACACCATGGTTGATGGAAAACCTGATCAAAAGATTGCCGCTATGTGACAAATGACCGCATCAAGAACGTGCAACTGGTCGCCAGACTCCTTATACGACATTGCCTGTGACGTTGTGACGCGGTATTCGGCTTAAGGCTACTTACCCCGCGGCCACAAGCCTATTGTCTGTGACGTACTGTTTGTTAGGTACTGTATGGCTTACGGCCACTTGCCCTCATGGCCAAAGGTTTGAAGATGTAACTGGACAGCTCCCTTTTCAGCATTGCCTGTGACGGACAAAATTCAACACGACCGTTTGCGGCCGCTTGCCCCTAAGACAATATGCATACATATGGATAATAACTGGTGTCATACGAAAATACGAACTGTGTACGGCCACTTGTCCATATGGCGCCACCAAAACCTATCATTGTGATGTAATTGATTCCCAGACTCCCTATACAACGTTGCGTCACATGCTGTACGCAAGAACAAGTACTACAGCCACTTGCCCATAAGACGCCGCAAAGCAAATTGACAAGAAGCTACTTGCCATCATCTTACGAAAACAAATGTTTAAGGTCTGTGGCTTCGTGAATTACAGATTTTGCAGCCACTCGGCCACAGAACTCTATTCAGAACAGTGATGCACTGAAAAACGTAACAGACACGATGCAATTCGTCACCAAACTCCCAACACATCCATGCCATCAAATAGTACTGTCTGTGAAGCGTTTACAAAAAAGTGTTACACAATACGTTCAGTGGACGGGGCCACAGTTTCGAGAAAAGGTGAAACTTTTAGCAAAATCGAAAAACGAAAAACCACAAAAAATTCTCAAGGGAGACAGTCCTCCTTTAAATCATCAAAATTTCGCAACCATGCTTAACAATTTGGTAAAAATGTTTTCCTTCCTGGTGTAGCAAGCTAAGCACTTTCATTTCTTTTCTTTCTTTCATTTCTTCTTACACACTTTCTCCTTCTTTCATTACATACCGCCCCATTCTATCCTTTTTCCTCTCTCTCCATCTTTCACTTCCTTTCTCTCCCTTCCTTCATTTTCTCCTTCTTTTCCTTTTCCTTCCGTTTCTTTTTCTTCCTGGGAAATTTGAACATTTCAGCTATTTTCCTGGTAACGCTGCAATACCATGCTACTTCGTTTTTTATGCCCTGCAGGATTCAAGCTCCACTCATTAAGCTCTTATTATAAAAGACATCTCGTTTAGCTTGCAGTGATTTGTATTAAATTGTCAGTTGTGGTTCTATGGTAAAATGAACAATTTTCGGCAAAAAAAATTTTGGGAGAATACTTCAGTAGTGTATTGAAATTTTACACAATAACTTGCAGCTGGGCTGCTAGCGCAATTGTGAATGCACGAATTCGGGGTTACAGGCATACACCTTTGCGGCATACAGGTGCTGCGGGTGCTGCATTGAGCCGCCCGGCGGCAAAGGAGTCTGCGCAGGGAAGGAACTATTGAGTGATCACTTGCATGGGTTGGAGGCCGCTAATGGTCGGAATGAGAGGCCGCTAAAGGCTGGGATTAGTGAGTAATCGATGTTTTGTGTGACCTCGGGCAGACCTTAGGTTGTTAGAAGGTAGCAGAAGCAGCGGTAGAATCAGCGGGTTATTGTTGTCAAGTGAAACCTCATCGAGTTGAGAAGACAGACAGACAGATAGACAAGGATAAATTGAAGTGTAGCTGACATAAGGAGCTTACGTATGGAGGGACATACCCACATTGAAGACAACATGACAACACAACGCTTGTATTGGTATAGAAAGCAAAGACTAACACATAACGGACCATCATCACGAAGTTATATGCCACATCAAACATCAAATATACAAGAATCATACAGGCAAGATGCTACCACTTTTAATACTACGATTGAATATAACAAAGCTGTTTGCTCGAATACTACAACGAGTAGCATAAATGAGAGTGAAGATGTACGGTTAAGATCTTGTCGATTTGATCGAAACGAAAGATATCCAAGTAACGCAACAATAGAATCTAAAGATGGTAAAAGCAACCAAACGAAGAAAGATCTCAGTAATCTTCCACCTCTGGATATTTCCGAAGTTATTGAAACTTTAACGACATTATCAAGTGAAGGGAAACTTGGTAAAGGAAATACATCACCGAAAGAAGGATCCGAGGATGAAACTGTTAAAGTTAAGGGTATGATACAAATTTCGACTTTTCCTTGAAAGTAATCCTCTTCTTTTTACAAGTCCTTGCTTTTATAATTCATGCAGAAAATGGCAGATCTATTGGCGAGATACGACCGGCTGTTGGTTCAATGCTGCTGACAACAACGCAGAGGGATATAAAGTTAAAGGCATGATTCTTGCAAATTTTTCTCTCTTCTTTGAAAGCATTTCTAGCCTCACTACTTTTAGTCTAATGATCCTTGCTATCCTATCCATGCAATGAAAATTGCTGACTAAAGGCAAGATACGACGGGTTTTTGATTTACTGCTGCAGAGAGTAAGGAATAGGCATATGAAATTAAGAACTTGGGTCTTTCAAACTGAAACTCTTCTTGAAAGCATTTCTCTCGTTTCCACCAGCCCTTGCTTTTCTAATATTTGTAACTAAAATGGCTGACTTATTGGCAAGGAAGCAGTAGAGAGTTCACATCTCACGCTACTGAGGATATGATAGGAGAATAGGAGATGTGAAGCTAGGGGCATCATCCTTCATAATCTAGCTGTTTCTGTCGAGAGCATATCCCCTCCTTTCTAGAACTGGTTTTTGTTTTACTATCTCATGCAACAAATGGCTGATTTTCCAGAGTGCGACTAATCTAGATATTGTGCTCAAGGAATATGCTTCTGATTCGTAAAGAACAGCGAGGATTCTATGCTAAACCACTCATTAAACCAATTAAGAACTTGGATCTTTCAAATTGAAACTCTTCTTGAAAGCATTTCTTTCGTTTGCACCGGCCCTTGCTTTTCCAATATTTGCATCTAACATGGCTGACTTATTGGCAAGGAAGCAGCAGAGAGTTCACATCTCATTAGCTACTGAGGATATGATAAGGGTTATAAACCTGGCTTCATAATCTAGCTTTTTCTGTCAGAAAAGTATATTCCTTTCCTTTGTAGAATGGGTTTTTGTTTTACTATTGCAAAAAATGGCTGACTTTTCAATATGATATAAATCTAAATTTTGAGCTGAAGGAATATGCTTCTGATTAATAAAGAAAAGCGAGGATGCTGTGCTGAACCACTCCCAAAGAGATCTGTTGTTGCTTTGTTGCTGTGTGTTATTGCAGGAGCTTGGAAATAAAGAAAATAGGTAAATATAGTCACAAAACTAAAGTGTTATGTTGCTAGAGGAAATAGGGAAGCTAACAGATTCTGTAGGAAGGAATATAAGCTGTGTGTTATTGCAAGAGCTTAAAACAATGAAGATAGGCAAAGACAGCCACAAAACTAAAGTGTTCTGTTGCTCGAGGAAATAGGGAAGCTAACCTGTATGAAAGGATATGAGTTAATATCTGAAGTAAAAAAATATCGTAAAAGTAGCTTGCTACACTTTGGTTAAAATCAATCTCGGCCCTGGTTTCATACGGAGTTTCATACCAGTCAGACAAGCTTTTGTTAACAAACAAAGGCGAATATAAATGTACTCTAATCAACGTTTCCATGCGCTCAATTTCGTACTTCCAAAGCCTTCCTAAAAATATCTACAACTTTATCTATTTCCTAGAAACAGCTCCCCTTTCGTGATATTCTGTCTGCACCAAAATCTAAAGGACAATTCTTGTATTGTCAGCGACATGTTGAAATGTAGCAAGTTGCATGGGCGAACCCCTGTTGATAGTGTTATTGAAAGAACAGCGTGAAAAAATTAGTCCATGACCTTTATAATGAAAATGCGACGAAATGCAATGAAACCTATCGACACGAGCTATCGCTAATTAAGAAATACAGTCTTTGGTCATAGGGAGTTCAGTGCCAATGCTTCACATGATGAAACCTTTGGACACCAGCCCTTAGGGAGCTGTCATTTCTAAAGCTGGGTACAGGGGTGGAAGAATTTTTGGAGGGTTACCAAATTTTTTGGCCTCGTTTCATTGGGGTATCAAATATTTCGGAAAAAATTGTGAAATGTCTGACGGGCTGTAAAATTTTTGGAAAACATTTCAGACTGAAGTAAAAATTATGTATTCTTTCACAACAAAAGTTTTATCTGTTTCTGCTATGTTCATTAGGCAAGAAAGAAGTTATTTGAAAATAGTGATGATGATTCTATTTTTCGATGATTCTTCCAGTTGCTCCAATCTGATTCATTTTATGTCTAGATTGTGTTTCTTAGTTTGTAAGTTTTTGTAATATATCCAAGCTAAATAGCTCAATAGTGGGGTATCAAATTTTTTGCTATGTTGAAATGGGGTGTCAAATTTAATTCAACTTTGTAAATGGGTAAAGAATTTTGCTATTTTTATAAAAATTTCTTCCACCCCTGTACCCAGCATTTAAATGACAGTTCCCTTACTCGCCATTGCAATTGATGAAAAACAGAAAAAAACCGTTTCATTTCATTTCAACTTTTGAGGACAGTAGCCCTTCAGCAATGTCAATAAAGATTATTTTCAAGAGGCCCCCTACCAGGCCCCCTTCAGTCTGCCGGGTGTCCCAAAAAAGAATACAGCTTTGCTTGGGTCCAGCGATGAGGATTTAATCAATGGCTAATCAGTTTCAAAATGTTCCTTGACGACAATTAACCTAATTATAAATAACTTCGTTCGTTGGCATCGGTACTTTGCTACCGATACTATGGTAACAGAAATACTTTAGTAACAGAAATATAAATCTTCGCAGGTGAAATTTGCATCCACCTCCAAATTAAGCTTTGGCGTTTTGGCACTTGCTATAAAATTGTGGACACGATTTGGGTCTTGATCATGTCTACAATACCAGGCCTAAATGTTCCTAAATGAATAAGTGTATTTTGTTGCCTTTCTGGTCTTCAATTCACTGGTTTAACTTCTCTTTCTTGCTGATGGCTTGCTCTCAACAATTTGAAATGGGCCTAAAGTTCAAACTTGTACCGCGCTTTGAAAGTTATAACCTGAGAACTAGTTCCCAGATCGACGCGGAATTGTCGAAAGCAAGCTATTAGCTCCAAACCAAGAAAGAGAAGCTAAACATTGAGTTGAAGACCATAAAGGTAACGAAATACACTTATTCATTTAGGAACATTTAGGCCACGTATTGTGGACACGATCAACACCCAGATCGTGTCCACAACACCCATCATCACATCAACGAATATGGGATAGTTTTCCAAAGTTTACATCACTTCTCACAACATTTCTTCGTTTCTCCTAGATATGCCTTCTCAAACAATGTACCTTTCTTCTCATGAAGCAAGCTAAACCAAAAAACCTCTGATTCTTTTCAATCTTCTTTAAACTATTAACTCAAATTCAACATCTCCAATTAACAATATTGGCACAACCAAACAAGCAACATGCCAGCGAGAAAGGAATGTAAAGTATTTGCACCTTGTACATCTCAGTTCTTCCAGGAATGATTCCGTCCATTTCTCCCTTCTTACCTGAAGAAGTGTTATGCTTTACTTTACGACATAAATGATTCTGTGCATCAAAATGGCACTTTTGGCAAGAATATCGGAGCTATAACAAACATTAAAACTACGAAAACAAATCAATCGTATTCATGTTGTACTTAATAGAATTATACATCCTCATCTATTTAAGGACTGATGCTACAGGGACAGAGCAGAAACTGCTTTAAATGACGTCATCGAGCAATCTGAGATAAGGAAGTGTTTGGATAGATTTAAGCTTTTTGAAATGATAAACCAAGAGTTTAAGGCCCAAGCAACAATATATCAAGTGTTGCCAAATTTTGGAATCTGTTGCAGGGAGCTAGGGGGACTCAAAGTTACCAGTTTTCGCTTATGCGTGCGCAGTTTCTGCTCTGTCTGCTATAGGCTGATTTATTTATCATTTACTTACCTATTTATTTTCAATTTTTAATTTTTTAAGCACGGTAGCCCCGTCACTCCTAAAGGACTGCTCTTCAGAGGGCCGTGACAAATAACTAAAAAAAATAAAAGGTGAAATAAACAAAATACAAAAGTCAATGTTCATTTGATGTTCTTTGAAAGTGGAAAGGGAGGATGCCTGTTTTAGGTCATAGTCGAGCTGATTCCATACTTTAGATCCACGAAAAGATGCATCTTTGTCCAGATTTAGGTAGGTAGGTATTTATATTTAACGTGGCTAGCCCGCGAAAGTCTGAGAGACTTATTTCCAGCAGGGGCCACGGATGTTTTACCATCACTCCGCCGCAGCTACCCGCCACAGCTACCAGATTTCCCTCACATGGCTCTGGTTGACCCGGGCTAGTGTAACGGACAGCGACCAAACTGTCCAGCGTGGGATTCGAACCTACGGCCGTTCTGACCTTTGGCTTTACGAGCGAGCTTCCGCACAAAACTGCATATACAGTATTATAATTTAACAGAAAATCATGGTGAAAAAAAATTGTAATAAGAGCTTATCATTTGCAATCTCTGACTACAAATAAAACGCAAAGAAAACGAGGCGAAATTTTAGTATGCTTATAGCGGCATGATGTGGTTGGACACTAAAAGAATATTTGGATATCTCAATTCCAGAGTAAGAGAGGTGTATTCGAGGACCATTCCAAGTCATCTTTACAATTTCACAGTATCAAAATTGTACTGAAAAATTTTAGATGCAAAAATACAAGTAATTAAGCACACTGAGGCCATTCTCTTCATCACAGAATAACTTTTCAACTAAAAATGTAATCAATCCGTCAGCTGATAAAAGAAATATGCATTGATACCCTAATTTCACAATCAGTTTAGTCACATTGTGATAAAGGCACTTTTTTGCATTCCGAATTTCTTTAGTATGTTATATTCGTACAACTCTCTTTCATCATCATTATTTCAAAATATTTCAAGATATCCTACAGGGTGTCTCAAAAATTATTCGACGTTTGATTAAATACTAAAAAATAACGATACTCTAAATGCACCCTTGGTCAAGTCACCCTTTTCCAGAGATTTTAGATTAATTTTTGACACAAGAATCTTGCAAATCCGCTAAATATTCACGGAGTTACAAGCATTTGAAGTTCAAGTTTGTGCGAAACCTGAAACAAGAGGCCTCGAAATGGCATTTTTGGTAAAAGCCCCATAGGCCGTCGTTTCTGTTATTTCTCAATTGTTTGAGGGCAAACCAAGTGGGATTCAAATAGGTTTTCGATAACCTAACTGTCAAGAATATCGATGCTTTGAGGAAACAAATTCAGTCTCTCGCCGATTATGTTTTGAACCAATTTTTGGACTTACGCAATGTTAAGGAAATTTTGAGAATGATCGCAAAAAATAATTTACTTTAGAAGTCCTATTTAGTTTGCTCTGACATCAACGAGAGGCATCACATTGGATAAGCTTCTCTTACCTCCGTCTTCGAGCTTTTTGCAATACCAGTAATCTGGGGAGGGGTCTCTGGTTTCAGCTATCGCATATTTTTGATCTTCGAGAGCTCGTAACTCAGTGAATTTATCAACCGATTTGCACGATTTTAGTCTCTAAAATTAAATCATAATCTTAGGAACAGGTTTGTCTTTCTTTGAGCCAGTTCATGTTGTCCTTATTCTTCAATATTTTATCAAACGTTGAACAATTTTTTTGAGACACCTTTTAAAATATCTCTTTAGATCTTGATGTAGATATAAACAGGCAACAAAACTTGAACCCTCTTAAATAATTCCGAAGACATAAGCATCTCCAATGATTCATTAGGGGTCTTAATACCAAGTAAAGTAATGCTGCTAATAACATCATGGGAAAAAGTATCAATTCTGAAGCTATTAATGCAGAAGTTGCCTCTTTTAAGGAGCTATCATCGCGGCCTAGAAATCATTCAACAGACCATTACATTCTCATTCTCTTCAAGTTTCGTGGTCAAGTGCTTTGAGAGGTTACTCAATGAGATGTGGACTGACCACCTTTGATGCAATAAAACGACTCCACTATGAAACAGCCTTATCGAGAACCTCACAAACAAAAGCTTAGAGGAATACGACAAGAACAGGCAGTTCATTACGACGCATATTACTTTACGTAGATTTGACAGTATATGATTTTATACTCATACTGCAAGAAGTTAATGGACAGGAGTATAAAGATAAAACCTTCAAGGTCTAAAACTTCAATGAAGAAAATTTAGCTGGAACCAGCAAATACATAAAGGAGTGAGGAATCAGAGAGACACTCATTGACAAAAAACAGATTTCGACTTCACGAATAGAAAAGTCTCTAAAATAAAACAGTCGAAAACAGTACCCCTTCAAAAGATTAAATGATATAGCTGATACTGTACTGTTTTTATTGATCAATTGAAAGAACTATAATCAGGACTAAAAACCTACGATTACATTTAACTGTGGCATTCATGGCGAGGAAAGACACGAGGTCATCGAGTGCTTACCCTGAATGATACTTATGTTCACTAAAGGCTACATCAGAAAAGAAAATTAAGTAGAAAGAAACAAGCAGGGAGTACTGTTTACATTTCAAGATTAATTTAACCCTTTTGTCAATTCATTTAAAGTTGGCTATATACAATAAACAACAGCACAAAGGTGCTAATTTAGGCCAACTACAAATTGTAAAAATAGACCTTCTAGCTATTCAGCGAAAGAGCCTGGATCGAGTGTTATTTTTATACATTTTTATACACGAGATTCGATCGAGTGGCGTTAGAGCTTCTATCACAATTGTGCACATTCGAAAATTCTACAAAATGTAGCAAGGTATCGTTCGATTGAGATTCTTTCTCAGAATAGCTAAAAGGACTATAGGGACTTCAAGCAACCAGGACGGCAAAGCCAGCCAGAACGTCGCTTTATATGGTACAACTGAGTATAGTTCCCCACAAGTTACCTTGACAAAATCTCCTTCTTCATCTGAATACCTTGGAACCTTCTTTTCCTTGATAATTAACATTTAAAATGAGCGAGTTTCACTTCGAAGATCCAGATCTGAAGAACAGCATGTTAGAAATATGATTTCCATGTTTTGCAGTTGAAAAGGACAACTTCATTCATAGACTCTCAAGGGAAGCAAATTCGCACGGAAAACAAAGAGTCTTTTCAAGAAGAAGTTCGGAAACAACGGGCACATTTGCATTACCGTTGCAATTGCCGTCCTAGTGGCTAAAGGTCCCTAATAAACTTACCGAGGCTTTGATGAAGGAAATGGTTGCTTATGATTCTATTTGCAACAGTACCCAAATCATGACCACCAAACAAGAGTAGAGGACAAAGCTTTTTCGAACTAATATTAGCAACATTAAATCCGTCAGTATCTGAGACATAGTCAAAGAGACTTTCGGGCAATTTGTTGTATAGAGGGCAGAGCAGGAAAAAATGTTCATTCTCCTCTTAGCCAATGCCGCAGTAATATACTCATTAAAATCAAGATAAACCAAAACCCGTGTGTCCTAACAAATTAACTTTAGAAGTCCAAACATGAGTAGAGGGCACTAACTGTTGAATATTTCTGACAAAAGAGAAAAGTAGCTCTGGATACTTCTTGCTATATTTCCCCGTTGTTTGTAGACTGAAAGTACACTTATTTTACATAACAAATAACAAGAAAAGGCAGTAACTGTGCCAGAGAAGAATTTATGCTAGGTGCACGTTTGAAACTGTTGTAGTGCAGCCAGCATTGATAGCTGCAGTCTTCATTGCAAAGTCACACAACAGACGGGTCAAAATTTGCCTGAATAGGCAAGCAAAATCATATCAGAGATTTGAACTTCGGCACGCGCACTAAGCTAATAAGATACAGCAAGCAAACTTCGCTTCAAAACCATGTGGGTAACTTGACAAAAACCGTCCAATTCAAGGAATACAAAGTAGTGTCAGAAGCTTGACTCCGGCGCACAAACTAAGCTGATATAATTCAGCGCACACATCGCCATACTTTGCTGCAAAACAGCGCGGCGAGCTTGGCAGTATTCTTATACTCACTAGCATAACAATCGTATCAAAGATTCTTACTTCGGCACGCGCAATAAGCCGATAGAATTCAGCATATGTGCACCGTAGTATTCCGCAAGGAAGCCTCACGGCTGACTTTGCAGTATTTGTCCAATTCACTAACAGAGGAAATCATATCGGAGAATGACCTTGGCACGGGCATTAAGCCGATAACATTAATACTGAATATAGCCATATTGATTATAAAATAGAATAGAGCGTCCCTTGATTATTAAATATGTACATGTAGAATTTCATGAATTGAGTTAATCAACTGATTGATTGATTGATTACAAATCTCGAAAAAGACGTCACTACCAAGAATCTTTTCATGTTGAATCACGCAATATTAGATATTGATCTTTTTACTTGCTAGCATAATGGTTTAGAGTTTAGTGCCCAAATGACGGGGTGAGTGGCCGCGTGGCTTAAACAGTTATCGTCAGGTAACTGGAGTTAAGCTCGGTCGAATGAGGTCAAACTCCGGATGGATGACCCCGGAGGCCTAACCTCACAACTCACTTCGTCGTCCTTCGGAAGGGACGTTAAACTAGGGGTGCCATACCGGGATGCGGCATGCACAGTTGGCCTAAATTAGCTTTCAGTAGCTAGAAATCCTGACAAACTCACTTCAAAATAAAAACAAAAAATCTGGTAAACTTTGAGAAAGATAACGAAAGGACGACTCCTATTCTCGGTAGTCACATTGCTAAATGTTGCAAGAAGTTGCTTCGGATCTCGGAAAACTTTGCAGCAAGTTGATCGAGGAAAACTCAAATTGCTCAAATTGAGTTACGATAGTTTTTGTTTATGCACAAGGGAGTCTTGTTTGCGTCTTGGCTTTGTTTCTCATTATTTTAATTCACCGTTAGGTGATTTTATTATGTAAAGGAGGGATATGCGAACATGAAAGAGTTTTTTTGGTGATTTTGGAAATCAAAGTTTTCAACAGTTGCTGAAAGAAAAAACAGCTAAAGATGCATGAAAAAAAATAAGAAAATAAGAAAAAATAAGAATAAAACAAGAAACAATAAGAGAAGAGACCAATAGCACTTGTGTGTAAACTAAACCATTGCTTACTCACTTTGCTCAAAGAAGTTGAAAATGAGCTCTCTGAAAAGTGTTCCAAGATCCGAAGCAACTTCATGCCGCAGCTATCTACAGAGAACGGGGTCAAGCTTTCGTTTTCCTTCCGAGACTTCACCAGATCTATACGCTCGATCCAGACCTCTTTTCTAGCAAGTAACAAGGGTCTAATAATTGAAATAAAAAACACAAATTTGTAAAGAAGCTTAGGCCCTGTTTAAATGAGGAAAAATACTTCACCTGTCAGACCCGGTGCTAAGAGGCGAGGTAAATTTCGGCCACTGTTTACATGAGATTTTTCACCTCACCTGTCAGCCACGGGGCTGAGAGGCGAGGTGGAGTAAAGTCTCTCTTCCGTGAAATTAGAATGAATTGACCAATAAGAATCAACGAATGATTTCAATTCACCTCACCATACCGGTAGTGCCTCGTTTATATGGAAAACTATAAAGTCACATTGACAATAATATGATACAGTCATACTGACTTACAACATGAACTTAAAAACATTAAACATAAAAACTGTGCATGGAGGGTTTCATGAAATTCACTGATTAATTAATAAACAATTCTAGACGCTGGGGGTTTTATTTTCAAACACGCGGTTTTCGACTTTTGAGGGACTTGACTGGGATATTCATAAACTTGCAGTAACATTAGTTAGTGAGTGCGGCATTTTGGGAATTGGAAAGAAACTGCACCAACATATGGAATGGAATAAAAGTAATAGGCTTCTCTCATTCTGTTGACATTACAAGATACCTTTGCCCCCTCCTGTCTCGCAACACCTCATCCTTGCTGCCAGTTCGCTTCTGTTGGCATTGTTTCATAAAATGACTACCCATCTCTCCGCCCACTGTTCCAAGACCATAACGAAGTCAGAAAAACACGCATAGAGATAATTACGAAGGCTTTGATGACACCGCAGCTGTTTTCGTTATTGTATAATGCAAACAGGTTGTTTGAAGCAATGCGAATTGCAGGATTGCTTTATTCCATCAGCTGAAGGGAGGAAAGAAAGAAAGACATTGGCAAGTTGTTGATTCTTTTGAATTACTTTGCGGATGACGCCGCAAAAATTTGAGTGAGAGATCCTTCACAATTTGATTCTTTTAGGTCTTTTTAGCTATTTTGCATCCAACGAATCTTGAGGAAGTTACATTCACTTATATTTTCCTTGAAACACGAGAAAAATCAAAGATACTGCAGTTTTTCTGCAATTAAGCGAAATTTGAATCATTCAAACAATACTCTATTTACGTACTATGATCATGAGCGAAAGGACACCCAGTGTGTGTAGCAGCTTGAAATTTATATCACTTCCGAGCAATCTTAACTTCTAATTTTTTGTTTCGTAATTTGAAAAAGAATTTTGAAATATTTGTTTCGTGATTTTTCTCGTGTTTTATAACCTTAATCTTAAGAAGGTGGATCAGCATTTAAGGTGGCTCACTACTGAAAATTTCAAACGAAACACCTTTTCACTGAGGCCCTCTTTAAATGCAGCACCTGAGAATCCTTCCAAATACTACACATACGCAATCAATCTTGGTAAAAGCTGTTACAACCTGGTTCACGATCTTCTGCTGCAAACAAACATTATTCGTGCGAAGGTACTGATTTACATTTTGGTAAAAGCCATCAACTATCTTTCACACTATGTACAATTTTCTTTGAACCATGTTTAAATGTACAACTGGAGGCTTTTCCAAAGACTACACAAATCAACCGTGTTAAAGCTGTTACAAGCCGGTTCACAATATCTCCTGCTTCTTAACATTATTCACACGAATGTACCACTTTACATTTTGAGCAAACACTTCAACTATCTCGCACGCTGCGCAAAATTTTTCCTTAAGCTCTATATTCAATACAGTATCTGTCCAAATACAGCATTAAATCAATCATAGTAAAAAAGGTATTATAGGTGAGTTCACCATATCCAACCTCATAATATTATTCATACGAATGTGCCACTCAACATTTAAGCAAAACCCTCAACTATCTTGCACGCTACGTACAATTTTCCTTAAGCTCTATATTCAATGCAATAGCTTTCCAAACACAACATCAAATCAATCATAGAAAAAAGTATTACAGGTGAGTTCACCATATCCAACCTCATAACATTATTCATACGAATGTGCCACTCAACATTTAAGCAAAACCCTCAACTATCTTGCACGCTACGTACAATTTTCCTTAAGCTCTATATTCAATGCAATAGCTTTCCAAACACAACATCAAATCAATCATAGTAAAAAGTATTACAGGTGAAATCACCATATCCAACCTCATAACATTATTCATATGAATGTACCACTCAACATTTAAGCAAACCCTCAACTATCTTGCACGCTACGTAAAATTTTCCTTAAGCTCTATATTCAATGCAATAGCTTTCCAAACACAACATCAAATCAATCATAGTAAAAAGTATTACAGGTGAAATCACCATATCCAACCTCATAACATTATTCATACGAATGTGCTACTCAACATTTAAGCAAAACCCTCAACTATCTTGCACGCTACGTAAAATTTTCCTTAAGCTCTATATTCAATGCAATAGCTTTCCAAACACAACATCAAATCAATCATAGTAAAAAGTATTACAGGTGAAATCACCATATCCAACCTCATAACATTATTCATATGAATGTACCACTCAACATTTAAGCAAACCCTCAACTATCTTGCACGCTACGTAAAATTTTCCTTAAGCTCTATATTCAATGCAATAGCTTTCCAAACACAACATCAAATCAATCATAGAAAAAAGTATTACAGGTGAGTTCACCATATCCAACCTCATAACATTATTCATACGAATGTGCTACTCAACATTTAAGCAAAACCCTCAACTATCTTGCACGCTACGTAAAATTTTCCTTAAGCTCTATATTCAATGCAATAGCTTTCCAAACACAACATCAAATCAATCATAGTAAAAAGTATTACAGGTGAAATCACCATATCCAACCTCATAACATTATTCATACGAATGTGCTACTCAACATTTAAGCAAACCCTCAACTATCTTGCACGCTACGTAAAATTTTCCTTAAGCTCTATATTCAATGCAATAGCTTTCCAAACACAACATCAAATCAATCATAGTAAAAAAGGTATTACGGACGAGTTCACCATAGCCAACCTCAAAACATTATCCATGCGAATGTCCCACTCTACAATTTGAGTACAACCTTTTAACTATCTTGCACACTGTGAAAAAATGTCCTTACGCTCTAATTAAATGCACCCCCGAGGGTCCTTGGAAATACTACACAAATCAATCTGGTAAGAGCTACTACAGGGGGTTCACTAAATCCAATCCCATTTCATAACATTATTAGTACCAATGCATCACTTAATAGCTAAATATTAAGTAAAAGCCTTCAACTATCTTGATCTTTGTTTATTTTTAATCGGACGTTTTGGGGTTTTTTTATAAGTTTCTTAGGTAGTTTTTCTGATATTTTAGCATTCTTTTCTTTAACTCGTGATCCTTTCTGTAATTAATTAATTAATTAATTTTTTGTTATTATCATTATTGTAAATCAATTATTTGAGAATGAAATAAAAATTTGAAAAAAAACTATCTTGGTCACTATGTACAATTTTCTTTGAAACCCGTTTAAATGCACCACCGGAGGGTCCTGGCAAATACTACCCAAATTAATCATGGTAAAAGCTGTTACAGGCATGTTCAAAATATCCAAATTTATTGAATCATATTCATACAAATGCATTTCTCCATATATTTTGAGTAAAAGCCATCAACTATCTTGCACACTCTGGACAAATTTCCTTACGTCTTATCTAAATGCACCACCGGAGGGTCCTGGCAAATACTACCCAAATTAATCATGGTAAAAGCTGTTACAGCCATGTTCAAAATATCCACATTTATTGAATCATATTCATACAGATGCATTTCTCCATATATTTTGAGTAAAAGCCATCAACTATCTTGTACACTCTGGACAAATTTCCTTACGTCTTATCTAAATGCACCACCGGAGGGTCCTGGCAAATACTACCCAAATTAATCATGGTAAAAGCTGTTACAGGCATGTTCAAAATATCCAAATTTATTGAATCATATTCATACAAAAGCATTTCTCCATATATTTTGAGTAAAAGCCATCAACTATCTTGTACACTCTGGACAAATTTCCTTACGTCTTATCTAAATGCACCACCGGAGGGTCCTGGCAAATGCTACCCAAATTAATCATGGCAAAAGCTGTTACAGGCATGTTCAAAATATCCACATTTATTGAATCATATTCATACAAATGCATTTCTCCATATATTTTGAGTAAAAGCCATCAACTATCTTGTACACTCTGGACAAATTTCCTTACGTCTTATCTAAATGCACCACCGGAGGGTCCTGGCAAATGCTACCCAAATTGATCATGGTAAAAGCTGTTACAGGCATGTTCAAAATATCCAAATTTATTGAATCATATTCATACAAATGCATTTCTCCATATATTTTGAGTAAAAGCCATCAACTATCTTGCACACTTTGGTCAAATTTCCTTACGTCTTGTCTAAATGCACCTGCACTTTTGGAGGGTCCTGGCAAATACTACACAAATCAATCATGGTAAAAGCTGTTACAGGCATGTTCACAATATCCCACTTAATTCACATGAACGTACCAATTCATAAATTTCGAGTAAAAGCAATCGAGTATCTTGCACACAATGGACAAATTTCCTTACGTCTTATCTAAATGCACCACCCGAGGGTTTTTCCAAATACAACACGAATTAATCGTGGTAAAAGTGTTACAGGCAGGCTCACCATACCCTACTTCATAACATTATCCATTCGAAGGCGCCCCCCATTCGATACACGTTGCACAAAGCGATCAACTATCTTTCATACGATGCACAATGCTCCTTGAGCCCTCTATAAACGTTGGCTACCCAAGGGCTTGTCCAGATGCTACACAAATCAATCCTTTAATAACTGTTACAGGTGGGTTCACCGTATTCCACTTCATAAAATATCAACAGCAGGAATGTACTGATCTACATTTGCAGTAAAAGTCATCAACTATCTGTCCTTGAGCCCTATTTAAATACACCACCCGAGGGTCCTTTCAAATACTACACAAATCAATCGAGGTAAAAGCTGTTATAGGCCGGTTCACCATATTCCACTTCATAAAAACGGCAGGTGATTAGCTTTGTACTTGTGATGTGCTATTCAATAAGACAGGAATTTCGAGATAGGACAAAAATGTGGGCCTGGAAAACAGTGATAATCCACAACATGAAACTGTTTTGCTTCTGTCAAAAATTTGATGCTATCTGTAATAGGTCTGGAAATAACTTGCTCTTCACTTCAAGGCCCGAATCAAAATTTTGTGAATGATATTATTGCCAGTCAAAGAAAACTGTTATGGCGCTGAGTGGGTACATCATAGAAATGGGGTACATCAAACAATCCAAAAGAACAGAATTGATCAAGCTTCAGTGATTTCAATGTACATCGAAATTTATGAACGCAATAACGATCTGACTCCCTTATTTGGTAAGAAAGTATCGGGGGAGGGGGGGGAACAAATTTGTTACCGACATCATACAAGCATCCAGTCAATCACATCTACCAGAGAGGGCCTTTGCAGAAAACGAGGTCCAACAAAATACCGCAAGTAGCGAATCGATTCTACGAGGGCAATTTCCATGCGCTAAAACTACGGTGGTTACGGTGGTTAACATTCTTCTTTCACATTTCTCTTTCTTTCTATCAGTGAGCCACTCTCCCATCAAAATAGCCAACGTTGCTCCTGATCTCAGCTGAGTAAAACTCTGGGTACATAACCGTACAGAACCCGGTAGCAATAGCAGTTTGAAAATCCCCACTGAGCAACTGCATTTTGCTGAGTGTAAAACAGCAAATCATTTGGTGTAGATTGATGCTTCTTTATGTCACCATGTAGAGAGGGCTTTCGGGGTTTAATGGGTGGTGGTTGTGGTCAATTTCAATCCTCAGATTTTAGTTTTTACGTTTCAATCTTGCAGGTTTTCGGTTTGAGATGTTTCACGACGCGTTGCACCAATTTTTGTGTTTGGGTTTCAGGTATTTCATTCAAACTTCCTATTTTTCGGCTTTTCTATGGCATGCAGTCCATGTGGTTTACTGAGATCGAAATATCAAACGATGCACAGAGAGTCAATGAAAAGTAAAATGCTGAAAATGATCAAAGATTATTGACGAAAATTGAAGACTTTTATTCAGTTTGCAGTTTCGGGTTTTGGCATTTTTTACATCCAACCTTTCGGGATTTCGCAAATTTGGTCCTGGTTTTCGGGTTCTCGTACTCCCCAAAGCCCCCTCCATAAAATATCGAAAAATCAGCTCTATTCCTTTACAAATTTTAATCTCAACGGACTATTCTAAGCGCATGATTACTTAATTCTAAACGGGGTCATAGCAAACCTTCTTGGGAAGTACCAAGATCTCGCTGGCCTCTGATATAATTATAAAGATTAAGAAGCATAAGCCAATAATACAGCCCGCCCGACACTTGGCATATTTCAACAAATCAGGCGATCTAAGCTGCAAATGGTAGCTTTTGATCACATTAATTCAAATTAATTTATAGTTATATTAGGATGTAAAGGGCTATCTTAGGATAAACATGGGTAAATAAAGTTAAATGATGAAAATAACAAAAAAGTCAGTTTCGGAGAAGGCTAAGAGGAAACTAAGCTGAAATGGAGTCAAAACTTGTTTCTCGAAACAAAAGTCATAAACTAGATGTGGATCCTCAATGGATGGCAAGGGCATCAGATAGAGTTGTTTCCTTATGAAATAGTCAAAAATGCATAACTGTAGGCTCAATTGAAATTAGCCAATCAGGAAACCCCTTTTAAATTTGAATGTGTTGTCAATAAATAAGCCCAGCAAGTAAAGGCTTCATAATCACGGCCACGGGGAGGGGAGGAGGGGGAAATGCCCTGAGATGGCGTTTTATAGACAAAACTTGCCAAATTTTCGCATTCTCTGGACCAAATAAATAAAAATTGGGCCCTTTTTTGTTGGGTTAACAATTTGTCACAAATCATTTGATAGCTTCTTTGAAGTGATGAAAATTTAGCATTAGTAGAAGGGGCAGAGTGCGTCATTAGGAGGGGTTTAAAAGGGGGTGGGACTGCCAATCTGGCGCAAATCATATGATATCTCCTTTGCAGTGACAACAATTTAGCAAGAAACTTCGTGCCTTGTGGTCTTATGTGTTTCGTAACGCTAGGAGAATGGGGTAGGGGCTTGGCTGTTAGGAGGAGGTTGAAACAAGTGAAGGTTGCCAATTTGACACAAATCATGTGATATGTTTTAAGGTACAGAGTTGTGCATGCGTTGATTGTGATGACCATTTTAACAAGTAACGTTTGACCTTAGCGTCTTAAGATTATACATATGAGCTTAGGAACGTTAGCAGAAGGGGTAGGGGCTTGGCTGTTAGGAGGAGGTTTAAAACAAGTGAAAGCTGCCAATTTGACACAAATCATGTGATATGTTTTAAGGTACAGAGTTGTGCATGCGTTGTGTTGATGACCATTTTAACAAGTAACGTTTGACCTTAGCGTCATAAGATTATACATATGTGCTTAGTAACGTTAGCAGAAGGGGTAGGGGCTTGGCTGTTAGGAGGAGGTTTAAAACAAGTGAAAGCTGCCAATTTGACACAAATGATGTGATATGTTTTAAGGTACAGAGTTGTGCATGCGTTGTGTTGATGACCATTTTAACAAGTAACGTTTGACCTTAGCGTCATAAGATTATACATATGTGCTTAGTAACGTTAGAAGAAGGGGTAGGGGCTTGGCTGTTAGGAGGAGGTTTAAAACAAGTGAAGGCTGCCAATTTGACACAAATCACGTGATATGTTTTAAGGTACAGAGTTGTGCATACGTTGATGGTAACGACCATTTTAACAAGTAACTCTTGACCTTAGCGTCTTTAAGATTATGCATATGTACTTAGTAAAATTCCATTGGCAATCTGAAAATAATTTCTGTTAAGCCGTGGAGTTTGGATGTAAGACAATTCTTAGCAATTAAATACTTGACACCCTCTAAGGAAAAGGTGCTGGTGTCGCCAGATATGTCTGTGTTTCAATCTTGAGCAAGGTATGGTCAAACTACGACCACAACGTATAAGATATTTGAGAACCTGGAACGAATTTTCTTTCATTTTGTAAAACCGAAAAGTAACAGTTCATTCAAACACTTGTTTGGTTGGCTATGCTCACAGACATTTATGGCTGTGAAAACATGTGGACTACCAAATAAAGATATTTTCAATCCTTGCACCTTTCTATTGTAATACCACCATGTCTCCACGCAACTTTAGTGCGGTACTGAAGTTGGTATCAATCTACTAAATCTATGGTATATTCTCCGGCAAAAATCCATTACAACAACAGGCAATCAATACAAGTATTAACGATAAATCCCTTTCAATCTTTCCTCCTTCCTACTGTAATACCGACCCATGCAACTAAAGCTGAAGGCGTATGGTATACACCTTCTCAACTAAGCGGCCTCGTTTTTGAATTTTTTCAACATTTCTTCAGCTTGCGTTCTATGAAATTTCTGACCCCAGAATTCACATTCAGCACCAAACTTTTAGTCTAATTGCAAAAATTTTCGCAATCTTATACCCCATTCACATTTGCAAGTAAAACCAGGTTAAACTAAACCAAGTTATGGAATGGACCCTTCTGATCGCACAGTCCTACGAATCGAGTGCATTTGATTGGCTGAAAATTAATCTGGTTTAGATAAAGCAGGTTTAACTGTGCCAGTGTGAATGCGGTATTAGTGTTAGCGATCTTAATTTTATGAGAATTATGAACTTGAAAATCTATATATGGGACTTGACCGTGAATAATGAAAGTTACACCCCGAACGATTTTCACGGTCAATCCCTCATGAATTCTCAAATTTATTATAGCCATAAAATCGAAATCACATACTCAAGGAAAATGAAAATTTGTAAATCAACTAAGTTCGGGGTGCTGAATCCAAATCCGTGGTCAGAAAGTTCGAATGAAGGAATTTTCTAAGATTTTCTTTCAAAAAGAGGCCTTTCACGGAAAAGGTCCATTGTCACAAGTGTAAGTAGATATGTTTTTATCTTATTGTTTTCATACTTATTCTTTTTGCTTATTATTTGCAATTACATTCTTTTTGTTTATTTGTTTGTTTGTTGGGTGCCTCTTAGCGTCTTGTAGTTTTTTGCGTGATCTATTTCACTTGCTTCATCTATATGCAATGGCAACGGGGCAAACACGGAGAGACCTTCGACTATGAGTCCATCGTATCCCTGTAGTAAACCTTGCTCAACAGGAACTTAAAATGAAACAGTGAAAAAGCTGACCCTACTTTTTTGCCTTTGTCAATCCAATTATGACAGAATCACGTGGGCATGTTGTCTGTTCCTCGGTCTGTTCTTCAATCGAATCGAAAATTCTATCACATTTACCGTGCAAATAGTAATTCACAACTCTCGCGATCTGATTGGTATCTAGGAAGCTCCGAGTTAGGGCATAAATAGAGTCAGATTTTTCAGAGTAATGTTATGAGTCTCTTTTGACCGAAGCACTATCATTACGTCAAAGAAGCACAGGGAAACAAGGAACTCCAGGTCGCAAGTCTACAACGTGTGTTGTAGTTTTTTAGATGGAAAACATAAAAGATATTCTGTTATTCTCTTTGCAGAAGAAAAAGGAGATGAACAGCCACCAAAATCATGGAGATCAGCAAAAGTGAAAAAGCGAACAAGAACAACATACACGAGAGCACAACAAGTTGAATTGGAAAAAGAATATCATTACAGTCGATATATTTCAAGAGCACGTAGAATTGAACTTGCAAGAGCTTTGAGTTTAACTGAAAAACACATCAAAATATGGTTTCAGAATCGAAGAATGAAAGAGAAAAGGGATGAAGATGAACGAGATGAAACCGATTGCTCGATACCTTGATCAACAAACAGGTTTTTATCAACTTCTTGAAATGGCCTAATGTTGGTGAGGATCTTGTTGTGAAAGTATTTACGCCACGTCGACGCGTATCCGGATATATTTTGAAATCTTTTTTCCTGCATTTCAAACAAAATCTGTGTCCACACCAGGCCTAATTTTGAAGTCTCCCATTCCACACGAAAATACTGTAACATTCAAAATTCGAAATTTGCTGACAATTTTTCAATTTTCAGCTTGCAAATGCAAGCCCAAGATGTGGGAAACGGATGCATTTTTGAAAATATCCAGATAAAGGTCAACGGGACCTCAGAGAAAGCTGCATAACCCCTTGTGAAACATAATAGACCTTTCAGCTATTTGAAAGAGAATTTGAACCGAATGATAGTTTATATATTTTGAAGAATCCTCGAAAGTGCATTATAGTGGCAGAAACTCAAACGCCACTCATTCGACTTTGTAGCATAGCCAAAAGGTCTATTGGGGACAAATGAATCTAGGGATCAAATAGATTTGAGAATTTCTGGACAGGGATTGAATCAATGTTATCGAGAAATTATAGAAAGTATGCCATGAAATGGAAGCTGGACATTAGTTAACTTTTAGAAGTAGGATGTTTGGACCTATTTAGAATAGATGACAATGTTAGTGCTCACATAACTAGCCCATAAACACAAATAATGCGAGTGCTTAACTTCATTTTACAACTCAACGGTGTCCCAACAAATTACGCAGAGTTCACAGGGTGTTCGATTTGTGTTGCTGCTTTCTGCTACAGAAGAACGGTACGTTCTATTGCTCTGTTGATTCTATTGATCTATTGTAAATTCTATTGATTTGCAAATGCTTTACCTTAGACTTAGGCTCATTGTTTTAGCCAAATGGTTCCTATTTCATGGCACTGGAAGGAAAAAATAAGTGAATGCTTCAAAAACGGAGCTTGCAATAAGTGAATGCTTCAAAAACAGAATTTGCTTTGTTCTTAAAAAAAGTTGTCACTATCATGTAAATTTTGAAACAGTTTTGTGTTGAATTTGCAATTTTCTACATTGAAATTAAGGTAAGCAATAAAAGGAAACAGTAAACACTAAGCGGTGAAGGTGAAGTTGCGTTTTTCAGCGCCAAGCGCTGCAATAGCAGGAAGAGAGCAGACCTAATCGACCCCTTGTCATGACGCTCAAATGGTGGGGGGAAAAGAGCAGACCTAATCGACCCCTTGTCATGACGCTCAAGTGGTGGGGCCCTACCAGGATTCGAACCCACTCCTCCTGACTGTTCTGGCTGCAATGTCAGAGGATTACACCACGGTGCCACAACACCTTCAATGAATAATGCAACTAACCCTTTTTAAGTTGTAAAAAATTCTTACACAGCGATAGAACTACTTGCAGTATTTACTTGATTTTGGCATTTTGACGGAAAAAAGAAAGTCTTGTTATTTAACCCTATAGTGGTTGGGCTATTTGATAATCCTATTTTGGTTGGGGGGGCAAAAAGCCCCCCCCCCTACCTAACTCTTGACTGGTAATAGGTAGAGTGACCAAATTTTGTGTGCTAATAGCCTCAGGCATGTACTTTCTGAAAATGTAAAAATTAACCTAAGATTAGCCCTCATTTTTGCTCACATCAGCATTTTCCTTTGTGTGGTCAAGAAAAGCGGCAAAATTGACTAAAATCAGGAAAATCGCGATAAAATTAGATTTGGAGCACATTTTCCACCCAAACATGATAATTGTGATAGAATGCATCAAATAAGACTACACTACAAAAGAAATTTGCAAAACATTCAACTTACGATCCTTTTTTCGCGATAATTGAAATTTGAGAATTTGCGATTTTTCCAGGGTCAGTCCCAGAAATTGTCTTCCGCCCCCTTATTTTTCAAAATATTTCAATGAAACTTTTGAGAGGTTGCACAATAAGTAGTTGCAAAAAATCAAGAAGTTTCATGGCTATAAATGTCTTCCTAGCAGAGTTATTAGAAACATTCTACTAGGGGGGGGGCAAATTTGTCCCCCAACCAAAATAGGGTTAAGCGATCACTCTTTCCACTTCCTTGTGCCATAAATCAACAGCCACTAATCTGACTAGCTAAAAAGGTTTCAAGCTCCAAGGTGAACTCTGTCCTATGCTACTGTATCGAGAACAAAGCAATACGCCTTTTCACAATTTGCAGAAAAGGACTGAGGAGAGCGCGGCCCCTTCTGACCACCTTGGAAACAATATGAAATCTCCTTGTAAACTAGAGTTGTTTTCGATCTATTTGAGCCCTTTCGCAGTTATGATACTTGATTGCTATGGAAAGATTTTTCTCTGGATTACTTAGGCGTCTTGCCATCCTGCCGCCAAATTCGGAGTGTGTTTTGAGCCACATTATTGTATGTGGTCACTATAGTTTGAGGTAAGGTCTATTGATCGGTTGGGCTTAAACTAAGCTGCTTCAAAGCTGATGGCAAAAACCTGCAATTAAGTTGCTCCAAACACACTCACTGATGGGTGAAAGAATGACCAGATGGCTAAATGATCCAGAGAAAACACTTATCATACTGAAAAGGTTTCGTGCAAGGTAGGTAGGTAGGCACTCACATTTAACGTGGCTAGCCCGCGAAAGTCTGAGAGACTTATTTCCAGCAGGGGCCACGGATGTTGTACCATCAATTCGCCGCAGCTACCCGCCGCAGCTACCAGATTTCCTTCACATGGCTCTGGTCGACCCGGGCTAGAGTTACGGACAGCGACCAAACTGTCCAGCGTGGGATTTGAACCTACGGCCGTTCTGAGCATTGGTTTACGAGTCAGACGCCTTAACCACTCGGCCACGCGCTCCGCTTGAAACTTGAAAGATGCAAATCAATCAAAACAACTCAAGTTTGCAGAGAAATGCTAGCCTGATTCACAGACCAAACGAGAAAATTTTGGTCTGTGAATCAGGCTAGAGAAATGCATGCAGGGATTCACCTGATTTCCAATGTTGCCAAGGCTGTTATAATGAGCCACGTTCTCCTCAGTCCCTCCGTCCCTTTCTTCAAATTGCGAAAAGGTCTAAGTACAGCTCCTCCGCAACAGCAGTTGTCGCCTCTGCAAATAGGGCCTTGTCAGACTGGCTCTCCAAAAAGTAGGTTCTTATACGCGGGGATTTACTGCACTCTTATGTGCCAATCAGAATATGGCTTAGAGGAAGGCACTTTTGCAATTATTGCTTGAAGAGACATTCATCTAAGTACTGATAGGTAGCTTTATTGTACAGCAGTTCTGGAAAATTCCTTTTAGGCCCTGTTTATATGAGGGAAAATACCTCACCTGCCAGACCCAGGGCTGAAAGGTGAGGTAAATTTCAGCCACTGTTAATATGAGATTTTTCGCCTAACCTGTCAGCCCCGGGCTGAGAGGCGAGGTGAAGTAACGTCTCTCTTCCGTGAAATCAGAATGAATTGACCAATAAGAATCAACGAATAATTTCAATTCACCTCACCATACTGGCGGTGTTTCGTTTATACGGAAAACTTTCACCTTACCCAGGTGAGATCCCACCTCTGGTGAGATGGGATTTCAATATACCAGTGGTGTTGCGTTCGTCATGTAAACGCGAAATGAAAATACAAAGGATTCTATTGGAAGGTGGAATCTCACCTCTCAGCCCCGGGTCTGGCAAGTGAGGTCACCTCTCAGCCCCGGGTCTGGCAAGTGAGGTGTTTTCCTCATATAAACAGGCCCTTAGTGGTGTTGTGGCCCCGTGATTTGAGAAAAAATAGCACATGATTTAGCCCAGCTGTTTAGACCATATTGAGGCCTGCTGAATCAGATAAGCTGCGCACTCCTACACTTGACTTGACGGGATGCGCCGCTCAACAGGGTGTCCTTTACGGTAAAAATTATGCGACTGGGTGTCCTTTTCTGATAAAAAAATTATGCGACAGGATACTACAATTTATAAGAAAATTATGCGACACTGTGTATTTTTTTTTATATCACTAAAATTTAAAACGAAAAAACAAACTCGAATTTAATTTTGTTGAGGTGGAGGCAAAAAACATAACGTTATCGAGTTGCCTCCACACCCAACATCACAGTTATACGAATATTTTAAATTGAAATAAACTTTACACAACAAAAAATAATACTGAAGCCAAATTTGCCATTGAGGTGATCTTTCAATGTGGCGCACGCAGCAGTATCAGATTGATCCAACTCCGTCGTGCTGCCAAGCTTATATCTAAAGTGCTTTGAGGACGACACCTCAAGTGCAAATTCGGCTTAGGGGTAACTCTGCCCTCCGCTGATGGGAGGGCAAAGCCACCCTAAGGGACAGAACTATACATGAACTAAAAAATCACAATACGGGACAAAATACAAACTACTATGTACACGTCATCATAACAGTCCAAGGCCACAGAGTTCAATCTACCAGATACAGATACACTGCGTATCCTGCAGAAGGAAATTTTTTAGAGTTCTCTTGAAACAATGGATAATAGATACTTTTGGGAAGATTCTTACGCGATAGGGTATTCTTTTGGGGGTATGCGGCAGGATACAGGCTATGGAGAGATTGCTACACACCCCTGTCACTCCCTAGTCAAGTACACCCCCTAGATAATCCATTTCTGCAAGGGTGAGCGAACTATTAGTATCAATTCGAGTTTAAAGCCGGAAGTCAATGCATTAGAGAAGGATATGAGCACGAATTTAGGAATTTATTCTGAAAATTTACGTAAACCCAGGTAAATATAAGCTAAGCTGATTATAGAAAAGGAGGAGCTGTGACACATTAGATGTGTGAATTTGGGAAAACTGCATAATTGCATTATCCGATCAAAGTCAAGTGGGCATATGTCGAAGTGGTCATCTAATCCAGATTTGCTCATCGAATCTGTCTCACCACAAATTATGTAGACTTGATCCAAGTCCATTCCGTGGTATATCAGCACTGAGGAACATGCAGAAGTAACTAGGTTCGTCAGTGCTGATATACCACGGAATAGACTTGGAGCAAGTCTACAAATTATAATGTACTAGTCAGTTCTTTCGTAGAGGTCATCTGACAAACGAGATAGGAAAATGACTTCCAAGACAAGACTTTTACGGGGTGAGTGGCCGAGTGGCTTATACAGTCTTCGTCAGGTGACTGAAGTTAAGCTCCGTCGAGTGAGGTCAAATTTCGGATGGGTGACCTCGGAGGCCTGACCTCACAACTCACCACGTCGTCCTGCGGCAGGGAAGTTAAACTAAGGGTCCCATGCCTGGATGCGGCATGCACAGTGGACCTAAATTAGCTTTCAGTAGCTAGACTGACAAGCCATTCAAAACAAATTGAAAAAAAAACAAACAAGCGTTATTTTGTACCTTATGTGCAAGGAAATAGCTCTGCAGCAACTTTGGAGCGAAAGTTTGTAGGCAAAATGGAGCTACGTGTCAAGCTTTGCAAGCTTGAGCTTAAAATCCTTAGTTATAAGAAACGAAAGCATAGCAAGTTAATTTGAAGTAGTAATAGGTCAGACTTATGACGATGAGTCCCTTCTATCCCTGCGGTAAACCTTGCTCAAGAGGGACTCATCATGAAACAATGAAAAACCCTGCCCTTTCTCATGCATTCGATCATGATTCGATCGATCGAATCAGGATCGAACGACTGCCGTAGCTCTGTTCAACGGTCACTCCTCGGAAAGAAAATGCGATAAAAACCACGTCAAGCAGGCGTTTCATCAAAGAAACTTTGTATAAATCTGAAGAAGGAAGTTCATTTTACCTGGTAAGTCCAAAATGAGTCTTTCAACGCCACATTTTCCATGTTTTTAAGACCAAAACATACCAGAGAAAACTTCAGCCACCTGCCGTAGCAACTTTGTTCAAAATCTAGTCAACTGCATCATTCGAATCGAGAATTCGACATCATTGTTCTCTGCCAAATCTCGCAATCTGATTGGTACGTTAGGAATTGCAATGTTTGGGCCTAGATAGGGCCAAGTTTTTCATAGTAATACTATGAGTCTCTTAGACTCGATTACATGTCGTAGTTTCGCTTTTTGCCTGAACTGATATCGCTACAACTACGACTTATTCCCAAACGCTTGCAGAGACGGTAAAGCTCGGTACTGGTTGCCTGAAGCGACATCATCAAGTCAAAGAGCACAGGGCAACAAGAGACTCATCGTCATCAGTCTAGTAATAGGTTTCGTATGAAGCACCATTTACGCCAAAATAGTTTCGGGAATGAGAAGTGTCATGTTTCAAGTTTCTTTACTTAAACCTTAATCTCTAATTTATTTAGTCTAATTTCTATTAGTTTTAACATATTAAGTTCTCATTAACTGATATCTTGTTACAGTAAAATTCTATCGGGAGGCATCCTACGCTGGTTAGTTTATTTAGAAAGTCTTAAGAGCAATTTTACATCATAGCATTGTTTGAAATTAACGGTAAACACAGGGTGACTCAATAATTCCTCCTCCGCTGAGAGTAAAGTCATTGCATCCAATACACGTTCTTTTTTATAAGAACCTTGGATCAGGTCATAGTACTAAAAGTTTCTTGATTTCACAAGAAATTTTGTCCATCTTTAGTACTAAAAGTTTCTTACTTGGTTTCTTATTTTTGGAATGCAGAATTATCAATGTGGTCAATAACACTGCGCCAGATATATTTCTTGACATTTAAAACACGATTAAGGAATAAACAGTGTTCTGTTATGTTGAAAACACAAATGTTTAAATAATATTGCTCAAGAATAAAGGTTCAACGATATATTTGCTACAATATCAGTACTTCTCAGACATAGTACTAGAGTTTCTTAAAATTTTGGCCATCTTAGTACTAGTTTCTTATAAAACAAACGTGTACCGAATGTGTCAAAAAGGCCTGGCGTTGGAAAGTCTACTCCTCTGATATATAAGCAATGATATTTTGCGATATTAAAATTTTTCCTGGCTGAAATCGGTCCGTTCAGATTTGTCAAGGAATCTTCTAAAAAGTCCCTTTGACAAACCTTAAAAAACGTGCTAATATCACTAACATGTTTCCCAATATGTTTACCTTCCAGCAATGACTTCAGCAAGCTTCATTGCATGCTATATTTTCTTTTCAAGGAGATTCCATTCTCCCCAAGAAGACAAAATACTTGAAAAAAAGTGAATGTCATTTTTGCAAGGAAGAAATAAAGGGAAATTTCGCTCGTTGCTTTCACTCGTTTTTCTGGTTTTCGAAAGGGGCTTTCTGCAGAAAATCTCGCATATCCACGGGAAGGAATGGCAGATTAAAGAAGGGTGAATAACTAAGCCTAACTGGACATATCGGGAATAATACAAGATAGCTTTTCATATAATTTATTTGATATTCAGATGACAGAATTTTTCAACGCTGGGCCTTTTTATAGCATAGGATTCAAATCTTTCACATCTTTAAAAGGTGGGTGTAAAATCTCATCAGATTTTCATCAGCGAAATTTCCCTTTGTTTCTTCACGGGCGATTCTGACACGTAAAGAATGTTTCATACTTACTAATTCTATGTTTTGAATCAATTAGAATGCTTACCTTGGAGTCTTTTCTTGTGTTTTGACTTGTTCTCGTAGCTGAGTCGCCTTGCCTGCCATTGCTTGCCTGGACCCTAGGCTTTTAGTTACAAGAAAACCTGCTTGAGAAATATGAGATTATGGTAAACAGCCACAACAACGATTCTTCTAAACTAACCGTTGGAAAAACGTTGAGAGCAAGCAATGGCGAGCAAGGCCACTCAGCTACGAGAAGAAGTCAAAACACAAGAAAAGACACCAAAGTAAGCATTCTAACTGCTTCAAAACATAGAATTAGTAAGTATGAAACATTCTTCACGTGTCAGGATCCCAGATTGTTTCTTCCTACCAAAATGGCAATATTTTGGTAATTTTGAAAAAAAAGTCTTGGTAAATCTTAAACTACTGATACACTCTTCAAGAAAACAATATTTTCTGAACGCCTACAATATGGTGGAAAGCAGAAGTCTGCAGCTCTTCTGGTAAAGGCTTTAAAAAGTTGATGGCGTTAGAGCCTCAAAATTAATAAATTCCACCAGTTTGAAGCTAATCAAGATATCAATAAAAATTGCCACGGCAGATTTACAGCAAATTACCCAAAGTTCCTTTCGGGCACTTTAATTCAAAGAAAGATGCAATAGAATCTCGCATCGATCCTTTTAAGATCTGAGCGCTTATAATCATCAAAAATGATTCTGCTAACAGCAAAGAGTCTAATTCTAATTTTTAGTAATTCTCAGAATCGCAGTCCCTTAGTGAACTCGAAAGATCAAAAAGTGAGTCTTGGAGAACAGATGGAAAATGGCCTAAAACGCACAAATACTTTTGCTGCAACGAATTTCAAAATGGATGGGAGGGGCATCTTGAGTCACCCCTGTATGATATATAATGTAAATAAGTGTATATTGTTCTGAAATATGTAGTACATGAGATATGGAAATGTTGCAATTCCAACGAACTCTTTCTTGGTTTTGTCTAATCTTTCAATTGAAGAGAAAGGCATTTGCACATCATACATCTTTCTAAACATAGAACCACACCAGCACAAATGATTAATAGAATGTCGCTCGATTTGTCGCCGTCTATAACCAATAAATCCTGTTCTTGATTTCACAGAGCTACTCCAACACACGTGCGAACGTATCACGTTACTCGTGTGCCTCGCAGAGGCTTAAGCGTCAACCTAGAAGGCACTCTAAGTTCAAAAAAGAATGACAGAGCAGAAACAGCGTAAAATGACGTCATTAACCAATCCGAGATAAGCAAGTGTTTGGAAGGATAAGCTTTTTGAAATGATAAATCAAGAGTTCAAGGCCCTAGGATGAAACTATCAAGTGTGCCTAATTTTGGGATCTGTTGCAGGGATCTGTTGCAGGGATCTAAGGGGGCTCAAAGTTATGAGTTTTTGCGCATGCGTGCACAGTTTCTACTCTGTCCATCAGAATAATTTGATCAGCATTGCTGCGAATCTTATTTTCTGCCACAGTAAGGCAACTAAAACTAGCACATACTTGTTAGGGAGACGAAGTACTAACCCTTTTGTTGATACATTGTGTTTCAGCTTTGTTGATAGCGAATCAACGCTGGGGCTCACACTGTCATGCACAACGGAGCTATTGTTTCTTGCTCTTGTTCTCAGCGATCAAGCTAATTTACATAACACGTGATTGCAGTAAATCGTTAGTGGCGTGCGATCTGGAGCCCTTTTGAGGGGCTTCCTTGAGGCTCACAACTTAGCCTTTTCGCATCACCAACAAATACTTAAATAGGACGGGCGAAGATAAAGAATCGTTAGGGTTCATTTGAATGGAATGGTGCCAATAAATGCAAGCAAGTAAGCAAGCAAACAAATTTATTTGTTAAAACGCAAGCTAGGTATATGAACAGGTTTACAGCTGAAGTGAAACTTCGGCACCACAGCTGGTGCCCTCAGACTTACCTCGGAAGGAATAGACAACTGAGTTGGCTGCTGGTTTGTGGGTTGCAGTGTCAGCTACGGGATTCGAACCCACGCCGGTAGAGCACACAGGTTTCGAAACACTGCACCTCAACAACTCGGCCAAACAACCATGGAGCATGTCCGCAAAACTGAAAATCTTTGATAGAATATCTCGGCCATTGATGTTAAACTAAATTTTTATTTGGTGCTAAATATTGCCCACAATTCATTTCTATGGTTAATTAACAAAGGAATTCACTCTTTGATTGACGTTGCTTCTGAGTTGGCCATTAATGCAACCATAGATAATAGAACAGATGCAACCAGCGTGTGGCAACGAATTGCAACGAGTGCAAATCAAGTTTTGCCTCATGGTAGAAAGTAATAGCCTGAAGATGAAAACACTGTGAACCATCCCTAATTAAAGGGCAATACAATGACTCAGAGCCGTGTGGTGGAATCATACATTTGGTTTAATGAAGGTCGAATGCTACAACAGCTTACGCCATCGTATTTCACAGCATAAATGCTATCGGAAATATTTCATCAAGGAGAATCTAAGAGCTGAAAAACGAGTAGCAACGAATTTAAAAGAAGAGCAAGAATCTGTTAAAGTTAGTTCGCCAAGGCAAATAGCTAACTCGAGAGCTTCATATGCAAGTCCAAACAGGACTATTATAACTAAAGATTTCGACGGAATTCGACAAGTGTATCGACATTGTTTCGCACGAGAAACTATAGTGTATTAAGATGTATTCTTGGTAAGGCTATTTATAAATTTTGCTACGTTCATTCACTTCATGTTAAAAGAGCAAGCAATTCTTTACACAAAGCTCTGGCAGGCATACAGGGTGTCTCAAAAAAATTGTTCGACGTTTGATTAAATACTAAAAAAAATAATGATACGCTGAATGCACCCTTGGTCAAGTCACCCTTTTCCAGAGATTTTAGATTAATTTTTGACACAAGAATCTTGCAAATCCGCTAAAAATTCATGGAGTTACAAGCATTTGAAGTTCAAATTTGTGCGAATGCTGAAACCAGAGGCCTCGAAATGGCATTTTTGGTAAAAGCTTCATTGGCCGTCGTTTCTGTTATTTCTCAATTGTTTCAGGGCGAGCCAACTGGGATTCAAACAGGTTTTCGATAAGCTAGCTGTCAAGCACATAGATGCTTTGAAGAAACAGATTCAGTCTATCGCCGATTATGTTTTGAACCACTGTTTTTGGACTTATGCAATGTAAGGAAATTTAGAGAATTATCACAAGAAATAATTTACTTTAGAAGTCCTATTTGGTTTGCTCTGATATCAACGAGAGGCATGACATTGGATAAGCTTCTCTTACCTCCGTCTTCGAGCTTTTTGTAATACCAGTAATCTGGTTTCAGCTATCGCATATTTTTTATCTTCGAGAGCTTGTAACTCAGTGACTTTTCAACCGATTTGCACGATTTTAGTCTCTAAAATTATTTCATAATCTTAGGAACAGGGTTATCTTTCCATGAGCTTATTCACGTTGTCCTTATTTTTCAATATTTTATCAAACGTTGAACAATTTTTTGAGACACCCTGTAAATCACAAAGTCTTTTGCACATGAAAGAAGAGATTTTGAGAAGTGAGTAGGATAGAAGAAGGTAAAAAGATGATGACTATAAGAATGATTGAGACTCCCTGTAGGTGACAAGGCGAGAAAATCATGACTCGACCACAGTTTCACCTTCTTGCCTGATTTATCAGTCATCAGGTTCGCATGGGCCAAAATCGAATTGTCCCTTTTCCACAATCGTCTACACGTTTGCAGACACAAAGGTAGCCGAGTTAGGAAAGGCACCATGAGTGACCAGCGAGGGCGAGGCTGCTTCAAGAAGAGTGACATGCTGGGTTCGATTGATCCATGTTTCGTTGTGCGTCCAATAAATTGAACAGGCATGCATGAGGCTATTTCTGGAGGAGGGGCATTCAGTATTCACACAATTTATTTGGTTCATAGTTTGTTGAACATCAAATTGAACGGGGACAATCCTACGGACTTTGAAACGGTGCCATGTGTGACGAGCTGCGGGTAAGGCTATTTCTGGAGGAGGGGCATTCAGTATTCACACAATTTATTTGGTTCATAGTTTGTTAAACATCAAATTGAACGGGGACAATCCTACGGACTTTGAAACGGTGCCATGTGTGACGAGCTGCGGGTAAGGCTATTTCTGGAGGAGGGACATTCAGTATTCACACAATTTATTTGGTTCATAGTTTGTTAAACATCAAATTGAGCGGGGACAATCCTACGGACTTTGAAACGGTGCCATGTGTGACGAGCTGCGGGTAAGGCTATTTCTGGAGGAGGGACATTCAGTATTCACACAATTTATTTGGTTCATAGTTTGTTAAACATCAAATTGAACGGGGACAATCCTACGGACTTTGAAACGGTGCCATGTGTGACGAGCTGCGGGTAAGGCTATTTCTGGAGGAGGGACATTCAGTATTCACACAATTTATTTGGTTCATAGTTTGTTGAACATCAAATTGAACGGGGACAATCCTACGGACTTTGAAACGGTGCCATGTGTGACGAGCTGCGGGTAAGGCTATTTCTGGAGGAGGGACATTCAGTATTCACACAATTTATTTGGTTCATAGTTTGTTGAACATCAAATTGAACGGGGAATCCTACGGACTTTGAAACGGTGCCATGTGTGACGAGCTGGGGGTAAGGCTATTTCTGGAGGAGGGACATTCAGTATTCACACAATTTATTTGGTTCATAGTTTGTTAAACATCAAATTGAACGGGGACAATCCTACGGACTTTGAAACGGTGCCATGTGTGACGAGCTGGGGGTAAGGCTATTTCTGGAGGAGGGGCATTCAGTATTCACACAATTTATTTGGTTCATAGTTTGTTGAACATCAAATTGAACGGGGACAATCCTACGGACTTTGAAACGGTGCCATGTGTGACGAGCTGCGGGTAAGGCTATTTCTGGAGGAGGGGCATTCAGTATTCACACAATTTATTTGGTTCATAGTTTGTTAAACATCAAATTGAACGGGGACAATCCTACGGACTTTGAAACGGTGCCATGTGTGACGAGCTGCGGGTAAGGCTATTTCTGGAGGAGGGGCATTCAGTATTCACACAATTTATTTGGTTCATAGTTTGTTAAACATCAAATTGAACGGGGACAATCCTACGGACTTTGAAACGGTGCCATGTGTGACGAGCTGGGAGCAAGGCTATTTCTGGAGGAGGGGCATTCAGTATTCACACAATTTATTTGGTTCATAGTTTGTTGAACATCAAATTGAACGGGGACAATCCTACGGACTTTGAAACGGTGCCATGTGTGACGAGCTGGGGGTAAGGCTATTTCTGGAGGAGGGGCATTCAGTATTCACACAATTTATTTGGTTCATAGTTTGTTGAACATCAAATTGAACGGGGACAATCCTACGGACTTTGAAACGGTGCCATGTGTGACGAGCTGGGGGTAAGGCTATTTCTCGAGGAGGGACATTCAGTATTCACACAATTTATTTGGTTCATAGTTTGTTGAACATCAAATTGAACGGGGACAATCCTACGGACTTTGAAACGGTGCCATGTGTGACGAGCTGGGGGTAAGGCTATTTCTGGAGGAGGGACATTCAGTATTCACACAATTTATTTGGTTCATAGTTTGTTGAACATCAAATTGAACGGGGACAATCCTACGGACTTTGAAACGGTGCCATGTGTGACGAGCTGGGGGTAAGGCTATTTCTCGAGGAGGGGCATTCAGTATTCACACAATTTATTTGGTTCATAGTTTGTTGAACATCAAATTGAACGGGGACAATCCTACGGACTTTGAAACGGTGCCATGTGTGACGAGCTGGGGGTAAGGCTATTTCTGGAGGAGGGACATTCAGTATTCACACAATTTATTTGGTTCATAGTTTGTTGAACATCAAATTGAACGGGGACAATCCTACGGACTTTGAAACGGTGCCATGTGTGACGAGCTGCGGGTAAGGCTATTTCTGGAGGAGGGACATTCAGTATTCACACAATTTATTTGGTTCATAGTTTGTTCAACATCAAATTGAACGGGGACAATCCTACGGACTTTGAAACGGTGCCATGTGTGACGAGCTGCGGGTAAGGCTATTTCTGGAGGAGGGGCATTCAGTATTCACACAATTTATTTGGTTCATAGTTTGTTAAACATCAAATTGAACGGGGACAATCCTACGGACTTTGAAACGGTGCCATGTGTGACGAGCTGGGAGCAAGGCTATTTCTGGAGGAGGGGCATTCAGTATTCACACAATTTATTTGGTTCATAGTTTGTTGAACATCAAATTGAACGGGGACAATCCTACGGACTTTGAAACGGTGCCATGTGTGACGAGCTGGGGGTAAGGCTATTTCTGGAGGAGGGACATTCAGTATTCACACAATTTATTTGGTTCATAGTTTGTTGAACATCAAATTGAACGGGGACAATCCTACGGACTTTGAAACGGTGCCATGTGTGACGAGCTGGGGGTAAGGCTATTTCTGGAGGAGGGGCATTCAGTATTCACACAATTTATTTGGTTCATAGTTTGTTGAACATCAAATTGAACGGGGACAATCCTACGGACTTTGAAACGGTGCCATGTGTGACGAGCTGGGGGTAAGGCTATTTCTCGAGGAGGGGCATTCAGTATTCACACAATTTATTTGGTTCATAGTTTGTTAAACATCAAATTGAACGGGGACAATCCTACGGACTTTGAAACGGTGCCATGTGTGACGAGCTGCGGGTAAGGCTATTTCTGGAGGAGGGGCATTCAGTATTCACACAATTTATTTGGTTCATAGTTTGTTGAACATCAAATTGAACGGGGACAATCCTACGGACTTTGAAACGGTGCCATGTGTGACGAGCTGCGGGTAAGGCTATTTCTGGAGGAGGGACATTCAGTATTCACACAATTTATTTGGTTCATAGTTTGTTAAACATCAAATTGAGCGGGGACAATCCTACGGACTTTGAAACGGTGCCATGTGTGACGAGCTGCGGGTAAGGCTATTTCTGGAGGAGGGGCATTCAGTATTCACACAATTTATTTGGTTCATAGTTTGTTGAACATCAAATTGAACGGGGACAATCCTACGGACTTTGAAACGGTGCCATGTGTGACGAGCTGCGGGTAAGGCTATTTCTGGAGGAGGGACATTCAGTATTCACACAATTTATTTGGTTCATAGTTTGTTGAACATCAAATTGAACGGGGACAATCCTACGGACTTTGAAATGGTGCCATGTGTGACGAGCTGCGGGTAAGGCTATTTCTGGAGGAGGGGCATTCAGTATTCACACAATTTATTTGGTTCATAGTTTGTTGAACATCAAATTGAACGGGGAATCCTACGGACTTTGAAACGGTGCCATGTGTGACGAGCTGGGGGTAAGGCTATTTCTGGAGGAGGGGCATTCAGTATTCACACAATTTATTTGGTTCATAGTTTGTTGAACATCAAATTGAACGGGGACAATCCTACGGACTTTGAAACGGTGCCATGTGTGACGAGCTGCGGGTAAGGCTATTTCTGGAGGAGGGACATTCAGTATTCACACAATTTATTTGGTTCATAGTTTGTTGAACATCAAATTGAACGGGGACAATCCTACGGACTTTGAAATGGTGCCATGTGTGACGAGCTGCGGGTAAGGCTATTTCTGGAGGAGGGGCATTCAGTATTCACACAATTTATTTGGTTCATAGTTTGTTGAACATCAAATTGAACGGGGACAATCCTACGGACTTTGAAACGGTGCCATGTGTGACGAGCTGCGGGTAAGGCTATTTCTGGAGGAGGGACATTCAGTATTCACACAATTTATTTGGTTCATAGTTTGTTGAACATCAAATTGAACGGGGACAATCCTACGGACTTTGAAACGGTGCCATGTGTGACGAGCTGGGGGTAAGGCTATTTCTGGAGGAGGGGCATTCAGTATTCACACAATTTATTTGGTTCATAGTTTGTTGAACATCAAATTGAACGGGGACAATCCTACGGACTTTGAAACGGTGCCATGTGTGACGAGCTGCGGGTAAGGCTATTTCTGGAGGAGGGACATTCAGTATTCACACAATTTATTTGGTTCATAGTTTGTTGCACATCAAATTGAACGGGGAATCCTACGGACTTTGAAACGGTGCCATGTGTGACGAGCTGGGGGTAAGGCTATTTCTGGAGGAGGGACATTCAGTATTCACACAATTTATTTGGTTCATAGTTTGTTAAACATCAAATTGAACGGGGACAATCCTACGGACTTTGAAACGGTGCCATGTGTGACGAGCTGCGGGTAAGGCTATTTCTGGAGGAGGGACATTCAGTATTCACACAATTTATTTGGTTCATAGTTTGTTGAACATCAAATTGAACGGGGACAATCCTACGGACTTTGAAACGGTGCCATGTGTGACGAGCTGCGGGTAAGGCTATTTCTGGAGGAGGGACATTCAGTATTCACACAATTTATTTGGTTCATAGTTTGTTAAACATCAAATTGAACGGGGACAATCCTACGGACTTTGAAACGGTGCCATGTGTGACGAGCTGCGGGTAAGGCTATTTCTGGAGGAGGGACATTCAGTATTCACACAATTTATTTGGTTCATAGTTTGTTAAACATCAAATTGAGCGGGGACAATCCTACGGACTTTGAAACGGTGCCATGTGTGACGAGCTGCGGGTAAGGCTATTTCTGGAGGAGGGGCATTCAGTATTCACACAATTTATTTGGTTCATAGTTTGTTGAACATCAAATTGAACGGGGACAATCCTACGGACTTTGAAACGGTGCCATGTGTGACGAGCTGCGGGTAAGGCTATTTCTGGAGGAGGGGCATTCAGTATTCACACAATTTATTTGGTTCATAGTTTGTTGAACATCAAATTGAACGGGGACAATCCTACGGACTTTGAAACGGTGCCATGTGTGACGAGCTGGGGGTAAGGCTATTTCTGGAGGAGGGGCATTCAGTATTCACACAATTTATTTGGTTCATAGTTTGTTGAACATCAAATTGAACGGGGACAATCCTACGGACTTTGAAACGGTGCCATGTGTGACGAGCTGCGGGTAAGGCTATTTCTGGAGGAGGGGCATTCAGTATTCACACAATTTATTTGGTTCATAGTTTGTTGAACATCAAATTGAACGGGGACAATCCTACGGACTTTGAAACGGTGCCATGTGTGACGAGCTGGGGGTAAGGCTATTTCTGGAGGAGGGACATTCAGTATTCACACAATTTATTTGGTTCATAGTTTGTTGAACATCAAATTGAACGGGGACAATCCTACGGACTTTGAAACGGTGCCATGTGTGACGAGCTGCGGGTAAGGCTATTTCTGGAGGAGGGGCATTCAGTATTCACACAATTTATTTGGTTCATAGTTTGTTAAACATCAAATTGAACGGGGACAATCCTACGGACTTTGAAACGGTGCCATGTGTGACGAGCTGCGGGTAAGGCTATTTCTGGAGGAGGGGCATTCAGTATTCACACAATTTATTTGGTTCATAGTTTGTTAAACATCAAATTGAACGGGGACAATCCTACGGACTTTGAAACGGTGCCATGTGTGACGAGCTGCGGGTAAGGCTATTTCTGGAGGAGGGGCATTCAGTATTCACACAATTTATTTGGTTCATAGTTTGTTAAACATCAAATTGAACGGGGACAATCCTACGGACTTTGAAATGGTGCCATGTGTGACGAGCTGCGGGTAAGGCTATTTCTGGAGGAGGGACATTCAGTATTCACACAATTTATTTGGTTCATAGTTTGTTAAACATCAAATTGAACGGGGACAATCCTACGGACTTTGAAACGGTGCCATGTGTGACGAGCTGCGGGTAAGGCTATTTCTGGAGGAGGGGCATTCAGTATTCACACAATTTATTTGGTTCATAGTTTGTTAAACATCAAATTGAACGGGGACAATCCTACGGACTTTGAAATGGTGCCATGTGTGACGAGCTGCGGGTAAGGCTATTTCTGGAGGAGGGACATTCAGTATTCACACAATTTATTTGGTTCATAGTTTGTTAAACATCAAATTGAACGGGGACAATCCTACGGACTTTGAAACGGTGCCATGTGTGACGAGCTGCGGGTAAGGCTATTTCTGGAGGAGGGGCATTCAGTATTCACACAATTTATTTGGTTCATAGTTTGTTGAACATCAAATTGAACGGGGACAATCCTACGGACTTTGAAACGGTGCCATGTGTGACGAGCTGCGGGTAAGGCTATTTCTGGAGGAGGGACATTCAGTATTCACACAATTTATTTGGTTCATAGTTTGTTGAACATCAAATTGAACGGGGTCAATCCTACGGACTTTGAAACGGTGCCATGTGTGACGAGCTGGGGGTAAGGCTATTTCTGGAGGAGGGACATTCAGTATTCACACAATTTATTTGGTTCATAGTTTGTTGAACATCAAATTGAACGGGGACAATCCTACGGACTTTGAAACGGTGCCATGTGTGACGAGCTGGGGGTAAGGCTATTTCTCGAGGAGGGGCATTCAGTATTCACACAATTTATTTGGTTCATAGTTTGTTAAACATCAAATTGAACGGGGACAATCCTACGGACTTTGAAACGGTGCCATGTGTGACGAGCTGCGGGTAAGGCTATTTCTGGAGGAGGGGCATTCAGTATTCACACAATTTATTTGGTTCATAGTTTGTTGAACATCAAATTGAACGGGGACAATCCTACGGACTTTGAAACGGTGCCATGTGTGACGAGCTGCGGGTAAGGCTATTTCTGGAGGAGGGACATTCAGTATTCACACAATTTATTTGGTTCATGGTTTGTTGAACATCAAATTGAACGGGGACAATCCTACGGACTTTGAAACGGTGCCATGTGTGACGAGCTGGGGGTAAGGCTATTTCTGGAGGAGGGACATTCAGTATTCACACAATTTATTTGGTTCATAGTTTGTTGAACATCAAATTGAACGGGGACAATCCTACGGACTTTGAAACGGTGCCATGTGTGACGAGCTGGGGGTAAGGCTATTTCTGGAGGAGGGGCATTCAGTATTCACACAATTTATTTGGTTCATAGTTTGTTGAACATCAAATTGAACGGGGACAATCCTACGGACTTTGAAACGGTGCCATGTGTGACGAGCTGCGGGTAAGGCTATTTCTGGAGGAGGGGCATTCAGTATTCACACAATTTATTTGGTTCATAGTTTGTTAAACATCAAATTGAACGGGGACAATCCTACGGACTTTGAAATGGTGCCATGTGTGACGAGCTGCGGGTAAGGCTATTTCTGGAGGAGGGACATTCAGTATTCACACAATTTATTTGGTTCATAGTTTGTTAAACATCAAATTGAACGGGGACAATCCTACGGACTTTGAAACGGTGCCATGTGTGACGAGCTGCGGGTAAGGCTATTTCTGGAGGAGGGGCATTCAGTATTCACACAATTTATTTGGTTCATAGTTTGTTGAACATCAAATTGAACGGGGACAATCCTACGGACTTTGAAACGGTGCCATGTGTGACGAGCTGCGGGTAAGGCTATTTCTGGAGGAGGGGCATTCAGTATTCACACAATTTATTTGGTTCATAGTTTGTTGAACATCAAATTGAACGGGGACAATCCTACGGACTTTGAAACGGTGCCATGTGTGACGAGCTGGGGGTAAGGCTATTTCTGGAGGAGGGGCATTCAGTATTCACACAATTTATTTGGTTCATAGTTTGTTGAACATCAAATTGAACGGGGACAATCCTACGGACTTTGAAACGGTGCCATGTGTGACGAGCTGCGGGTAAGGCTATTTCTGGAGGAGGGGCATTCAGTATTCACACAATTTATTTGGTTCATAGTTTGTTAAACATCAAATTGAACGGGGACAATCCTACGGACTTTGAAATGGTGCCATGTGTGACGAGCTGCGGGTAAGGCTATTTCTGGAGGAGGGGCATTCAGTATTCACACAATTTATTTGGTTCATAGTTTGTTAAACATCAAATTGAACGGGGACAATCCTACGGACTTTGAAATGGTGCCATGTGTGACGAGCTGGGGGTAAGGCTATTTCTGGAGGAGGGGCATTCAGTATTCACACAATTTATTTGGTTCATAGTTTGTTGAACATCAAATTGAACGGGGACAATCCTACGGACTTTGAAACGGTGCCATGTGTGACGAGCTGGGGGTAAGGCTATTTCTGGAGGAGGGGCATTCAGTATTCACACAATTTATTTGGTTCATAGTTTGTTGAACATCAAATTGAACGGGGACAATCCTACGGACTTTGAAACGGTGCCATGTGTGACGAGCTGGGGGTAAGGCTATTTCTGGAGGAGGGGCATTCAGTATTCACACAATTTATTTGGTTCATAGTTTGTTGAACATCAAATTGAGCGGGGACAATCCTACGGACTTTGAAACGGTGCCATGTGTGACGAGCTGGGGGTAAGGCTATTTCTGGAGGAGGGGCATTCAGTATTCACACAATTTATTTGGTTCATAGTTTGTTGAACATCAAATTGAACGGGGACAATCCTACGGACTTTGAAACGGTGCCATGTGTGACGAGCTGGGGGTAAGGCTATTTCTGGAGGAGGGGCATTCAGTATTCACACAATTTATTTGGTTCATAGTTTGTTGAACATCAAATTGAGCGGGGACAATCCTACGGACTTTGAAACGGTGCCATGTGTGACGAGCTGGGGGTAAGGCTATTTCTGGAGGAGGGACATTCAGTATTCACACAATTTATTTGGTTCATAGTTTGTTGAACATCAAATTGAACGGGGAATCCTACGGACTTTGAAACGGTGCCATGTGTGACGAGCTGGGGGTAAGGCTATTTCTGGAGGAGGGGCATTCAGTATTCACACAATTTATTTGGTTCATAGTTTGTTAAACATCAAATTGAACGGGGACAATCCTACGGACTTTGAAACGGTGCCATGTGTGACGAGCTGCGGGTAAGGCTATTTCTGGAGGAGGGGCATTCAGTATTCACACAATTTATTTGGTTCATAGTTTGTTAAACATCAAATTGAGCGGGGACAATCCTACGGACTTTGAAACGGTGCCATGTGTGACGAGCTGCGGGTAAGGCTATTTCTGGAGGAGGGGCATTCAGTATTCACACAATTTATTTGGTTCATAGTTTGTTGCAAATCAAGTGGATGGGAGAATTTCTGCGGACTTCGAAAAGATGCCATGTATGACAAGCCAGGGTGAGGCGGTTTCCATGGGTGAGATCTGCAAAGTTCACAGAAACAATTTGGACCCCATTTTGCTGTGAGGCCAATGATAGCGGTCGTTAGCATATTTGCAATTCAAAGGTGATGGCAAGGTCTAAAGGTGCGCTTCAATGAACAAGGGATTGGGTAAGACTGAAATATGTTTTAAAATGGCTGGAACTGGCATGCGCATGTGCAAAGGAGACAAAGAGTGTGTGGGTATTTTCTTTGTTTTATTTACAGATGGGTGAACGTATCCACCTCTGCCTATTACCATTACAAGATACATGAGTAGGCCGTGCTTCTAAAATTTGTGATGCGCTTTATTTTCAACTCTTGTATCTGAGTTCTGCAGGCTCTAAGGCAAAAAGGGATATCAGCATCAAAGTGTTCATAATAACTCCTTGAAGAAAATTGAATTGAATTCAATTGAACAGATTTGAGACCATGTATAGTTGTTTGTACTTTTGATCAAATTAGGTGTCAGGATATCAGTAAAATCGCATATAACAAAGTGCGAGAGCAGTGCAGACAGAGCCTGATGAAAACAATGAAAAATCAAGTGCAAAATGATCTCCTATTTTCAAAACAAAAATGGATTCACTGTTAACCGCATTGCGTGTTTTTCGTGTAAGCGTGGGAAAGTCTCAGGTCAACGGACTACAAAATTCGGCTCCTCTTGCGTTTCAATATTTAACCTTTCTGACATTCTAATAACGTTGTTGTGCACAGATCCCTAAATCACGATGCTCCAATGCGTCATTAGTTTCTGTCCATGTTCTGTGCTCGGGGAGGGTGGGGGAGGGGGGACTACCATATATTCCGGTACGGGATGTGCCATTTTTCGGAATGCATTTTTTTCAGTCAGAAAATAAATTTTGGCGTGTCACTTTTGGTAAAATCACAATTAGACATAATCTTGGGGTGCCATTTTAGAAAGATAACTCATTGGGATATTGGTTTTGATCAAATTTCACATATATGGTTAATAAAATTTTGGATTATTTTTAAAAGTTTAGGGTACATATTTGAGTGGCCTACAAATTCTTGGGTATCGTTTTCGCAAAAATTCATGAATTGTCAGGGTCTGATTTCAGACGTCGAAATGGCACAACCCGTCACCCGCCTATTGAAGTTATCCCCGGGCTCTATGCCAATTAAAAAGACTAACAGCTTTAATGAAACCCTTGGCCAAGCCCAAGTTGGCTAGCTGACGTGGGGATCTTTTTCGTTCTTATAACCATCAAGAGACTCAAGAGGAATAGTATGGCACCCTTGGATGAAGCATAAATCTTTCCATATGGTACAGCACGAATATTGCTTATTCATAATGCACTATGAGGTTTCTTCGAATGTTGCAAAAACTAAAAAAAAAGTTATAACTAATTTCTTCTACGATGTAATTCATTTGTTTTTGACATTGTTGGAGAACAGAGGAACTGATGTTTCTGAAAGAATCACTTACTTTTAATCACCAATAACTTAACAATATAGACGACTGCAACTTTCATAAAAGCTTTTCTCAATGCAGTTTTACAGCCATAGGGAAATAAGGCTGCTGTCACAGTAATGACAACAACAATAACATCGACTCAGTAAGGCTAATGGTTGCAATGATATAAAAGAATGGCTGGGAGTGAGGCCAATGGTCAACCACTTAGGAAATGATTTATCGTGATAATGACCATTAGGCCAGGATGATTTTGAAGAGGTCTTTGTTAGTCTAATTCCAGAAATGTTGTTTGACAATGAAATATTGTTACAAAGCATGTTATATCAAAGAGCCTGATAATCTATATATGTCTGCATGAGTATTAACAGAAGTGCTGTCAATCGACAAGTGTCTTAGCTGCTAGACAACCAACCAACAATCTTAACCTTATAAACGGGATAAATTCAGATGCAATATCTTTACCAAAATTGTTTAATTGAAATCTTTACAGGCCCTGTACACAAAATGAAAGAATTTATACAATCTATATATGTCTGCATGAATATTAACAGAAGTGTTCTAAATCGACACGAGTTTTAGCTGCTAGACAACCAACCAACAATCTTAACCTTATAAACGGGATAAATACAGATACAATATCTTTACCAAAATTGTTTAATTGAAATCTTTACAGGCCCTGTGCACAAAATGAAAGACATTAGACAATCTATGAATGTCTGCATGAGTATTAACAGAAGTGTTCTCAATCGACAAGAGTTTTAGCTGCTAGACAACCAACCAACAATCTAACCTCATATGAACGGGATAAATTCAGATACAAAGACCTTTCACAATACTTTCAAGGAAAATTTAACAGAAGTTGTGCACAAATTTGAAGACTTCAATAATCTCTATATAAGCTGTGGCTACTGTGAAGGAGTTGTAGTTTCAACTATCTCGATTTTACATAATTGCATACGTCAAGCTTCAACTTAGAGTTTGAGGCCTTGTATGAGTCAATCTGGCACGTGGTTGATGATTTATGGCAGAGAAGAGGCAACATTAATGGTTGCTTCAAAAACAGCACTTCTATCTCCAGCAATGTCAAAATAAAGTAAATTTTCAAAGAAAGTGTCCTGGCACAACCTAAAAATTTTCCCTACACTTTTTAAAAGGTAGATATTGCTCTCTTTTAATAGACAATACTGCCAACCCTTTGAAAGATTTTGCAAACATTTTAACTCTAGAACCCTTTCTTTGAAAACTTACTTATTTTGACACTGCTGGAGAATTACAGATGCGTAGTGCTCGAAGCAACCACTTCATCTTGCCTTTTCTCTGCCATAAATCAGCTACCACTTGTTAGATTGACTCATAAGAAGTCTCAAATTCTAAGTTGAAGCCTGACCTATGCGACTGTGTATTAACCGAGATAATCGAATCTACAGCTCCTTCACAGCAGCTACACAAAAGCGGCAGAATTTTTTGTGATACCGTGCGTGCCTGTAGTCGATAAGGCAGAAAGATTGGCAAAAGAAAGAAGGATTACATGACATATTACGAGAAATGAACAAAATGGAAATGTAATGAATCTGTGATACAAATATTGTAATTTTCATCCAGTGAAGCTACGATTTGCTTGTTCACATTTTAGTTGCTAAGCAACGTGAGTTCACCGATCCATATAACTCTAGATAGCAAACATACAGGACTCGCTTTAAATCCATAACAAAAAGGTGCATAAAAATAAAAAGTAAACAATACATAAAAATACCTTGTTATCTTGCAGCACTTCATGTTCTTCATAAATGATCTTTCATTGAATTGTAGAAGATCTTTTATCGTAGCAGCAACAACTTTGTTCTTCAAAGGTTCGCACAAACGACGAATGGCCTCCATCTTGAATGCTAAGCCTAACATTTGCCTCACTACTTGAGAATAAAACAGTCCTAAAGTTTGCCTCTTTTTAATGTAACTAAATCAAGTCACAGTAGTTTCAATGTTTGGTAGTTTCTTAGATGACCAAAACACAATAAGATAAGAATAAAGTGTACCTTTAACTTTCTACTCTTTTCTTCTCATTTTCATCTCTTTCTTCTTCCGGAAAATTTTACCTTGCTCTTTGATGTGGCAATGCTTGTAAAAAGGCTCGAAATTCGGTATAAATGCAATAGTGTCTCTCATCAGCGGGCTCATGACATATCTGCCAACGTTCTTTCACTTCTGGTACAAACATTCTGAAATAAAAATTAATATTCTTTTTCTTTAAATACTTAATTTCAAGATAAAGACATCCTCCGTGTAGAATTTAAAACGTAAAAAAATCAGATGCTTTTCCCGTATCCTTATTATTCTTTTATTCTAACATAGACCTTTTAGCCATTCTGAAAAGAATCAGAATCGAACGATATTTTGCTAAATTTGCTGAATTTTCGAATCTGCACAATACTGATAGAAGCTCCAACGCCACTCCATCGAACGTCGAGTATAAAAATGTATAAAAATAACGCTCGATTAAGTCTCTTTTGCAGAATAGCTAAAAGGTCTATTGTTAACTTTCTTCTTACCCTCAGAATATTGCTGAGTCATTTGTCATTTTCTGAAGCTGTTAATGTTAATGGAAATTCTGCCACTAGCAAGCTTATGACTCGCCTGCGCGCAGACTTTACCACTGCGCAGGAGGTTTATGACATAATCGGCAACAAAACTATCGATTTGAGTGAACTCAGATCTTTATGCGAACTGTTCTTTCATTTACATGATAAGCATTCAACCAATTACATTTTCTATTGGTCAATAATATTTTTTTTCATCTAGGGAATGAAGAATATTCTGGAAGAATATGCTCATCGGGCTGCTGCCGCGGGGGCGTTGGCTGGGGGAGTTCTATAATTAGTTGGAAGTTTTTTTTTCTCCTCGGAGTTTGATCTCTGTGCACCATAGCTCCATTCTCCCTGCCCCTGCCGGTGCTGTCGTGGTTGTGGTTTGGTTGGTGCTGGGCTGTCTGCGCGGGTTTTTTTGGGGGTACTTCAGTTTCGATTTAGTTTTTGTTTTTTGTTTTTTTTTTTGTCTTTTTCCATTACCATTAAGGTGTTTGGAGGAGAAAACTCTAACTTTCTTGATAATTTTGCAAAACTTCTGAAAGTTTTTTCCTGCAACTACCTTAATTTACTGTTGCTATTTTGTAGAAAATTGTAAGTGGCATTTGTAGTGAGGGCCCGGTGACCTTGTGTCTTTCCTCGCTACAAATGTCACAGTATTTGTATTAAATTGTTGTTGCTTTTAAATTTTAGATTGATAGATAAAAAAAATATTCTGGAAAATTTGCCCATTAAAGCTGCTTTTGAATTGACACTGCAGCGGATTTCAAACTGAGAAGCAGGAAAGCACATTTCAATGTTTGGATGAAGATTACTTTCACGAGTTTTCAGACTTTCAAGATGTTTAGGACCCCTTTACATAATAGTGTTTAGAGCGGAATACGGTGCGAAAACATATGTAAAATCATAAATGCAAATGAATCAAGAACATTTGCTGTAAAATGCTCTATGGCCTGAAAACAGCATGAAACGTTTTTAACCAAAATTCAAAACGATTTCCAATGAAAAAAATTCCTGCAAAAAACTTCCTGGGAATAGGTTCCTCAACTCCCATGCTTTATAAGGCAACGATTCAGTCAACTCAGTTTTGCGGCTTTGGCCAACAAATCACCACTTATTCTTAATTACTAATATTTTAACTAATTAAAACTGAACCACCATCAAAATAAACAGAAAAAGATTAATAAAAACAAGACTGTTTAAAATCACATACGTTTCGATATTCAAATCTTCATCAGTGTTTACACTCCACAGAACAGCCAAGTATTTATACCCTAAAACTTACAAAATAACATTTCCATAAAATCGTGGTAAAATTCCCCCGAGTCCCCCCTAAAAAACATACCAAACAAAACACCCAGACCACTAAAATATTAGTTGTAAAGCCAAAACTTTCAATTCAAAAAAAAAAAAAATTTTTTTGTAGCCAATTCCCTTACTTTAATTTTTATGTTTGCGGCATCAGAATGGAAGCTCTTTGTACGTGAAGTCTCAAGCCAAAACCGAAGCATGCCCCCTAACGATCCTCCTGGGATTTGCTTAAATTGCTAAATCCCTATAATCCCTATAATATTTTAAGTATTTACATAAAATGCTTTTCTCAATACAAAGCTTTATCACAGCTCTGGAGAAATAAGGCTGCAATTGTAACGACAACAACAACAACCTAATCTCAATACTAAAATATTTACCTTATCGATTCAATTTTCTGCTTTATATGCTCTGTCCGTAATATCAATTGGCTTCTTACTCCTGTCTTCAAGATGTTTTGAAATAATATCACTGTACAAATCTCTTCCTAGCAAAGAATATGCCAATGGTAACAGTTGACGCACAGGGCCATGTACAGCCTCGTTTCCATAACAGAATAAATCAATGCCTAATTCTAGGCCCATTCCATAATCACATTCATCATTTGCAAATTGAACGAATGTAATTAGTTCATGAAGTTCATCAAAATTTTGGTTTCTTTCACTCTCGTTCTTGGCCTCGCATATTCGTTTGCACAACTTTTTTAGCGAAGCTATGAAGAGGAAATGGAAAATTAGACTAATAGGATCGAGAGAACTTTGGGCGCATTAAGAATAACAATGACAAATTTTTTAACATACGTATACAAGACGAGCACTTTGATTTGGCTGCATGTATTCATGTTTCCTACATAAAATCATATTTCTTTTCCTTGATCCAATCTCCCAGCCTGCTTGCAGACTCTATTGCATTCTCCAAGGGTGTGTTTGATTGGTGCTAATTCTGAAAACGGTAGACTTGGAGGACTCGGAATTTGTGTTTGATTAGCTCCTCTATTCCGAAAACGGCAGGTTTGGCAGGTTTGGAAGGCCTGCCGAACCTTCTGCTCCAACAGGCGGAAGGTTTGGCAGACTTTGGAGAGATTCTCGTTTTCATTTGCAAAACTTTGAAAAAGAGGTGAATTTGCTCGTGCTGCCATGGTAATTGAGTCAGTTCAGTTTTTGTTGCCAAGCAGCGGACTCATCTTCGTGTTCTTCAATTGGAAACCTCGTCTTCGCCAGGATAAATCTGAAACCTGCTGCTTTGAAGAACTTTGTGTTTGGTTGGGAAGAGTGTTTCCGTCTCTGCAAAGTCTACCGTTTTCAGAATTGGGTAGGTTTGGAATTAACAATCAAACACACCCTAAAAGTACAATCTTTCTTCTATATAGTCATATGCAGTTCGGATACATTAATGGAATTACTTATTATCTAATTGCTATTTTCGTTGACATGGTCAGTTTCAAATGCAGTGTGCTTCAAGAACAAAATCAACGTCTTTATGACGGTAAATAAATTACGAAACAAATTTTGTTAAAATATTTCAGGCTTAAATGTACTCGAGGCGATGCCCTAAGTTAGGAAAAAGGCAAATTCATTCGCATTAGATGCATCTATTACGAATGATAAAATATGCTCTCACAAAGATGGATCTTTGTATATGTAAATGCTCTATGATTTTCCGGCATCTAAAAAAGGTCATACGAAAACGCCAATTAAGCCATGAAAATTCAGTTAATCCACCCAACCTGGATATCATTGGAAAGAAGATAGATTGTACTGTGAGATGGTATGCCTCCAACTGATTCAAATCTTATTATTTTCTGAAGAAGCTCAAATGAAAGTGGGTTGAAAACACCCTGTAGTGTTTGGAAAGCAAATGGAAACTAGTTTTCAGACATACAGCATTTGAGATTTTGACGATGCAATGTAAATCATGAATAAATTCTCAAATAAACCTTCCAAAACCTTCAGTCAGGCGATGGAGTTCTAATTTTTCAGATCGTTGTGCCTTGTATTACAATTCTCAAAGATTCGATACCTTTTAACACCCATCCGGCATAATGCTGAGATTCGTATCGCTTTTGGAAGTTCCAACGAAGTCAATATTGCATGAAGAAAGTGTTTCTTTGCACTTGCAGTTTTCTTAGCGAGAGATGGTTATCAAATCATTTTTAAAACCGCCAAGGAACTTTGAGAAAATTCATCGACTTTGAAAGGCTTTTTATCTTTTTAAGATCTAGAAACCGTGATAAAATCGTCTTTCTATTAATTTGAGCGACTTGCATCAATAAATATTTCACAAAAATGCTTCCAGTAAGGAAATGTTGTGAGAGATAAGTAGCGAAACTGACGTTCTATTAGTAGGACATGCTGCTAAAAACTCTTATTTGAGCTACAAGGGAAATGACGAAACAAGTGATTTTTACTTCTTCGAGTAAATACTAAGTCGTGTCATAAAACAGTTTCATACAAAAGTTGAATTAAGGAAAAAACGTATTTAACGAGTCATTATAAAACGTGGAGTCAATCAGATTTTTAAATAAGAGAGTCTTTAATAGAAATCTTAAAAAGTACAGGGTGTTTCAGAAAAAGTGCAACCCAACTATTTTAAATCTTAAGAAAATAAAAAATTTGAGTAGATGTAATGTATACCATCTGAAAGTAAAATCTTTGTTCTCTATAGTCATATGCAGTTCGGATACATTAATGGAATTACTTATTATCTAATTGCTATTTTCGTTGACATGGTCAGTTTTCAAATGCAGTGTGCTTCAAGAACAAAATCAACGTCTTTATGAAGGTAAAAAATTACGAAACAAATTTTGTTAAAATATTTCAGGCTTAAAAGTACTCGAGGCGATGCCCTGAGTTAGGAAAAAGGCAAATTCATTCGCATTAGATGCATCTATTACGAATGATAAAATATGCTCTCACAAAGATGGATCTTTGTATAAGTAAATGCTCTATGATTTTCCAGCATCTAAAAAAGGTCATACGAAAACGCCAATTAAGCCATGAAAAATTCATTTAATCCACCTAACCTGGACATAATTGGAAAGAAGATACACTTGCACTTTCAGATGGTATGCCTTAAATTGATTCAAATCTCACTACTTCCTTAAGAATCCCCGAAGAAAGTGGGCTGCATTTTTTCAGAAACACCATGTATTTATTCCAGGAAAACACCTTTTTGCTGTTCTACAAAAAAGAGCTACAGAAGAGCTACAGATGAGCGTTATTCTTATACATTTTAATACGAAAGGCTCGATCGAGTGGCGTTAGAGTCTCTATCACAATTAAGCACATTCGAAAATTCTACAAAATGTATCAAAATATCGTTCGATTCAGATTCTTTTTAGAATAGCAAAAAAGTTTATTACTATGAGATACACGTTAATTTGACGACATTGATTGCTGAATTTTTAGGACTGAAACCGTTATTAAAAGCATAGAGCACAAATGTTTGTAAGTATGGTTGTAAAATTCTATTACGATTTTCTTTGAATTAAAGTTCTTGAAAGGACTTTTGGTTAATTTGCTGTAAATCTGCGGTTGCAATCTTTTGATATCTTGATTAGTTTCAAAATGGAGCCAGGAAAAAAATTCTCACTTTTAAAATTGAAAGCATCAAGAGTACTTCACCGATTTGAATGATTCAAATTCTAGTTACAAGCCGAAAGATCGAAAGATTTTTTCAAATTTTTGCGCTGTCTCACGAGCACTTGAAGCATAGGCAAGTTCAATTTTACAAACATTTCATGGTTGCAAAATAACTGAAAATGGCCTAAAACATTGATCAAATCATAATGGAAGCCCGCGCTAGACAGTTTGGTCGCTGTCCGTAACTCTAGCCCGGGTCGACCAGAGCCATGTGAGGGAAATCTGGTAGCTGTGGCGGGTAGCTGCAGCGGACTGATGGTAAAACATCCGTGGCCCCTGCTGGAAATAAGTCTCTCAGACTTTTGCAGGCTAGCCACGTTAAATATGATAACCTACCTACCTGCACATTTATTGCCATGGAAGTGAAAATTTTTAGTATTTGTTTGAAAATTGATGTCTTACACCTCTTGACAGAGATGAAATACCAATTGCGTATTGTTCTATGTTTTACGCCCTTTTTCAGTCCTTCTGTAACCATGACATTTTCAAATTTAAGATAGCGAGAAAATCACAAAAATACTTTGATCTTTGATGAAATAATGAAGGATGAAATAAATTATCCATAAGGATACACTCACCATCACTTTGATTTAAAGGCCTGTATCCAACATCGTTTTGATCCAATGGTACAACCAATCCAATTTTATGAAATGATTTTGTCACAACCTTCTTTTGCCGTGCTTTGATCGAGGGAGTAATCAAATCTAGTTTTTGTGAATTCCTCTTTGCTTCATTCTTCAACTTATCAAGAGCTGATCTGATCTTCTGTTGCTTTGACTTATCTTTTGCCTTTTTAAGCATTTCTTCTGCATATGAGCTAGATTGAAATAAAAGAATATCGGCAAAATGTTTTACATCTAATTAGTTAATCAGAAACATGCATTCATTTTTTCCAAAATCGTACTCAGAAAAAGATAAACAGCCAGTTTGCAAATTTTCGATCCCATCATCTTGCTGAGGCTTAAACTTAATTTTTGAGATTGTTCTCAAAGTTCTAGGTGTACCATTTCCTTCTCAAATCAGGATTTACCCAAAAGTGCTAGTTCTCAATTTCCGAAAGAAACACAGCCAAAAATATGCTGTTTACTATCATGTAAATTTGCACCTTATGGAGCTAAGCATGAATATAATTAAACTTTAGAAAGCAAATAACTGAGCTAAAAAACATTATTTTACATTTCAATGGTTAAAACATGGATCAAATTGTGCCACTCAATTACAGTTTTGGCTGAAGCCCATGGAAGCTAGTTTTTGGTAATTCTTGATAATTTGAGATTAAAATTGAGCATCAAAAATCAAAATCTAATCAAAAATGAATAAATAAAAATCAGGTGAATCAAAAAAAAAGTTTACGCGTTTGGCAGACAGTGAAATAAAAATTGTGAGGCTGATATTCAAAACCAAAACAAGAAATTCCATTCTCCCAAGAGGACGAAATACATGAACACATCCAAGTGCAATTATTGCAAGAGGGAGAACAAAGGGAAATCTTGTTGGCTGTTTTCGCTCGCTTCTGCAGGTTTCGAAAGGGGCTTTAAGGCTTTCTATCAGTCAAAGGTTAACTTATATGAGAAAAGTTTGTTTGATAAAATCACTCATCATGTAGACCCAGAAATTAGGAAAATACTGTTTAAGGAGCATGTTAGGAAACCAGAATTCCACATGCCATTCTGGTCCATGATTTATTTGCTATTGAAATAAAAATTCTATTTCTGAAACTGACAATGTAATCTTCAACGCGACATGAATCATGGAACAGAATGGAACGCAGAATTCTCATTTGTTTAATTGTAGCGTCTTAAAGATGAGGGATTTTACGAAACAAAATTTTCAAATCTAAGTCAGCATTTGAATGATAGATTAACATTTCAGTTTTAAATATCGGCCTCATACTTTTTATTTCATAGCCCGTCAAACGCTTAAACTTTTCTTTGACTCACCCGGTGCATTGTAAAAACATTCTCAAAATTAACTAGAACGCTCCTCCACAAGAGGAAGTAGTAACCTTTCAAACTCGTTCGATCGAATTTTCAAACATAATGGATACAATTTGCTGAACTGCCTGGTACAAAAAATCTTTTAAGCAATTTTTTGATAAGAAGAAAGAGTTAACAATCATCAGTTTATCAATTTATCATGCCTCAATGATAATCCCCCAGGGGAAACTTCAATAGGCGGGTGACAGGGGTGTGCCATTTAACATCTGAAATCACACCCTAAAATCTATAAATTTTTGTGAAACGATATCCCAAAATTTACAGGCCATCGAGAATGTATACCCTAAAATTGTGACAACCAACCAAAATTTTAACCAAGTAAGTGAAATTTTATCGAAATCAATATCCTAACAAGTTATTTTTCCAAAATGAGACCCTAAAATTTATGACTACTTGTGATTTTACCAAAAATGATACCCCAAAATTTATTTTCTGCTAAAAAAAGGCACCCGAAAAAATGGCACATCCCGTACCAGCATATATGGTAGTTACCCCCCCCCCCGGCGAAAATCTCACCAATATTTCCTGGTTGACAGCCTTTAATAGCCCTTGGGAATTCATTGTTGCTTCTTGGCAAATTGACTCACTCTTAACTGAAGAATTCCAAGTTGTTCCAAGACTTTTTGGCAGGCACTGTAGATCGCTTCATGTCCGTCATTTTTCTTAAATGGCTGAAGAGCAAACCTCCATAGTCTAAATAAACGTCCTACAAACCACTGCCGATCAGAAATGTATCTTAACAAAATTCAAATTTCAGAATAGAAAAAAATAACAATTTTACAAACCTGATAGCAGCAAATAAATTTTCACCACATATCTGAAAATCACAGCCATTTTCAGATTCATTAGATGCAACCAATGAAGGAAGCTCGTTTGGTGCGTCACTGAAATAAAATAGGATTATTGTTTACGCATGAGAAAATTATAATGGGGAAATGTGGTTCGGGATGAATAAAGAGGAAGCTTATAAACTACGAAGTCATTTAGCAGTTTTCGTACATCAAGAAACCATATCGAATCACGTTGGTTGTAGGTTTAAAGTAGACAAATAAAGACACAACCACCATTTCCCATTTAAGCAATACGTGTATTTCTATGTTTGTTTTGCTTCATTCTTTCCGTTTTTCCTTTACTGGTGTATTTAATGTCTACATCAAAGAAGATACCACGCGATATCCTTCATAATGTCTAATAACTAATTACCCATCCTATAATTTTAGTTGTTTCTATTGAAGACATTTCTCCTGGTGGCATGCTATTTGAGACAGATAGCACTTTTTATTTCTACGTTAAATTGGTCTCTGGGTAGCCATAGCCTTTTGCTCCTCGGGTTATCGTTCCAGTAGTAGTATTTGTACCAGTCTGGTACCCAGGGTATAGTATTTGTAAAGTTAAAGTTCTATCATTTACAAACAGCTTGTATTATAATGTTTAAGAGGTTATAAAAAATAATGACGAAATTAATTATGGAAATTTCATTTGTTAACATCGGCGACTTTCCTCCTCATTCGTTTGCAATTTCGCGAAATAGCTATTTTGATAAGAGTCATCGCTAGTATAGAAATTTTTGCTTCTTAACATTGACAATAAACCTAATAGTAACAGCTAAAAGTCATACAGTAATAATTTATAAATATAGCAATGAATTACAAACATTTTCCTTTTGTAACCTAACAAAACTTTTTGCTAGAGAAACAGTATAGAAATCATGATTTAAAACTTCACATGTGCTTAAAAATGAATCTAATTGAAGGCTTGTTTTATGAATGTTGCGATACATGAATTTACAAACGGGCGGGTCAAAAAGGCCCGAAGTTCGCAAGGCTACTGCTCCCTGAGTATACAATGAATGATATTTTGCAATATCTGATTGAATAAATAATATTTTCAATTATTAACAGAAGTATTCCTGCCTGAAACTGGTCAACCCACTCTGATTCTGTAGAGGATGTTCTAAAAAATTCGCTTCAAGAAATCTTAAAAATTGTGCTGAAATTACGAGCAAGTTTCCCTGATATGTTTCCCCGTAGCGATGAGTTCAGTATGCTTTAGCCAGTGCTTATCCTCTTGGGGGATTAAA